>JAOQMR010000005.1:27702047-27723185 GCA_027563865.1 Erythroxylum pelleterianum
TTAATACTAACAATATATCACAAATAATAATTATCAACAAATCGAATTTCACTAAATCCCTTCATTTAATAATCATATCCTTCACAATAAAATCCTCAATTTATTCCAACCAATTAAAAATTATTAAACTAAAACCTCAAAATAATTTACACATGCTTAATGCGAATCGGGGCCCAACAATATCCCTTAGTGAAACTAAATGGTGTAGTATATAATGAAACATCATGTTTATCTATCTCTCCTTTTTAATCACCAAATATCTCTTCCTCTAAATATCAAAAGTGATTCCTTAAATTCTCGCTACCAAAGCCAAAATTCTCTCTAACCTTACTATTCTACCACAACATCTAAACATTATCACCAAACTCATAAGTACCTATAAACTAGTTTAACAAACACTGGCATGGTTAACATCCTAACCCTCATCAATGTTGGACTCATCAAAAGGTTACTCTCAACAATCCTCTTATTTCTCTATTTAAGAAACTTGTCATTATCATCACAACCACCCATTTCTAAAGTTAATCATTATTTGGGAAAGTTGTGTAATGTTATGAGTTTGCAATAAAAAGAGAGGGAGAAAAAATGGACAGAAAAATTAGTAAGTGTTATAATTAGTAACAAAAATATAAGCAAAATACTCGCCTTTGTCAATGGTTAACTTAATTTTTGCAAGAATGATATATTATTGGCTTGAAATTTTTGAAGTGTAATCTTTATTTTTTATTTTGGAGAGTTTAAAGAAGAAGTATAATTTGTTTATTTGGTCCCTAATTAACTTCAAGGAATGAGTACAAAGGCTTAAATAGTAGTTTTTCTATCTAAAAACAAAGTTTAATACTTGTCTATAAGTATGTTTTATAAGACATGGCACTTTAGTAAAGTTAATGGATCATAGAAACATTGTCAATATTAAATATGTGCGTATAAATTCTGAAATGTGGTGTATTTAATACTAAAAATTGAAGATTATGATACTCTTTTATAGAACTTTCAAAGGTCATGATATTTTGAAATAATTTATCATTTCATTGATAAGGAAAAGAGGAGATTTTGTTAACTAGAATGGACTGAGTGGCTACATTTAGAGAGTAAACAAGAGAAAAAAGAGCTTTGATTAATTGATTAAAGTTTGTCTGATTAAGTAAACTACAAATTTTAATTGGTCAATAAAATTATGAAACATGATTAAATTTTGGAAGAGGGTATTGGTTAGTCAATCAAATTGATGACAATTAATCAATTGATAAATTTTAAGTGCTTTAAATTACTTTAAGACATTATTTCATCATGAAAATGGTCAATATAAAAAATCTTACAAGTTTTTAAAGTTTTGTTAATTCCTTACCTAAATTCATTATTATCTAGTGATAGCAGTTTTCCGATATGAGTAAGTTTTAATATTTAACCTCGATATTCCGCAAGCCTATGGGTCGTTCGCGTAGTATCTAAGGTGTCAATCCCAAGAGGAGGGTTAATCTAATCCTAGAATCTAAGGTCGGAAACTATTAAGTAGAAATTTAACAGACAATGAATTTAAACACGAGAACTAAATAAATCAAACAAACCAAATCAAATAACAAAATAATAATTGACTATTAACACTTAACGAAAACAATCAATGAACAACGATTAACAATTTCATATTAAAAATGAATAACAAATAATAGAAATTGATTGATTTGTTTAACGATGATAGCACACCATAGAATTCAACCTAGTGAGTTAACCAAAAGAGAGAAAGGGAAAATTATCTATTTTTAATGCTAACCTAACCAATTACGATTTATTGAATTAATAGTTTTAGATGATCCTAGGGTCAATTACTCTCTCTTAAGTTATAATTGAACCCTAAAGCATAAACCCTAAAGATTATGGGAAGTTGTAATCTCTCAATTAACAACTTATCCAAAACCTAATCAATTCTTAAGTTCTCTAATAAATAGTTGGAAACTTATATGTAATCTTCCTACGTAAGATTTACCAACCTGATTCAATTCTGAATCTATTAAATTACTAAACTCTCATTAGCCTAATTTAATCATTTTTCTTGATTCACTCTCTCAGTTTATTATCAAGATATGAAGTACAGAATTAAACCACAATTAATTCAATAAACACATAAAACAATCAGATTTCATTAAATCAAAAATAATATTCCAAAGGTAAGTATAGAACATCAATCAACAATTCAATTCTATCATCAAACTCTATATCCCAATTCTACAATCAAATAAAACTGAAATACATAGGAAATAGAACTCGAATGGATGATGGTAGGTTGCGACTTCGAAAAGCTTCTTATTCCGAGAAGCACGTCGATTCTGCGTCGTCTTCCTCTTCTCTCTTCCTTCTTCTCGTTCTCGATCTCTCAAAGTTCTCTCCATTAGGGTTTCATTGTGGTAGCTGATCAAAAGCCTTTCTTTATGTTCTTCTTGTTCTATTTATCTTCGTTTGTGTTTAGGGTTGAACTAAGATTTTTTAGGGATCTGAAAGGTCTAAAAAATCCCTATAAACGTGAAGTTTGGAAGTGGCTACGCATCTGCCTGACGTAGGCCACGATCGTGGCCTGATTATAAACCTTTTGTCACGATTGTGGCATGTAAGTCATGATCATGTGCTGTTGCTTAAACTCGAATGTCTCCAAAACTTCTCCGTTCTTCGATGTTAACCCTGAAACACTAACAAACACATCAGGTACATTAAAGATATAATAATTAAGCTCAAAGAATTGTACTAACACATAAACACACTTAAATACAATTAATTCACAAACCAACACAATTCTAACCTAAACACATTCTAAAAGATGAAGTTAATACTTAAATACATATCAAACTAAGCCTTAAAATATGATGCAATTCACACTTATCAACATCCCCACACTTAAATGTTTGCTTGTCCTCAAGTGAACAAAACTACAAACAAACAAAAAAATTCACACAGCACATAATGCAGCAATGAGACAATGGCTTCAACTTCATAAAATAAATTTAATTTTAAACACAATCATTCAAGTCATTTCAAATTATTAACATGTAAAATCCACATCTTGGGACTTTGAACTACATATGCATATTAATCCAGACTCAAGTGTTAAATTGTTTACCCTTTTCAATTGCACACATACATTAATAATTCTTTAGTCATTTAGACTCCGTAACCACTCCTAAGTATGTTTCATGAAAATTTAAACTATTTACAAGTTCGATAGTTTTATTAGAAAACATTTTTTTGGACATGGACCTAGTCTTTTACTTAGAGGGAAACATTGGTGATGAATGTCTATCTGGTTACTCAACTAAGTCCTATTTTTAATAAGTTGCTTGGTTGAAACGTTATTATAGCCTTTTGACGTGAAGGTACACATTTGTGATGCGTATCGATCTGGTTACTCAGCTACTTCACATTCTCAATTGGCTTTTAACTCTGTTCATAACCCGAAGGCCAATAGAATAGTTATTTATTTAAAATTAACAAACACATTTTTTGGCCTACCTTGTTGTTTTAATTACTCGTTTTCATGAAAAAATACTAGCAAAGCTACTTTATTCGAAAGACCTAAAATTATGAATGAATGTGACAATTTAGAGGCTGGCAAACTCATACTAAATCCCAATTAACTTGCATATTAGCCAGCACTAATTTTGCGAGCTAATAACTCTTCACAACCTAATAGACTATGTTCAAAAGTAAATCAATTACAATCCATCAAAGACATTGACACAATTCACAAAATGCAACCTAACAAACTATCATACAATATATAAAATTCACACTCAAAGCAAAACACATAACCCTCCCCACACTTAAACAACACATTGTCCTCAATGTGAGAGGGGTGCATAAACACACCAGGAGAAATAAAACACAAAAATACGAAAAACATAAGAATAAAATACTAACAAAAATGAAAGAAAAGGGTTAGAACATGAAATCGTTTATGGTGATAGAGGTGGTGATGGCGATAGTGTTAAGACCAAATTCGCTTGACATCGAGAGTATTTCCCTATCTTATAAGTGATTCAAGAGAGTGAAAGAATTAGCAATCCAAACTATTCTAAATCATTCAAAACTTATTTTATAATTTAAAACAAACCTAACTACACAACAATTTAAACCTAACTACTAAACGTGCTAATTTATGGTCATTAGCTTGACCTTTATCCTTTAAAACTCAATCAGGATCAATTATGAGTGGCTTGCTTCTACCCTTCTCGTTTAACATCAATTTTATAGTCTGTGAGTATGCTACAAATTGCAAAATGATCAGAATGACAATATTGATGAAGTTGAGAAAACCAATTAATTTAAGTAATTTTCTTTTCGCTAACAAACTATCAATAAAACAGCGAATAACAAAACTCCTTGAATCTTCCATCGAATCCAACAGTTTTTCCTTTAATAAGGTGAGTTTCTCTCTTTCTTCCTTAATCAATTTTGTCTTCTTTGCTTCTTCGACTTTTCTAGCTTCTTCAAACTCGATGTTTGTTATCATCTGTTCTTCGTCCTTTTGTTCTTTAGAAGATTTGAACATATCAATTATCTTGAATGAGCTTCTCTCCTTCGGATTCTTTAATACATCATTCATGTTGAATGACACTTGGTCATCATTAATTCAAAGGATAAGGTTCTATTTATGGACATCTACCAAATATTTTTCGATGTTCACACATGGTATATCAAGAACTGGTGGATAATAAAGAGGGCTGGCATTCTTTTATTCATCCCCTTTCTTCATCTCTTGGTCTTCAATAAGGTGGGGTTCAACTTGGTGTTCTATTGGTTCTTTTTTCTCTTCCCCATTATTAAGTGTGATAGCCTCATATTGCTCTCACTGATGTAATTACATGTTTCTCATAGAGTCTTCCACACTTCTTTTACAAAATTCATGGGAAAGCTGTCTCACTCAAATCTCTAGGTTGTGAATAGAAGTGACATGATTTTCTGTTACTTGATCAAATTGCCCTTCCAGTCTCTTCTGGTTCTCTTCCATGTCTGTGAGATTATCCAGGATCTTGTCTAATTTAGAATCCCTGAACTGGACTCATCTTGTTGAAATTCTAATAGGTCTTGATGTCCTAAGTGAGTCCTTGCATTATTGGACCCAAAAAAATTTGGGTGATTCTGCCACCTCGAATTGTATAGGTTCCAATAAGGATTGTCACTTCCCCAACTATACTGTGCCTCATTGTAGTTAGCAAAAGTTCCTTGCTCCCTATAATATCTATCTTCCATCATTGTTCTTTCCATTTTTTCTTGGCATCTAGCTCTTCGGATGTCTCATTCTCACTCTAAGATGTCTTGTTGTGTCTCTACTTTATGCCCTAAACCTCTTCTTCTTTCTTTTTTTTTAGATTAATTATTTAAAACAAAAGATAGTGAAAAAGTTTAGACTAAAGAACTAAACTAATTGTCTCCCCAACAACGACGCTAAAAACTTGATCGTTGTTTTTCGATATGAGTAAGTTTTAATATTTAACCTTGATATTCTACAAGCGTATGGGTCGCTCGCATAGTACCTAAGGTGTCGATCCCACAAGGAGGGTTAATCTAATCCTAGAATCTAAGGTCAAAAACTATTAAACATCAATTTAACAAGCAATGAATTTAAACACGATAACTAAATAAATCAAACAAACCAAATCAAATAACAAAACAATAATTGACAATTAACACTTAATGAAAACAATCAACAAATAACGATTAACAATTTCAGATTAAAACCTATCCGTGATCTCTCTACGCAAGATTTACTAACCTGATTTAATCTATTACCAAGCTCTCATTAGACCAATTTAATCATTTTTTCTCGATTTGCCTTCTCAGTTTGTTATCGAGATATGAAGTGCATAATTAAACCATAATTAACTCAATAAACATATAAAACAATCATATTTCATTAAATCAAAAATAATATTCCAAAGGTGAGTATATAACATCAATCAACAATTCAATTCTATCTTCAAATTATATATCCCAATTCTATAATCAAATAAAATTGAAACACATAGGAAATAAAACTCGAATGGACAATGGGAGGTTGCAACCTCAGAAAGCTTCTTATTCTGGGAAGCCCATCGAGTCTACGTCGTCTTCCTCTTCTCCCTTCCTTCTTCTCTTTATCGGTCTCTCAAAGTTCTCTCCTTTAAGGTTTCGTTGTAGTGGCTGATCAAAAGCTCTTTCTTTATGTTCTTCTTGTTTTATTTTTTTTCTTTTGTGTTTACAGTTAAACTAGGATTTTTTGGGGCCATAAAGGTCCAAAAAATCCCTCGAAACACGAAATTTGGAAGTGGTTGTGCATTTGCCTGACGCAGGCCATGACTGTGGCCCTACAAGCCATGATCGTGGCCTACTTCTAAGCCTTCTGTCACGATCGTGGAATGTAGCAAACTTTGGTGCTTCTGTCACAATCGTGGCCTATTGTGCCATGATCGTAGGCCATTGTTTCGGCCCGAATGTCTCCTAAACTTTTCCGTTCTTCAATGTTGACCCTATAATACTAACAAACACATCAAGGTACCTTAAAGACATAATAATTAAGCTCAAAGACTTGCACTAACCTATAAAAACACTTAAACACAATTAATTCGTAAACTAACACAATTATAAACTAAACACATACTAAACGATTAAGTTAATACTTAAATACATATCAAACTAAGCCCTAAAACATGATGCAATTCACACTTATCATCTAGACCTAAACTCTAGTATTTCTATAGATTAATCCTTCTTAATAACATTAAGAAAACTAAGGAGATTACTTTTATAAATTTGGTGTAGTTTTGCTAACAATATTAACTCCATTGACTATCTAATCTTGTTCATGTATTTTATTAGGTAAATTGTTCCATTAAGAGTTACTTAAATATTCAAGATATAGTCAAATACTTTACATACATAAAAAAGATGAAAAGTTTTAATCTTTTTTCTTATTGATTGACTACACCTTATAGTGATAAGTGATAGTAAAATTTGAATATTGGAGAACATTTATCTTTCTTAATATGATATATTTTAAATAACGTTAAATAAATGTCATTTATTAAGACATTTTTCTAGTGAAGGGCAAATTGCCAGCATATTTATAAAGAAAATATTTATATTTAAATCCATAACTTTCAAAAACTTATAGAAACAAATCCAAATTGTATTTTAACCCTTTAATACTTAAACTATCATTTTTGCAGTAAATATAGCCTAATGTTAGTCTTTATTAGCCATTAATCAAGTGGTTTATTTAATTAATTTTTTGGATATGTTGCTTTATAAAAAATTATGTATTTTCTTTTTTAAAACTATAAATTATAATGATTTCAATCATAGTCATAACAATGATTGAGCACAAATGAATAAGTTTCTAATTACTACTAGAAACATAAAACCATCAAACAATTTAAAAAAACCATAAAAACAAGTTGTTAGCTAGTCTCAAGCAAGATTGTGTATTACATCTCTTATCATAATAAGAACTATTTATATAAGAAGGTCTATTAAAGAAATATTTTAAATATCCAACATTAGTGGTGCTTTTTACGAGATGAGTTGTCTTTCCAAAGAAAGTGTGAATTCTAATTGCAATCACAACAGTTTCAATTTCACCTTACTTCTATGTTGAACTTAAGTAAACTCCTTCCCAATGATTCTTAGTTATAGTAAATAATTCTCTAATAAGAGGAGACTGAAAACCATAACAAAGATTGTAAATTCCATAACATTAGTGGTGCTTTTTACAAGATGAGTTGTCTTCCCAAAGAAAGTGTGACCTCCAATTGTAATCACAATAGTTTAAATTTCACTTTGTTTATATTTTGAACCTGAGTAAACTCCTTCTTTATGATTCTTGGTTATAGGAAATGATTCTCTAATAAGAGAAAACTAAAATCTATAACAAAGATTGTAAATTCCATCACATAAATAAATTCACACATATGTATGCCAAGTTGGAACCAAAAACTTGATCTAACATGTTCATCATATTGTAGTTGATAAATCTTTGATCAATTTTTAAAGGATATGTGCATTTTAAAAAGTATCGCCAAAATTGAATTTGATAATGCCTCTAGGACTAACATTGCAACATCTTTCTCTTTCCATGTAGCATCTAAAAAAACCTTATAAGAAAATGCTTTTTTATGACTTCTTCTTCTTCTTCTTCTTTGTCCCTCACATAAAACCTTATAAAAATATGCTTTTTATGGCTTCTTCTTCTTCTTCTTCTTCTTTTATCCCTCTCAAATGTTGATTTTAATTCTGATAAAAATAATGCTAGTGGCACATCAAAAGCCATTAAATTCTTTTTTTCTAGTTTATAGATTTCTTACTAAAAAAATATCATATTTATAATATCGTTAAAATCTTTAAAGTCACCAACAACTTCTTGTCTCAATCATTCTCTTCTCCTTCCTCATCGCCATCTTAATGCTACAAGATTTACAGTAAATCCATCATTATTTTTAGACAAAATGTCACTAATTACTAATCGAGTTTTCAAGCTTTAACAATGGCTACCAATTCTTCTAAAGTCACAACACTAGCTTGGTAAAACTTTTAGTGGCTATTAATTTTTGATGTCATATATACCTAGTTTATGATTTCATTAATAAACTAAATTAGTTACTTATAAAACCCTCATAATCCAAATTACATGGTTTTGTCGACTAGGCTTGTATACATACAAACCACTTCTTTTGAAGCAGTGATATTATTAGGGATGACATTTATGCTTGAGCCTGACCTAATCTAGATCAAAGTCAACAAGCTAAGTTTAAGTTGACTGGGCTTCCGACTAGGCTCATATTTTTTTTAAAAAAACCAAACTTTGTCTACAATCAATATGTGAATCTTACCTCGTTAAAATGACATTGTTTTACTTATACTAACCCTCGCGTGCTACTCCTCCTTTAGTCTGCAGATTAATTTATTTAAAATCAATAAACATAATAGTGATTCTTGTCTCCTCCTCCTCCAATGCTCTGTGCTCTCCTAGTCGTCTCCTCCTTTAGTGCTCCCACTTTTTCCTTACAACCTCTTCCCCTTCTCACCTCCTTCTCCCCCATTCCCTCTAGTTATTACTTTCTTTGAGAAGATATAATATACATATACTCTTTATACGCTTTCACATGCTTCAATACTTCCATATTGAAAGTTGGACTTATGAGGACACTTCCTATGATCTATGAGGCCTAAGGTTCTTTTTTCTTTATGAGATTTTATACCTTAAAGACAATATTTGTTGAGTCATGTTTGATTTTAATTTTTGTATACAATTATCAATATAGGTTATAGTTATACTATTTTATGTATAAGTATTGCCTTCAATTAGAGCGAGGATAAAGGCAAGAAGTATGGGATGACAATTGAGGCCTCTAAATCTCAAAAACCCAAACGTATTTTTTGATATTACTACTAGAACCATTCCTACCGACCATATTAAGATGGAAGTTTTTGTCAATATTTCCCCTACAAAGTGATCAAAGATTTTATGATTCAGTCAAATGACTTTGCAAAGGATGTGGATATCTAGTTCTTCATATTTAGCCTTCAATTCACTATTTCAATGTCCTACTCATCAATTAAAATTAATTAAGAGAATGTAAAGTCTTGAAGTTAAAATCTTAAGGGTAAAAGAGAAAAATTGCTAAAGGAAACTAAAAGACAAGGAGTTTCAAAACTCTTGATTCTAAGTTTGAGAGTAACTGGTTGGTGATTAGGGAGAAAAAAGAAGCTATATGGACAATTTGTGATCAAAGGAAGAAGGAAAATGAGTATTTTTGAAAAACCTATGTCATCGTAAACATGTCTTAAAACTTTCAAAACCTTAACTACTTAATTAATAGTCATCCATGTTAAAGCCTTTAAAAGAAGAAGTTCATAACTACTAAATAAGTTATTTCAAAGAGGGAAAATAAGGATCCTTGTAAATAAGTAAAAGAGAAAACTTGCTAAAGGAAATTGACAGAAAAGGAGTTTTAGAAATCTTTATTCTAAGTTTCACAACTACTTCATAAGTAAAAGAGAAAACTTGCTAAAGGAAACTAGAAGGAGAGGAGTTTCAGAACTCTTGATTTCATGTTTTAGAGTGATTACTTGGTGTTTTGGGAGAAAAAAGAGGCTATTGGACAATTTGGAAGGAAGAAAGAAAATGAGCATCTTGGAGGAAAAAAACATACCTATGTCATCGTAAGCATGCCTTAAAAGTTTCAAAACCTTAACTACTAATTCAATAAACTATACACGTCAAAGGCTTTAAAGGAAACTGGTAGAAAAAGACTTTTAGAACTCTTAATTCTAAGTTTCAAAACTATTAAATAAGTAAAAGAGAAAACTTGCTAAAGGAAACTAGAAGAAAAGGAGTTTCAAAACTCCTTATTCTAAGTTGGATACTGATTAGTTGATGTTTAAGGGAGGAAGGCTATTAGACAATTTTTTTATAAAGGAAGAAAGAAAATGAGTATCTTGGAGAAAAGCAAAGAGCATACCTATGTCATTGTAAGCATGCCTTAAAACTTTCAAAATTTAACTACTAATTCAATATAATGTCCATATCAAAGCCTTTAAAAGAAGAAGTTCATAACCACTGAATAATTTATTTCAAAGATGGAAAATAAGGATCCTTGATAATAAGTGACAGAGAAAACTTGCTAAAGGAAACCGGTAGAAAAGGAGTTTCAGAACTCTTGATTCCACGTTTCAAAACTATTAAATAAGTAAAAGAGCAAAATTACTAAAGGAAATTGGAAGAAAAGGAATTTCAAAACTTTTAATTCCAAGTTTGAGAGTGATTAGTTGGTGTTTAGGGACAAAAAAGAGGCTATTAGATAATTTACAATGAAGGAAGAAAGAAAATGAGCATCTCGGAGAAAAGCTAAGAGCATACCTATGTCATTATAAGCATAAAACTTTCAAAACTTGACTACTAATTCAATAGAATGTCCATATCAAAGCCTTTAAAAGAAAAAGCTCATAACTACTGAATAAGTTATTTCAAAGAGGGAAAATAAAGATCCTTGATAATAAGTAAAAGAGAAAACTTATTAAAGGAAACCGATAGAAAAGGAGTTTCAAAACTCTTGATTCCAATTTTCAAAACTATTAAATAAGTAAAAGAGAAAAATTATTAAAGGAAACAAGAAGAAAAGGAATATCAAAACTTGTAATTCTAAGTTTGAGAGTGATTAGTTTGTGTTTAAGGAGAAAAAAGAAGCTATCAGACAATTTGCGATGAAGGAAGAAAGAAAATGAGCATCTTAGAGAAAAGTAAAGAGCATACCTATATCATCGTAAGCATCCCTTAGAATTGTCAAAACCTTAACTACTAATTTAATAAACTATCCATGTCAAAGCCTTTAAAGGAAGAAGTTCATAACTTCTAAACAAGTTATTTCAAAGAGAAAAAATAAGGATACTTATTGAAGTCATAAACCAATTATTTTAGGGTATGAATTTGGTTGAATAGGGAAAAGTTACTCAATTAATCCATAGTAGTGGATACATTTTATAAAATGTTGACAAGTATGGTTTGTTGGATAATTTGGAAGTCACGAAAACTAGATGATAGCTTTATAATCAATACTAATAAACTTGCATCAAACCCTGTATTTTTTTTACTTTATACGTAATTCTTTCTCTATATAGTTATTAATTGATTCTTTATGCAAAACTAAAATCCCGAGCTGAGTTTGATTCTAATTAGACTTTAGACCATTTAAACCTAATCAAGTTCAATTCGCGAGTCTTTGCCTTGAAGTCTGAGTGGAATTCGGGCCACTTAAAGTCCAATCAGACTTTAGTTATGTATCTTGGACTTATCCAAACTTCAAATTTGGCTTAAGCTCTTACATAAAATTTTCAACGCGACTCAATGCCATTACTAATATTATAATTGATTTGTAGGATGGGCAATGGTTGGTGTCGGGTTGGATTGAGAAAGTAGGAAAATAGTCGGATAAAGGTTTCTTTTTTGGTGGATGTACCAAAGAGGATGGTGAATTTGACGTAGAAGAGAAGATGGTGGATTTAGGGTTGAAGTGAAAAACAAGAGATAATGTTATTTTTTTCAATTAAAATCACATTCTTATAAAGTTAACTAAATGATTCGTTTCGAAATTAAGAGAACTAATATAATAATATAAAATTAGAATTTAGGTATTGAAATATTAAAAGATAAGGTTTATAATAATTTTCGATACCTTTATCCAAAGTTGTGAATACTGTACCAGATGGTACCAGATTAGGCTCTAGTACGGTACAAACCTGTAGCGATACCAGTCAATATCGGGTACCGTTTCGAGTAACTTTTTAAATTTATAAAATAGTACCTGAAATTTTTAAAATTTGCAAAATAGTCCATTAGTATATTGTACAGTTGGACTGTATACTTTACAAGTTAACATCAACCATGTTTCCAATAATCACAATTAATATGAAATAATAATAATTTATAAATATTTCACATATAAATAATAATCGCAATTAATATGAAAAAAGACAATCATTATCATACAAATATAAAATTAAGACTAATATAAAGTATTTAAAATATTACAATAATATAATTTCATCATTTTAATAAATAATAATTACATCAAAACATCTAATAAAAAGAACAATAAATATCCTTAATTATTACAATCTACAACAAGAGTTAATAACGAGAAAACAATCAAGTAGAAGTTAAACCTGAAACAAAAATATTTACAATTACATTACATATATAGAATTTAACATAAATATCAAATATAAGTAAAATTAAAAGAAGAAGAAAAACAAAAACCTGAAACGAAATTCAATCATCAACGGGAGGATACCCGCTATAACTGTACTGAGCCCAGTTATTATTTGATACAAAATCCTCATCATTGAGAAGAGATTTCTTATCATTAACATTCAAATTTAATGCAACAAATGACAGTCAATGCTTTTTCATCTAATATTATCTCTCAAGTCATTGACATCTACCAAATTCGGTTCTTTAAAAATTCAATCCGCCAAAAAATTAATATTATCAATGAAAATTGGATCAGTTGAACTACTCGTGTTATTAAGACTCCTAGTAAACGTTAAAATTTAATTATTAGAAAATATAAGAAATTATATAGAAATTAATAATGATAATATCATACATTTCCCGAAGCTTTAAATTGTAGCGAATAAAACCAAGTCATTCAACCTCTTATACTTTTACCATAATATTATATACATCATTCTATATTTAGTTCTTAAATATATAAGTTGCTTTTATAATTTTTAATTGACATTAATAAGTCTAAGTATAAATGATTGGAACCTACAACATGTTCACAATTTGAAAAGAAAAAAGTTCTTTTTAGGATACATTTATTACATCACTACT
Source organism: Erythroxylum pelleterianum (assembly GCA_027563865.1). Lineage (NCBI taxonomy): Eukaryota > Viridiplantae > Streptophyta > Magnoliopsida > Malpighiales > Erythroxylaceae > Erythroxylum > Erythroxylum pelleterianum. The sequence continues at coordinate 27,715,405 of JAOQMR010000005.1, forward strand.
TTGACCCATTATTTATTATAAATATTTATGATACCCCACACACACACACACACACATATATATATATATATAACCAAATAATTCAACATATTTTATATTCAATTAATAATTTACCCAAAGCTAATACCCAAATATTGTCATTAACTACAACTGAATTATTATTAATTTACAATTGCATAATTTTATACTCAACTAATTATTTACCTCAAGTCAATACCCAAATACTAAAAATGAAATACCATTTCACAAATTTAAAGAATGTGTCAATTAATGATTTAAGTCTTTGCAAGTTTACAACTTTAGTATTCTCGGTTTAAAATTTTAATTTAATTTGTTTCAACTTTCAACTTACAAACTTTCAATTCATCAACATCATCACATATTCATATCTGACCATGCATTTCATTCATCCAAAAACTTATCATAAATTTCTGTTAATCGGATAAACTTAAACCAATCTTCATAGCCAAACCAAAAATCAGCCAAACAATAATTCAACTCTAATATCCAATCCAACCCATACAAATCACAAAACCAAGGCAACATCGTGACTCATTCAATTCAACTCCAATATTTAAATCAGAAATGACAAAATCGTGAATCATTCAACATTTCAACTCCAATATCCAACCTAGATGCACACAAATCGCAAATTACAAAACCAAGTTCCAACCAATTCACAAATCTAAGATCCAATCGAATCACAAAATTAAATTCAAACTTTCAACATCCAAGTTCCAATCAACTAGCAATAAAAAAGGCAATTAAGCAAGAAAAATTTTGAAAACTCAAAAAGCACACCTAAAAACTAATTCACAAGCTTTGGGTTTTGGGTTGGGCCTTGGGGTTGGTTGACGGGTCACAGTTTCGGGTGTAGATCTGGGCGAGTAGCGGCCTTCTCTCCTCCTTCAAACGTCCAGTGGTGGCGATGATGTGGTGTGATGGTCCTTGTGGAGGAGGGTTGAAGATGGTGGGGTCGTTGGGGGACTTCGCGTGGAGGAGCTGAGGATCTCTGTCCTCTAATGCTATCGTGGATCGGGGAGGATAAGGTAAGGAACAGCACCACCGGAGAGGGACTAGTATCGTCGAAGATGAAAAGGAGAATGAGAGAGAGATAACAACAGTGGTGAAAGAAAGAGTCGGTGAGAGAGAAAAAAAATGAGAAGGAAGGTTCGGGACTCGGGAGACACTGCAGAGATCCGGGGGGTGGGGGAGGGTTCGTTTTAGATTTAAATTTTTAAAAATTGCAAATAAGCCCCTGACATTTTCCAAAATTATGGTACCAGTCGGTATGTAGCCGGTATTTTTGATACCGACTGGTACCGAACAAAAAATAACAGTACCATCAAAGGAACGAACAACCTTTATCCCATAAAATAATATTTATTTGCAATTTTTATTTTCTTACTTATGTAAAATATATATGTATGTAACTTTTCTGTTAACAAAAGTTTGCATGCAGACCAAATTACAAATACTTTAACAATCAATACTAAAGTTTCAAAATAATTATGAAAAATGGTTCTTATTTAAGACTCTCCTTCAAAGTATAGTTGGTGTACTGATTTATTCTGGGTGCAAATAAGGCATATGCTCTGCCTTGCCCCTTTTCTTTTGCAAAAAGGGAAAGACTCAACTTTGACCCACAGGTTTAGTAACTTTAATTTCACTGTTCTCATAACTCAGCCTTTAATTACGTTTACTATCATTACAAATAATGATTAAAAGAAACCTTAGGTTAGGTAGCACCTTTTGACTTAGCCGAGGAGACTATTACAATGGTGGGCAAGCATGGCCCGTGCCCATCGTACTGCGATCACCCACCACCACCACCAGAGATTGAACTATTATGTGCTTCCGCGGTCTATGATTTCCTCCAGTCACGCCAGCATCTCTTCGCAGAGTGGGACCAACCTTTTCAAAACCTATCCGAAGCTACTTGATAGAAACTTTGTAAGACAGAAAGCAGCGAAGAGTTTAAAGAGAATATATACACAGCCATAGCCCGACATAGTATTAAAGTAGCAGTTAAAGAAGCGAGTGACAATGTCCAATGCGGTCCACTCCTCCGTAACTCACGCCTTTTGATGGAATGAAACGCACAGCTTGTCAAAAGCATATTATTAGGCCATGCACTTCCCATTTCCCACTTCCACTTCACTCTCAATGGCTCTTCTCAAATTTCCATTTTTCGGCTTTCTCTTCTTCTCCTTTACTATCCCTTTGTTTTTCTTGCATGTCAGATCGTTGCAGTTCGGCCTGGATGATGATTTGTGGTGGCTTAATGAGGAAGAAGGTGAAATTGATATGGTTCAAACCAGGCATGATTCGTCCAAGACCTGTGACCTCACTTCAGGAAAATGGGTTTATGATCAGTCCTACCCTCTCTATGACTCCAATTGCCCTTATCTTAGCACTGCAGTAACTTGTCAGAGAAATGGCAGACCCGATTCTGACTATGAAAAGTGGAGATGGCAGCCACACGGTTGCTCAATTCCAAGGTATTCTTAACTGGAGTTCTCAGTTTTACTTCAGAAATTTTCTGGCTGTAAACTTGTTTTAGTAACTGCATCATCCAGAAGGCTTTCACGAGCTTCAAGTTACATGCTTAAACATTATTTTTGGCTATAAACTGTGGCTAAAGGGACCAACCTAGAGTTGGTGTCCATTGTAGGAAATATATGGATTCCTCCTATTTCAAGCAGCAAGTGCTTGCTTTTACTTTAGGAATTTTTCATTCGCGTAATTGGTTGCTATGTTAATTCTTCAAACAGGTTTGATGCACTGAAATTTCTTGGAAGAATGAGAAGAAAAAGAATCATGCTTGTGGGTGATTCTATAATGAGGAATCAGTGGGAATCTCTTGTCTGCTTGGTGCAAGGAGTTATCCCAACTGGGCATAAGATGGTGACTTACAATGGGCCTTCCATGGCCTTTCATGCCATGGTAAGATCTGCTGGACAAAAATTATTTGGGAAACTCACCTATTTTTAGGTTCTTAGAGCTTTATCTCTTACGGGAATTCTAGTTGCAGTAACTTTGTTTAATCTTGAATTGGTAGGACTTCGAAACAACTGTTGAGTTTACTTGGGCACCACTGCTTGTGGAGTTGACAAAAGGACCTGGAAACAAGAGATTCTTACACCTGGATAAGATTGAAGAGAATGCTAGATACTGGAGAAACGTTGATGTTCTTGTGTTTGATTCAGCTCACTGGTGGACTCACTCCGAAAATTGGACTTCGTAAGACGCCCTTGACTCTTTTGAGCTTAAAATCATAAACATTTTCTTCTCCCTTTCAAGACCCTTATTCTCAGATTAGAGTTCAAAAATGTGCATTTATAGCTTGATGGATGGAGATTAATTTCAAAGTTGCTTGAGACCTGTAGTACGATTCAGGTGTGACATGATTAGAAATGCATTCCGAAGTAGAATTCAGGGCGTGACATGCTGAGAAATGGATTCGAAAATTACTTGCTCAACAACCCATTTTACATAGTATGACGAACTCTATTTATTATATGTAATTAACCGAATTGTAGGTGGGACTACTACATGGAGGGAAATTATATCATCAAAAACATGAATCCAATGGTTGCTTATGAGAAGGGACTCACAACATGGGCTAAATGGATTGACTTGAATCTGGATCCTCACAAGAATAGAGTGATATTCCGAAGCATGTCGCCAAGGCACAACAGGTTGGTTGGTACCTTGCACATTATGCATGGACTTGTCGGTGGTTATTTAAACTACCAAGGACTCCTTTTCTATTTCAGGGAAAATGGTTGGAAATGCTACAATCAGAGGGAACCTTTAGCATTTTTCAGTCACCAACATGTTCCGGAGCCGTTGGTTGTCTTGAAGGATGTGTTAAGAAAAATGAGTTTTCCGGTATACATGCAAGATATTACAACAATGTCAGCTTTACGAAGAGATGGCCATCCGTCTGTGTACAAAATGGCTGTAGGCCAAGAGGAAAGGCAGCACCCAAGAGACTTTTCTTCTGACTGTAGCCACTGGTGCCTCCCTGGGGTACCCGACTCATGGAATGAAATGTTAAGCTCACTCCTGTGAGCCAGACTCAGATTGACCATCTAAGAAGTTTCATAATGAATGAAGCTGTTACTTTTCTGATCTGTATGTAACATATTGATGTGCAATGAATGATATCCATGATGGTGTTTGTAATGCGTGCCACTTTTTAATGCCATTTCATCATTATCTTTTTGTATGAAAAGCTGAGAGTGTACTATGGACATGTACCGGGAAACAGCCGAGGGGCAGGGCATATGAACACAAATAACCACGTCTTAAAAATTCACTTGGAAGCATTAACTGTAAATATTCCATTTAGGAAATGAAAATTCGGCACGAACTCATTTAGTTGATCATCGGGCTTAATAGTTTCAATGGAATAGGAGGTAAAGGTCTCATCCTCCACCACTTTCCCCAGGCCAGAGGAAACAATAAACAAGAAAAAGGAGAGTTTTTCATTAGCACTGCTAAGTTCTTGTTGCAGTCCTGTTATCTGAAGAATGAGTTATGTATCGTAGGACTATGCTGTTTCCAATATAAAATGTCTGCTTCCTAGCAGCAAATAACCAGTTAAACTAAATAGTAAATGGTGTGGATTGCGATCTATCTGAAGGTATTGTCCTCTTTAGTGCAGGGGCGCGTTTTCGGTACGCTTTAACCCGTGACCTCAAGGATTTGGTGGATTGCGATCCACGCCTCTTACCATTGAGCTACGTTAACTTGAGGTCACGGGGTTCAAGCGTTCGCAAACGCGCCCGGCGCACCAAAGAGGACAATACCTTCAGGGTGGATCGCAATCCACACCAGTAAACATGTGCATATCTTCTATAATCTCACTAGCATATTTGCATTATCTTGTATTTCATTTCATCTTGTATCTCATTTGAATTTATTTATGTATTTTATCTGATATTATTTCAACAACTTCGATATCACAAGAGTTGTATAACTATAGTATAAAGCTATTCATCAAAATACAAGATAACAGTACATTAACATATCAATTCTATATCTTCTCTATTATCATAGTATCAGAGCTGATACAATAATCATCTCACCAAACCCACACAATTTGCATTCACAAGCTACAGTACTTTCATCAAACACCTATCCTGCCTATCAACTTACCACAACCCAAAACTCACAATAACATTGTCTCTCCTATACATCTAAAACAAAATTTGCAAAACCCAACATACATCTCAAATGGCAGACTTCAATTCTCCTACTTTACTATTCAATCAGATCACAAATTTCCTCACTACACAATTGAATGCAACAAATTACCTCATTTGGCAAAATCAGGTTCATGTCGTCCTCACCACTTCTGATCTTGTTGGATACATTAATGGTTCCATAATACCACCGGACGAAGACTCTTCAGACTTTCCCAAATGACAAAAGTTTGGCAGACTGGTATACTGCTTCTTTGACTAGCTTCATTACAAGGCTTTCAATCGGTTGTATCACAACGCGGATCTTTGGGTTGGTCTGGAAAGTCACTTCATGCAACAATCAAACTCACAGCGATCTCTACTTTGGTGCCAACTCCACACACTGAAGAAAGGATCGAATTTTATTACTGACTTTCTTGCTATAGTCTCAGCCACCACTCATGAGCTTGCTGCCATCGGTGACAATTTCTAATGAAGACCTAGTGCTTCTCACCTTGAATGGACTACCGTCGGAATATGAGTCCTTTATCATAGCCATCAAACATCGAGAATCTCCAGTCTCCTTTGGCAAGCTCTGTTACGGAAAAATATTATTGTTGTTATACAGCTGTAATTAGTATAAAAGTGTAACGGTCTCTCACGAGATAGACATGAATCAGTGAATGTTTGTGTATGTGTCTCTCTCTCTCTCTCTCTCTCTCTCTCTCTAAGTGTCTGTTCTCTCTCTGCGACTCTCCCCTTCCTTCTTCTGCCCTTCTCTATTCTATTCCTCACTTTTATTCATAACAAATGGTATCAGAGCAGTCGATTCTGCGAGGAATCGAAGAAAACATGAAAAGCTTGATGGAAGCACAAATCAGAAGCAAAAAAATGTTGCTGGACCTTCAACGCAGTTATGAGAAACTGTTTCTGGCCGTCCTAAACAGAACAACAAATTTGGAGAACAATCTGTTGCAGCTTAAATCTGTGGGGACACCATTTTTGGAGCAACAAGGAGTGGAAGTGGAAGTGGACGCCCCTATTGCAGTTCTTACGGAGCTCACGAATCGGAACGAGCAACCCATGCAAGAGAAGGAGTTCATCAAGTTTTTGGCCGTAGAGTCCACCCCTCTTATGAATACCAAAGACGTCGCCTCTGATGGATCCTTAGTCGTCCCCTCTCCTAAGGAGCCTAGTAAGACCGAGATGTACTCTCCGGCTTTCTACGCTGCTTGTACGGCTGGTGATTTTCTCTGCTAGGGTCTAACCCACATGACGATTGCCTCTCTTGATTTCGTTCAGAGTAACATGCAGATTGACCCTGCAAAGTATAGAAGTATTTCATCTGATTTTGGAGCTTTATTCAATGAGCAGAGTGTGAGCCTTGCAGGTGGTTACATTGCAGGAGTTTTCTGTGCGATTGTCTCTCATTCTGATAATCTAATCTCCTTCCACCATGATGCTAAAGGGTCAATTGCTTGTGATGCTATGAAGAATATGGGTGGTGAAAAGAAAACCCGATTATTCATTTTTTGTCCATTATGTAAACCTCCATAACCTTGAGGACAAGGTTCTCTAAAGGGAGAAGGAATTGTTACGGAAAAATATTATTGTTGTTATACAGCTGTACCCTAGTATTGTTATACAGTTGTAACTAGTATAAAATTGTAATGGTATCTCTCACGAGGGAATGTGAATGAGCTAATGTTTTGTGTGTGTATGTCTCTCTCTCTCCCTCTCTAAGTCTCTGTTCTCTCTCTCCGACTCTCCCCTTCCTCCTTCTTCCCTTCTCTCTTCTATCCTTCATTTTTATTCGTAACAAATGGTATCAGAGAAGTCGATTCTGCGAAGAATCGAAGAACACATGAAAAGCTTGATGGAAGCATATATCCGAAGCGAAAAAATGCTTCGGGACTTTCAAAGCAAGACTGAGAAAATGTTTCTGGAAGCCCCAACCAGAACAACAAATTTGGAGAACAATCTGCTGCAGCTTAAAACTGTGGGGACACCATTTTTGGAGCAACAAGGAGTGGAAGTGGAGGTGGATGCCACTATTGCAGTTCCTCCGGAGCTCACGAATCGGAACGAGCAACCCATGCAAGAGAAGGAGTTCATCCAGTTTTTGGCCGTAGAGTCCACCTCTCTCATGAATAACAAAGACGTCGCCTCTGATGGATCCTTAATCGCCCCCTCTCCTAACGAGCCTAGTAAGACCGAGATGTACTCTCTGGCTTTCTACGCTGCTTGTACGGCTGGTGGTTTTCTCTACGATGGTCTAACCCACACGACGGTTACCTCTCTTGATTTCTTTAAGAGTAACATGCAGATCAACCCCTCAAAGTATAGAAGTATCTCATCTGGTTTTGGAGTTTTATTAAATGAGCAGAGTGTAAGCCTTGCAGGTGGTTACATTGCAGGAGTTTTCTGTGCGATTATCTCTCACTCTGATAATCTAATCTCCTTCCTCCATGATGCTAAAGGGTCAATGGCTTGTGATGCTATGAAGAAGATAGGTGGTGAAAAGAAAACCCGATTATTCATTTTTTGTCCATTATGTAAACCTCCATAACCTTGAGGACAAGGTTCTCT
>JAOQMR010000005.1:27723285-27744748 GCA_027563865.1 Erythroxylum pelleterianum
ACTGGGACAAGTCTACTGCACTGGCCAAAGGAGTCTGTTCATAAAGTTTGAAAATGTATTTTGTTTCCTTTGTTTGGGCCTGTAAATATTCTTTGGATTTCTGTTCTGAGATTTCTGATATGTAATATATGAGTGTGGTTTGAGTTTCTGAATAAAATAAATACCAGTGTGCTGTTTAGTTTTTTTGTTCTGTCTTGGGTGGCATTCATGTATCCTCCCAGGGGGTATATGGGTGTTACATCCACAGTCGGAGATTATCGACCTATAGCTTGCTGTAATTTTATCTGTAAGATGATTGCGAAAATCATAGCGAATAGGCTTAGAGATCTCCTCCCTTCAGTCATCAGCCCCAACCAAAGTGCCTTCCTTAGGAATCGTCGTATAGGGGATAATATCTTATTGGTACAAGAGGTTTTCAAAAATTATCACCTAGCCAATAATCATAAGAGGTGTGCTTTTAAGGTGGATTTACAAAAAGCTTACGACTCGATCAACTGGGATTTCTTACTTAGTATTCTATTCGCCATTGGTTGTCCTCCCCAATTCATAGGATGGATTAGAGAATGTATTACCTCCCCCGCCTATGCTGTCTTGATCAATGGGTCCCTTTCAGCTTTTTTCCCAGGGAAATCTGGCCTTAGACAAGGGGATCCTTTATCCCCTCTCCTGTTTATTCTTTGTATGGAGGCTTTCTCTAGGAGTCTTAATGTTTATATATGTGAAAGTAGCACTTTTGCTTACCATTGGAGATGTAGAGCCCTCAAACTTACTCATCTTCTTTTTGCTAATGATCTCCTTATGTTTTGTCATGGTGATTTAGACTCGTTCCAGATTTTATTTGATTGTTTGCATAACTTCTCCAATTTGTTTGGTATGGGTATAAACCTCTCTAAGAGCCAATTTTTTGTGTCTCCAGAGATGGAGCCACTGACCCAACAAATAGCTCACTTGTCTGGTCTGTCACAAGGGCAACTTCCCATTTGCTACCTGGGAGTTCCTCTTCTGACAGGTAGGTTATCAAGGAGGGAGTGTATCCCGCTTCTGGATAAAATTGACTCTAGAATAAACAGATGGACTCACAAGTTTCTGTCTTATGCTGGGAGAGTGCAATTAGTCATTTCGGTCCTTACTTCATTTCAGGTCTATTGGTCTAGCCTATTCATCCTGCCCTCTTCCATTACTAAGGAAATAGAGATGAAACTTAGGAATTTTTTATGGTCTGGAAAGGTCGACTCAAGAGGTCAACCTAAGGTTAAATGGAATAATATTTGTCGTACAAAAAAAGAGGGTGGTCTAGGGATCAAGCACTTGTCTACTTGGAATACGGTTTTACTTGGAAAGCGGATTTGGTTTCTGTTTCATGATAAGGAAGCTCTGTGGGTGAGGTAGGTTCACACTATAATACTCAAAAGGAAAATTTTTTGGCATACCTCTCCTACTAACAATAGTTCTTGGAGTTGGCGTAAGCTTTTGTCTGTGAGGGATCAAATTGGGAATCAATTCCGGTTTAGAATTGGAAATGGTCTTTCTACTTCCTTGTGGCTGGATCCTTGGCATCCAAGTGGCTTCTTACTGGGGCATTCTACTCCTAGGTTGATCAATGGGTCTGGACTTCCTTTGAATGCTAGAGTTTCGGCAGTAATAAGAGACAATGGTTGGTGTTGGCAGGAGTTACCAGTGGGCCTCAGTCACTTGGTTCCTCTTACCTAACCCCCTGATGCTTCAAGAGAGGATACCTTAGAATGGTTAGCGTATACTACAAAACATATACAAATGCGTCTGTTTATACCTATATAAGGCCCCTAGTTCCTTCAGTTCCTTGTTTGGCATAACAAAAATAGTCCGAGGTACTCCTTCATTTTATGGTTAGCATTTTTACATAAATTGCCAATAAGGGATAATTTACAGTATCTTCATACTCCTATCGGTGTTCCTTGTGTGTAGCTGACCTTGAAACTATTGATCATCTATTCTTTGAGTGTCCTTTTTCTAAAACAATTTGGTTTCAAAGCCTTAGACATTTTCAAATTCCCATCCCTCCGCTTACAAATTTTCAATCCTTCTTACTATGGTTCTCCCAGCCAGCCTCAACCAAAACCTGTGACATTAACTCTTTCCTCATTATTCTTTCTGTTGCTGTCTATAATCTGTGGGCTGAAAGGAATAGACAGACCTTTAAACAAGAAGCCATGGATGAACGGAATCTCTCTATGCATGTGAACTTTCAAGTTATGGAGCACCTCAGCTTAAACACTGAGAGAAGGTAATACTACTCGTGTTTTAATTTTATCTTTAATGTTTTATCTGAAAGTGATACAGCCAGGTGTCAGTACAGTTCGCATAGGGTATCCAGATTGGGTTGTCCTACTCATGAAGGCCATCCGTGTACTTTTCTTAGGCGTGGGTCTTAGTTCAAATTCACCGTCTTTGCACAGGGCTTAGGAACTCTAGATCGTCTCACCTAACAGAGAAACCCAAATTTCAGGCACCATACAAAACGCTATTACATTGTTGATCGAGAGTGATTTTGGAATTGGGTTGATTATTTGTGTTTGTTTCCAAATTTGTTGAGCTTTAGTTCTTTTGGGTGGTAACTATTAGAGATGTTGCTGATTGTTTTTAGCTTTTTGATTTAGGGTTTGGGAAGTGGTGCGCTCCCTAAAGACCTTTTGGGTTAAGTTTTAGGGATTGATTCCTATAGTCTGTACATATTTTTCCATTTTATAAATACCTTTCTGATTTATCAAAAAAAAGAAGAGGTAATAGGACAGGTAAATCACTCAAACTCAGCTTATCAAGTTTGGCAAATTTTGAAAAATCTCTATGCTCAAATATCTATAGTCAGAGTTCTTCAACTAAAGCATCAACTTTCAACTATTAAAAACGGCTCACATACCATATTAGAATACATGCAAAAAGGCAAAACCATTAGAGACTCACTCCAAGTAGCAGGGCATGCGATCAGTGAGTATGAATTAATATTGAGTGTCTAAATGGCCTTGGTCATGAATATGATCCTGTTGTGGTTTATTTAACACATTCTATGAAAACTTCAATCTTACAAGAAGTGCAATACTCTCTTATGATGCATGAAACAAGAATAGAGTAGCTACATACAATCAATCAACTAGAAATCTCATCACCAACTGCAAGCTATGCAACCTTCAATTATCGGGGAAGAAGTTGATTTAGAAGAAGAGGAGGTAGATGGAATGCAAACAGAATTTTTTGTCAACTGTGTCATAAATCAAGCCATGAAGCACTAAAATGTCATAAAAGGTTTAATGTTTCGTAGCAAGATAATACCACCCAATCATGGAAACAGAATATGGTTACACAACATACACAAAACAATGCACAAAACTATCATCAATCCTACTCGGCTCAAAATCAGTCCGGAAATCCCTCATATGAAGCAGTCAACGACAATACATGGTTTATAGACAGTAGGGCTGCAAATCATGTCACAACAGATCTCAATAACTTGTCAATAAGTTCAAAATATGGTGGAAAGGATCAACTCACTGTTGGCAATGGTAACTCTCTTCCTATTACTAACATTGGCTCATCTCACATACATTTTCTAGATAATATACACACACCTCTTGTACTAAGACAAATTTTGCATGTTCCCAGCATAACCAAAAATCTACTTAGCATCTTTAAACTCACAAAAGATAACAACATTTATGTTGAGTTTATGAACAAAAATTGTCTGTTTAAGGACGAAGTAACAGGGAAGATTCTGCTTAAGGGAGTGCTTCGGGATGGTCTCTACAGCCTTAGAACCACTAAACAACCCGACAATATCAGGCCAACATACCCTAAGCCCAATCCTTCCTAACAAAAAGCATCTTCTTTAGGCAACCATTATGAGACAAACGTAGTAAAAAAATGTAAATGTTTGGCATGCCAAGTTAGGACATCCCTCCAAGCATAGCTTGAAACAAATTCTAAGTTCAATGAAGTTCAACTTTAATCTAAAAAATCTATCTCATTGTGATGCTTGTAAGGAAGGAAAATTGCATCAATTATCTTTTCAAACTCATGAAACAACTGCTCAGAATCCCTTAGAAATCATATATTTAGATATTTAGGGACCCTCTCCACATCTCTCAACTGAAGGATATAAATACTATCTTATTTTTGTTAATGCCTACACAAGATTCACTTGGCTTTATCCTCTAAAACTAAAATCCGATACCCTATCTATCTTTATCAAATTCAAAACCAATGTTGAACTTCAATTGAATAGAAAAATCAAAGCTCTACATACTGACATGAGAGGTGAATATAAAGCTCTCTTACCCTACCTCACAAAAAATGTAATACAACCAAGGTTTAGTTGTCCTTACACTCACCAACAGAATGGGGTTTCTAAAAGGAAACACATGCACATCACTGAAATGGGACTAACTTTTTTATCTCATGCTCACATGCCACTCACCTATTGGTTAAAAGCCTTTCACACAACTGCCTATCTTATCAATAATCTACCGTCTCCTAGACTAAACAACCTCTCACCATTTGAAAAGTTGTACAACCAACCACCGAACTATCTTAATCTTAAATCCTTTGGTTGTAGTTTTTTTCCTTATCTCAGATATTACTCTCAACACAAATTAGGATTTCAAACCACTAAATGTGTTTTTCTTGGGTATAGCTCAATGCATCAAGGTTACAAGTGTTTGGCTAATCAAGGGAAAACCATAATATCTCGTCATATTGAATTCAATGAGGAAGAGTTTCCATTTTCTCAACTATTTCCCTCACATTTAAACTATCTTATAGCCTCATCAAGCTCCCCTACCTTTACTCTAACCTCAACTCCAATCAGTACACCTTTATTAAAGGCTGTCACGAATCACTCTTCTTCAGCAGAATGCTCTCACTCAGCTGAATCCCTCAACAGATAAGTAAGCTCTCAAAATCCTAGCTCATCATCACATTTTTACATCCTTACAAAATAAACAAAATACCTTACCTACCATCATTCCATCAACCACACCACATATTGAATCAAACTCTTCATTTCCACACATACACAATATTCATCCTATGTAAACTCGGTCCAAAAGTGAAATTTTCAAATCAAAACTTTATTCTTTTTCTCTAACCTTAAATCCATGAACTAAACCTAGAATAGTCTCTGAAGCTCTAAACAACCTTACATGGTTTCAAGCTATACAAGATGAATATATAAACCAACCACAAGGATTTGAAAGCAAAATACAGTCGCATCATGTATGCAAGCTAGATAAAGCCCTTATAGACTGAAACAAGCTCTTAGGGCTTGGTTTCACAAATTGAAATGTGCACTGTTTCAGTGGGGGTTTCATAACTCAAGGTCAGATACCTCTCTATTTTACTCAAACAAAAATCTAATTATTACAATGCTACTAGTCTATGTAGATGACATTCTAATCATAGGAAATTCAACTCAAGCAATCCATGCAATTATCAATCAAGTACAGTCTCAATTTGTACTTAAAATGCTCGGAAGCATAAATCATTTCCTTGGCTTTGAAGTATAAAGAAATAGGAATGGTTTATACCTTTCACAGAAACAATACATTGAAGATCTACTTACCAAAACAAAATGTCATCATGTAAGCCTTCCTCGACACCCATCACTCCAGCAACCAAGTTGTCTTTGCAAAATGGCACACCATTTGAACCCCCAAAGCTTTACTAAAATACCATACGAGCTCTTCAATATTTGTGTAATACAAGATCAAACATTAGCTTCGCAGTCAACAAATTAAGCCAATTTTTACAAAATCCTTTAAACACACACTGGATTGCATGTAAAAGGGTTTTGTGTTACCTGAAGGGAACCTCCAATCTGGGACTACTCTTTCAATCATCATCATCGCCTCTTGATCTCCATGCCTATAGTGACTTTGACTGGGCTAGCTCCCCCGATGATCGTAAATCAACAACTAGAGGATGTGTATTTTTAAGAGGAAACCTAATCTTCTGGATCTCTAAGGAACAGATGACGGTAGTTTGATTTAGCATTGAGGCTGAATACCGAGCCCTATCTTAGGCATCAACTGAAGTCATCTATCTCATATCTCTACTATCTGAGCTAGGATTTTCTCTCACTCAAAAACCCATTATATGGAGTGATAATAATGGAGCTTGATCTCTAGCTCAAAATTCTCTCTTTCACTCAAGAACAAAACACATTGTGGCCGACGTACATTTCATAAGAGACAAAGTCGAGAAAGGAAAAATAGAAATTAGATACGTAAACACCAACGACTAACTTGCCTACATCCACACGAAACCCCTAAGCTCGACAAGATTTCAACTTCTAACCACCAAACTGAACTTAGTTCAAAGCCTTAGTTTCAGTTTGAGTGGGGGTGTTAACGAAGAAGAATCTAGAGAGGAAAGAGAAAAGCTATAACCAATAAACCACAAGGACTCTGCCTACAGACAATAGACAATGCACATGAGAAATTAAGGGTAGAATGGACTTCCACTACTAACTAGCTGGACTAGTACAAGTTGTTGTAACATAATAAATCTCAACCCTTTATTTTATTCTATCCTTTTTATAAAGTGTATGGTCAAGATTAATTCAACAAATGTATAAATATGAGTCTAAGCAAATAATACAGCAGTGTGCAAAGTTCAGTAATGTACCTTCTCCTACACATAGATTCAATTACTACACAACCTTTTTTCCTTTTCTTAGTTCCGAATCCCACTAATTGGTGTACTAGGCATCACTGTAGTCTCATTGAAACTAGAACTAGAAAAGGCATCCAAAGATTACCTAGGCACCAATTCTTTTCATAACAAAAGCTAACCGAGCACTCATTGTGGAATCGACCTAAACTCATTGCTGCTATAGTTGTAGGTCTAGTTATTTGAGTAATGTTACAACGCGCTATGTCACTACTCGATGATGCACTCTATACTTTTTAAACAGTCTTGTCATTGCTCATTTACAAAAGTGGCTCCCCTAATCACTCATAATGGCTTATCGTACTCCTAATGTATTAAAAATATTATATTTTATAGAAATCCACAATAATTGTAAAATCATTAATTTCGGTGACTTTTGCTACCATGCACTTTGAAACATAATTAATTTCTAAGAATATGTAAGAAAAATCATGAGATGAAGGAAAATTCTCAATAAATTTAGTTTTTCATACATCAAATTTCTCAATTATAAGAATTTAGGTTTGAGGCATTTCATTTATATGCGATAGTGTACTTGTCTTTTGGCATCCGTCATAACTTCTACAAAACACATAAGAATCTCTAAACAATGTTTTCCAATACAAACCATTGTCCAATACTTTTCCAATAGTTCATTTAGAACCAAAGTGACCACTGCATACATAATTGTGACAAAAAGCTAAGATAGAAAAATGTTTGTATTATGGCATAAAACGTCTAATAATTTGGTCAGTGTATAACTTCCGTAAGTATAGTTCATCCTAAACATAATATTTTGCCTCATTCCTTATCTTTTCCTTCCTAAACTTGCTAGTGTAATTAAGCAAAGTTCAAGTAACTAAATAATTAACAAGGTCTATGTACTAAGAAACCATACCATTCATTTGGAACAATTGCTCATCAAGAAAAGTTTTAGAAATAGGTAAAATATCTTCATCCCTTACCAACATGCTTAAACTATTTTTTTTGGCTTCTTTTCGATCTCTTATTGCCAAATTAAATTCTTGAAGCAACAAAATCCGTCATATTAACCTCAGTTTGGACTCCTTATTTGCCAATAGGTATTTCATTGCTACATGGTTTGAACACACAATAACTTTAGAGTCAAGCAAATAAGATCAAAATTTATCAAAGGCAAAAATAATTACTAAATGCTCCTTTTCAGTTGTATAATTCTAATGTTCCTGAAGCATAATAGATTACATGACTTTGTTTCCTAATCCTTTGGCTAAAACAACTCCCACTGCATAGTTGCCAGCATCACATATGATCTCGAATGATAAATCCCAATTTGATAGTTAAATAATAGGCACACTTGTCAATAATGCTTTGACTAATCTATATTGTAATTCACATTAATAAGATTAACAACAAAAGATAACGAAAACTATATTTGTAATAAATTAAATTTCTTATTTGATTGATATATTTTACATTTTTATTAGAATTGTAAAATTGAGTAAACTTATAAATTAAAATATAATTTATCCAAAAAATTAAATGACCTTTTTTAATTAAAACTATCATGTTTTTATATTCTTATTTAAATATCTTTGATTTTTTTTCTAATATTATGTTTTCATTTAAATAGATTTTTTAAAAATATTTAATAAAATTGATATGCAAAAAAAATAGGATAATTAAATTTTGGCACATCAATGTTAAATTGTGCATATCCTAAGTATAACAAAATCTTTTAAATAAAATTTAACAAGTTAAGAAATGATTATTAGTATTAATATTATGAAAAATATATTAATAAAAATATTAAATCATATTTAAGAATTATTAAATTAACACAATTGTCTATATAGGGTTATGTAAAACTTAAATAATAGAAAAATGATTATACAATTTAAAATCTTCAAGTTTAAATTAAATTATTTTATACTAATTTCTTCCAATTAGAAAACAACTTGACTTTCAAAAATAAATCTTAATTTATTTTTTATCCATAAGTTGGTCAACTTATTTTAACTTCGCTTAATATTCTAAATGCTTTTATCGATTATTTGTCCAATGCTCATCATTAACAATCCTTAATGGAGTCTAAATATGAAAGACAATAAGAGGGATGAGTGGAGGTGAAAGTCCAGTGATTAGAAGTTAGAACCTTAAAGAATTTATGTTAGGTCCCAAACTTAGTGATATAATATAAGTTCAATTACAAAATCTTAAGCAAAAGTAGGTGCCTTCATGCCTTAATATCCATAATATTTCCATAGAATATTGAAAAATGATTTAGTCACTAGGTAAGGCTCATTGGCAAACCCCCTGTATTTAGATGAAGCAACAACAAGTATAACGAGATTGAGCTATGTCATGAGTTGTGTTTTTATTGATATCAACTAGTAGCTATCAAAAACTATCCCTCTACTTAGACTAAAAGAAGAAGACAACCTAATGTTGTCTTAGTTTCTTATTCTTGTATGATAGAAATGGCTCAATAAAGGAAAATAAAACCAATGGGGAAAGCGTTTTTAACATATTAATACCAAGAGATGATGCAAAGAGGTTTAAATAAGAATGCCTAATGTAAAGATGATGAGACCCTTGAGATGACTACTAAGGATAACTGTTGGACCCCAAACTTTTCGATTAATTGAGGAATTGTGTATAAAGAAAAGGATAATTCTTGAATTTGAAATGAAATAGAAAAGATAGTTTAGGTACAAGATGGATTATATATGATATGTTGGTAGCTAAAAGTTGGAAAATATACTTGAAATATGTTCATTGAGTATGCTTCAGTGTTTTAGTCATAACTTTTTCTCTAGTTATCGAAATGAGATGATTCTTGATATAGATGTGAAACCGATGATGGCTTATGAGGCTTAAATGAATTAACCCTACAGGGTAATACGCACATGTCTCATGATTCTGAAGAGTATTAAAAATCCAAAAATAAGGAGTAATGACGAAGATCACGTTTCATGATTTTGTAAGCGTTGGATTCCAGACTCAAGCGGGATCCAACATTTGTGGTATCAGAGCAAGAGCATGAATTGATGTTGGTGAAAGAGATTACAAGGAATCACGCTCAGTATTATGGTATTTTGAAGAGTTGGAATCTGGAGTCAAGCGGGATCCAACAATAACACTCAGCCAAAAGGCACCTTGATTGATAAAAACCCAAAGGTAACTCAAATTGTATCTTAAAGTAGAGAAAGTAAGATAAATATTGATCATGACATCTTATATCTTGACTTACAAAAACATCTTTAAGAAAACAAATATGAAATATATAAAGAGGAAACTATAGTTAGCTCTATTGTTCAAGGAAAATATACAGCGAATAAGCTAATTCAAATTCCTATTGATAGTCAGGATAAAGCAGGGAGCAATGAAATCCACTCATTAGCTGAGGAAGTTACAAATATGGTAATGAGGACTCTTTGTTCTCATAAAGTAAATGTGCAAATATGGTAATGAGTACTCTTTGTTCTCATAAACCCTAATACTAAGAGGCAATTTAAAAGGAAGCAGAAAGCCTCTAAAACTCCCCCTATCTAAATGACAATTCTCTTATGGAAGGTTAAAAGGATCAATAACAAATATTGTATGATTTTCTTCATAATACTAACCTTTTTTTATAAAACTTATAAAAACTAAGCTTAAGAAAAATAATTGTAAGAAGCTAAGTTTTTGAAGGAATATTGGATTACTATTATAAACCATCATTGTCACTACAATGGGAGACTTGGTGGTAGCTTTTAAACTAGACAGATTAGACGCAGTTTGCTCAATCATTAAAGGGTATTTGATTCATATGCAGATTAAAATGAAGCAAGAGATTATTAATTTCCATTTACCTACATCTATACACTCTTTCTAAAGGATCCCCTTGAGGAAAAAATTGAAGGAACTTGTCGATACCATGAATGCCCTTTGGATAGTTCTTAGTGACTTCAACAATTTTATTCATCCTTTAGAAGCTGAAGGAAATGCCAATCTTAAAAGTGATTTTGATGACTTTTGTAATTGTACAGGTCATGTACATGTAATAGACTTAAAGATTGAGGTATATGCTTTTCCTTGGAATAATAAATAGAAAGAAAATTGATTTTTGAGAAAAAAAGATTGATATGGGCCTAATAAATGCTCACTGGATATCAATTTTTTTCAGAGAGTAAAGTTTCCTTTAATAATCTGCTTTTCTTTAACCATACCGTAATTTTGGTACAATACCTATTTAACTTTTAAAGGAGGGACATTTATTTTAGGTTTAATAACTTCCTAGTTGATGTGGAAAACTTTGAAGGAGCTATCACCAAAGGACTTAACTTCAGCATGCATGGTCACAAAAATCTACATTTGTTTGAGAAATTTGTAGCATTTAAAAAATGAGCTTAGGAAAATCAATAAAAGGAAGTTTAAAATCACTCATTTAGTAGTCTTTAAGGCCAAGAAGAAATTGAATAGTATTCAAAGCTCACTTTATCTTTCCCCTTCTGATGAGTTATTAAAAGATGAAGAAAAGATATCTTTGCGTAGATATAACCAGGCAAGTGAAATTAACCATTCTCTCTTAAAAGAAAGATCCATAATCTAAGGATCAAGGAAGGAGATAAAAATTGAACATATTCCACAAATCAGTGCTCTTAAGAAGAAATATAACTAGAATAACATTTCTAATTAATAAGAATGGCAATTTATTACCTTCCAATGCTAATATTCAATATGAAGCTTTCTCTTTTCTGTTTAACACTATTGGTTCTCTTACTAAGGTAGTCTCCATTGTGACCACTCTCAAATCAACACATATCTGTACAAGAAGCTAATATATTGACTAGGCCATTCAATACTAATAATGTGGAAGTTTTTGTGTTTACTCTTAACCCCCAACAAGGCTCCAAGACTTAATGGCCTTAATGCCTATTTTTTTTCGAAGAACTAAGTCTCACATAAAGATTTTGGTTACTGAGACAGTATTGGAAGTCTTTAGCAATGGAAGAATGTTAAAGGAATTGAGCAAGACATTTATATGCCTTATCCCTAAGGTATAAGCCCCTAACTTAAGAAAGGATTTTGGACCAATTTCTTGTTGCAGTACCATCTATAAAATAATCTACACTTTAATTAAGGACACATTGAAAACAACTCTTATCTAATTGGTTAATCACTTAAAAGGTGCTTTTATTAAAAGGAGATAAATTGTTAATAATATCTTGTTAGTTCAAGAACATTTTAAGAATAATAACAGGAAGCATTATACAAGAATTGTGCAATAACCTGGATTTTCAAAAGGCCTTTGATTCATTAGATTTGAACTTTATATGTAACATAGCGAAAGCTTTTGAATTCCTTGCTTGTTTTTTAATTTGGATAAAACAATTTGTTACCACCATATCTTATAGTATTTTTGTTGGTTTATGTTCTACAGTCAATCAATTGGTTGTAGTTTAGTGAAAAAATAATTTAAATGCATTCTTTTTTCTTGTACATATTTAGATGCATATGATAAAGTTTATAAGATAATTATACATTATTATAATGAGATTATAATTATGAGATTCACATTGAATTTATGAATTATCCCTAACTTGTTCGTAGTTATTATTTTATTAAGCCTGAGCATTAATAGAACATAAAAGACTAGAACATGTTATATTTTTTCTTATGAAGGAAGTAGTCGATCTCATAGACTAAAATATAGAGATATTTAAAAAAATCAGAGTGGGTGCTTATTACATAACAAGTTCATTAAACTGACCCCATATGAGGAATCCATTTAAAACATTACTTGTATGTCAATAGAAATTTTCACTGTGATGAATGTATAAGTGATCCTTTGACTTGAGATCTTCAAAGTTATCTTGTATAGGGATTACTATGTTTTGATGCTACTTATGACCTATTCTAATCATGGGTAGTTTAATCGGTAGTCATTAGATGTAGCATGAACTATATGGAGGTAGTTAAGTGATCAAGATAAGATTCATGACTATAAAGTAATTAAGGGAGAATGTTTCATTGCTTTCGATTAATATTTATTCGAGAAATCCTTCGCTAAGGTGGAATGACGTTTTATAAATAGTTTACAAGTGTCATTAATTGAATCAATATCTAATGATGGAGAAATGATATGATTGGACTCAAAATAGGGTAGCCATTAATTATATTCTATAATGAAAGGATTGAATTATGCAAAAAAATCGTGAATGAAAATGTTAGTTACCACTTTGACATTCCTAAATATTTTGGTGGTCAAGATATGTTGCTAGAATCTTGATCTGTGAATATAAATTGTTTAATTAGAGAAGTAAAGATAAATTAAAGGAATTTAATTTAGCTAATCTTGAATATGATTTATGCATATAATTTGTATCCATCGACAATATATTTGGGAACCTAATGGGTTATACATAAAGAACAAGTTGAAAAGAATAAAGATATTTTAATTAAGTTAGACTTGATTGTAAAGTTTGAGAAACTTTATGATTAAATATGAGATATTTAATAAATAAGGATCAATATGAGATATTGGATCTTATTTGGGCGTAACTAGTTTTTAATTAGAATTATTTTTAATTAGAATTTAATTTCAATTAAATTACTAAAATGTCCAAAACTTACTATAAATAGGCTTAAGCTCTAATAAAGATAGTATTCCTTGCTTAACCCACTCTGCAATAGTGTGAAGTTCTCTCAACTTGCTTTGTAGATACTGATAAAGGTTGGACATTTATGCAGCTATAATTGTTAAGATGAGCTAATTTTAGAAACGGTTCGAGGAATACAATAAAAATATGATCAAGCTTTGAAATAAGGTATAAATTGAGATTCATGCTTTATTGTGATTTATACGTTAATCATGTTATCGAATTTTAGTGACCTCGACTTTATGTAAATCAAATATGAGAAAGTTTCGTAATTATTTCATTGTGTGCAAGATCAGATCTTGACCTAATTTTCTAATAATTTGATTAATGAAGCGCCTGCTAATCTTATAAAGGGAGCTAAGGGATTAAGGTAAGAGGACCTTCTTTCACCCTACCTCTTCAGTTTGAGTATCGACGTAATAATAAGGCTTTTCAAAAGTGTGATATACCAAGAGAATAATTTTAAATTCCATTATAAGTATGAAAGCTTAAGAATAACTAGTTTATCTTTTGCATATGATATATTCCTCTTCTCTAAAGTGGATGCTAACTCAATTAATGCTTTTATGGTTGTTTAAACATTTTTAAACAGATTTTAAACATTTTTATCTGTAAAGAATAAATCTAGTTGTTCATTTTATTTGGTGCTTAATGACTATCCAATAAGCTAGCCTACATAACAAAACTAAAAGCCTCCAAACCTTTTCTTACTTACCTTTGGATTCATATTTCCTCTAAAAGGCCCTACTATACTAAATTCCATCATTTAATTGAAAGGGTAAATAAAAGAGTTATAAGCTGGTGCAATAGAAACTTATCTTTAGTAAGAAGAATCTAACTGGTCAATTCATTGTTAAATAGCTTATATGTATATTAGTCTTCTCATGTAATGTTTCCAATCAACATTGATAAGACTACTTAATAACTTATAAAGAGACTTATGCAGCTAGGAAACACCAATAGTAACTCACTAGCAAAAGTAAAATGGAGTGTGACCTTATCCTACCTAAGAAGGAAAGAGGGCTTAACATTATTCCCATCAGAATCACAAACTAGGTGTAGATGATAAAGAGAATATGGAGGATCCTAATAGAAAAAAAATAGTCTTTAGGTTAGATGGATACATGAATATTATTTAAGGAGCAAAAGTTTTTTTTAAAAGGAAAAATGATTAAGAAAGATACAAGGTATAGACAAGGGAGTTCAAAGGAAAGACTTTACAAAAAAAAATGCAAGGAAAGTAAGAACTAGACCTATTTAATACCAACGAAAAGGATTACAACGTTACAATAATAGAACACCATTAATATTATGAGTAAAGAGTTTTAGCGTGATTCGTTAGGTGCTCTTTTGGAACCTCATCTGAAGCTGTTCGTAATACTCCCTAAGTAATCCTATATCCTTAATGTTGCGCGAATAATGGGGCTGCAATGGTGAGATAGATTCTTAGTCAACAAAATCTCACGAATCTCTTCTATTAATAAAGATATCAGACCATCTTTAGTAGAAGTGTGAGTCTTGAAGCGTCAAAGGTTCCGCTCCCCTCATAGCCTATAAATACATACTCCTAAAACAATAAGGCGTAAAGGTTGTCGCGTTGAGAGACCATCTGTAATCTCTGAGATAGTAGTACCTGGATTCCTCCAATCACATAAAGCAGTGACATGGTCCCATATCGATTTGTTAAAACCACATGCAAAGAAGAGACGACCGCATGATTCAAGATGCAAGGAGCACAATGGATAATTCTTATCGGTTTGAATATATGGAAGGCGATCAGCTGTAGAGAGTTTGTTTTGCATGACCAACCAATAGATGAAGGAGATCCTCGGAGTTAGATGCTTGTTCCATTCCTTAAGAGCCCAAGAAACTGAGGATCGGTGCTTTCGTAACAGTTGGTATACCCTTCTAGAAAAAGATGTCAGATGCTTGCGGAGTGGGAGGATAACTCGACTGATATGACAATAAGCTCCAAGGAAACCTCCATGTACTGCCCTCTATGAAAACATGCATCCGTGTTTGTAGAGAAAAGGAATAAGAAGCTTTAGGGATCAATTGTATTAAAGGACCCCCATCGAGACCAATTATCAAACCATAAGGAGGTCAGGTGACCATTTTTAATTTCACAAGAGCAATCCTATTTGACAAAGTCTTGCAACTTAAGCAATTGAGAGAGGAAGAAAGAGTGAGTACCTTTTGGTTTAATCGCCCATATACTATTTCCCCTAAAGAAGCACACATGTAGCCATTTTATCCATAAGCTCTTCTTGCCCTCCAATATCCACCAGAATCTCTTAAGGATTAAAGAATAGTTTGATGTTTTAATAGAGAGGATGTTCAATCCCCCTTCTTTTTTCGGAAAATTAATATCTGCGCATTTCACCTTTGCAGTTCCAGGATTCCTATTAGAGTGACTCCACAAGAATGATCTAAGGATTCTTTCAATTTCTTTGATAATGCTTTGAGATAAGAAAATATGAGAGCTCCAATAAATATGCAAGGAATTGAGGATGGACTTAATAAGCTGAAGTTTACCTGCATAGGAAAGGGATTTGTTCACCCAAGACTTAACTTGCTTTTGAATCTTTTCTAATAGAGGTCGGTAGTCAGCAAAGTTTATTCTCTTTGTGGATACTGGAAGGCCAAGGTAAAAAAGAGGAGGATTTTGTAATTTCATTCCAGTTGTTGCCAAAACTAGATTTTCCATGTTTGCTACACCTTTGGAGAGAAGGAATTGACTTTTGTTTTGATTAATATGAAGACCAGACACATTCTTAAAAGCATTGAGGGCATGCATATAAGAGAGAATGGACTCCAGATCAGCCCTACAAAAAAGAAGAAGGTCGTCCACAAAACAGAGATTTGTGAGATTAAGCTTCTTACATTTAGAATGGAATTTGAAGTTGGGAGTGGAGATGGTCTCCTTCTTAATGTAAGCATTTAACACTTCCATGGCAAGTATGAAGATGTAGGGGGAGATGGGATCACCCTGTCTGAGGCCCCGTGCAGCTTTGAAGTATATGGAAGGGGACCCATTGATAAGAATCGAAAAGGAAGCTGAAGTGATACATTCTATAGTCCATTGAATGAATAGGTTTGGAAACCCAAAGGCTTCAAGCATATGTCATATGAAAGTCCAGTTGATGCTATCAAATGCTTTGTGGAAGCCTATTTTCATCTTGCAATTCGGAGGGCCATTGGAGGTGGAGTAGCCCTTTAGCAATTCTTGAACAATAAATACATTGTCATCGATGTATCTATCTGACAAGAAAACACTCTGATTGTAATTTATTAGAGGAGTAATAGTTTCCTTTAATCTTGCAGCCAGTTAGGAAAATGTTTAGAATAGGTTTATGCATAAGGTAGGCAATGGTGCTTCTATTACGTTTTAGCATGACAATTAGTTTGAGTAGAGATTTTTTTTAGCTCTCATCTTAAAAGAGTAATTCTCAAAATTGCCTCAATAAATGGGGTCTTTTCTTCAAGCTCTTTTATACAACTGATTAGTAACTCTCTAATAACTTTCAAAATGAATTATCATCTTATCCTAGGCCAAGAGATTACATTAGACGGAGGAAACACCCCTCATTAAATGAATCTTGTACATAGTTGTTGAGGAATCATTCTTAAAGCAATATGGCACAAACTTGTACAATTTAAACAAACTTGCTCAAGAGCTTCATTCATGCTTTGGCTTGTAATTAGGGAAAGATTAAGTACTCTTGATATGATGAGAAGATCCCTAAACTTGCCAAACATCTTTGTCCTCTACAACCAGGACGCAAAATTAATAAATATCCTCTTTTTCAATTGCAACTTCTCCTCCCATAATTGGAATATAATCCAATAGTTGTGCATTATTGATTTTCCAATTCTAAATTGGTAAGGATTAAAAAAGTAGAAGAAGGATGTGGAGGAGCTTGTGTTTAAATTTCAGTTAGTTTATAGCCTATGAAATGAGAGAAACCAAGGATTTTTTTTCAACGATCAATATCCAAAAGCAAAACCTCCTTAATGGACTGATAGAATCTATCAAAGAGCAGCTAATAATCTACATGTTAGCCTTTAATGCAGTCAAAGTCTTAGATGATAATTTGATATCCCTTAAAGAGTTAACATAAAAGACAAGAACTTAAGTTCTTCAATAATGTATGCGAATGGATTTGACTTTATGGACCCGACTTGCAGCCTCAAATTGGAACTTAATCCTCTGCATTATAAGTTCAGAAAGTTGACAGTTGTAAAGAGCTCCTTATCTTGAGCTATTACATTATAATGGGCATTTCAACTTGGTTCTGTCTGATTTTGATGGGGCTGAGCATTGCTGCTTGGATCCATGAGATTGGTTGACTTTGGCTCAGAAATACCTGCAAAACAATAAAGGCGTACCGGGGGTTGACTGCCGGTAGGCCCCTCCGACGCTTAAGCTAGTCTTTTGGTGAGGATTTTTGTAGCTAAGAATAGAGAATATCAGAGTTCTAATCTCGTACCTGTTTCATGGTGAGGTAATACCTTATATAAGAAACTCCTGTTAGGTTTAGGTCATTGTTTGTGAATGAGCCGATCGGTCTGCATGCGGTTCTACGTCTGGGCCTAGGCCCAGCATGACTGACCCAACCACAACTTAAGCATGTTTTATTTGCTTTTTTAAAGTATGTACTTTATCTCTGTTTTTCATTCCTTCAATGCAATTCTTTTAAGTTCTCTAAAAATAATTCATGAATAGGAAAAGTAAAGTAGAATCTTATATCCCATAACACATTTAAGAATATTATGTAGCAAAATGGTTGTACATGTAAAGCATGGAGGTTCATACATATGTCCCATTGGTCCTACTTTTGTGTATAGGACTTTCGTTTGCAGGCGCTTCTTCCTCCCTATTTCACGTTCCTTTCTAATTGCTCTAACTTGAACAAAAATATTGCATCTCCCGGAAATCTCAGCAAAGCTTTTCATTTATCTTTTCTTAGCGCAGATGATCAGTTCAGGTTGCTTGTTTGCATACACTTCTATGCGTTTTTAAGTTGCAAACGAACCATTTAAGGTAATAGAGAAGATAATTGTAACTAATTTCCGTTTGGTCGACAGTATTCCGAAGTCACGTCCTGGTAATTGAAAGTGTCTTTATGCAAAATGACATCTTATCTGCAAGAAAACTTGAGAACATCCTCGCCCAAGCTGTCCAAATAAAATTATAATAGCCCTCAAAGACCAATTGTGTTGAAACTGCCCTTGTGTCAATAAAAGATATACAGCCCACTATGCTTTCTAGGCTAAAATGAATATTCATCTACATACCACTGTCCTGTTCTTTTCCTACAAGGGAGTTCAACAAGTATACAAAGTCACTTCTCAATTCTGGCCCAGCCGTCTGCATTCATTTACGCATTGTGGTCAGACACTCACGATCGTTTCTCCTCTCCACTAGCTTCTAACGTCTCAGAGAGGTGAATGTTTTACAACAATCCCTCGATATCACATATAGAATAAAACAAGAAAAATAGTGATTGGAAAAGGATTATGATAAACTCTAAACAACTGCAACTAGTGAGCAGCTTACAAATCACTGCAGTAGCTGAAAGCTTCCAATAGCTCCTCCTAGTCCCAGCTGTTCCTACTTCTCCTAAAAGCCTTCTTGTCTGAAAGAACCTTTTTACTTTTGAGGCGTTTTTGCTCCCCTATTGCAGCCCTAAAAGGACATATGAATTTAAGCTAAATGTATCAGATAATCCTTTATAAATCAGTCAAATAGAAGTATATAAAAATGCAAGGGGATCCGTCCAGATACTGATAACTGAATTAGGGCTTTGCAAACCAAAAATTTGAACAGATGGTTACAAGTCTCAAAAGATAAATCCACTTGAAAGCCTACCGAAACTCATTAGCACTTACAACTTGGCAATTTTCTTCTTTTGTTCTTCTGTAGGAGGTGGTGGGACATAAGAAGCAGCATCAATGATGGACTGTTAAAGTATTGATCAGAACAAGAGAAGTTGAAGAATTATACAGGGACGGAAAATGGCATTCCCCCAACACAAAAACAAGCAGAAACAGGTGAAAGACATGTTCCATCCATGTGCCAGACATAAAAATGCCAAAGAATCTTTGGTACCTGTAGTTTAGACAAAGCATCTTCAATATTACCCCTGAGAAAATTGGCAACATTCCCTTAATAAATTGGTGTCAAATTCAAATAAAGGAGAATAAGTAAAAAAGATCAGAAGTTAACTTTTGTGTTCTGGTCTTTGTTGAAGAAATCACGATTTCACCATCTTTGTTAATTCGATTCTTTTCCTGTTCATGAATAGAAAATACAAAAGAAATACCACAAATTACCAAAGACAAGAATATCATGCTTTCCCTCTACATATACCAGACTGCCTAAAAATGACTGCAAGAATGAGCAATATCAAATTGATGATTTTAATCTTTTATACTTGACACCAAGCATGCGAATGCACATACTTCACAATGGCACAATGTTCATCAACTGTGTCAGGTCTCAAATCAAGAATCCGATAAACATGCTTTGTACCAGTAGTTGTTAAGTGGAGTTAACAAACCATTTGCATAATCCTTTCCCTGATCCTGTCACTAAGCCAATCTGCATCTCTAACATTGAATCGCATGTCCACCTTAGTGTTCACTGTGACACCAGTTATGCAGATAACCCACACTAAGTAACATGTGGAATGCAACAGAGAGTGAGAGCGTTAGTGAAAAGCTTGAAAGATGAGGAGGGAACATACCTTTGTTCACATTCTGACCTCCAGGTCCACCGCTTCTAGCAAAATTCACAGTGACATGGTCTGGACGGCCAAGTGTTCTAGGTAAGAAAAATGACTCGTGCAAATAAAGAGTGATAAATTAGAACAAGTAAAATCATCCAAGGCATCTTAATATGGGGATCAATTTGCTTTCCTTTTCCAATAACTTGCAAGAACTAAAACAAATATTATTATCCCAGCCCAAAAGAGCAAGAGCTAAACAGAAACTACAATATCCGTATTGGACCAACATAGATGCTTTAACCATCTGTAAAGATACAATAAAACCCTACGAAGCAACACCAATAATCTCCTTTCTTGAATTCGCGTTCCACAATTACCAACAGAATCAACAAGCAGAGCAAATTAACCTTTCCAAGATATTGTCAATTTCACCTAACAATAGGAACTCGCTACAACCCACAGGCCTGCACTAAAAACTTTCATTTCCTTTCCTCTCATTCCAGTATAGCCAAAATAGACATGTCAATGAGAGAAGCAAGCCTAATCGAAATCCCCAAAAGAGATATAAGTTCACTTGACATAACACGGAACAGAGGAAATTGCAAAGTACCAAGAGTGATTTTAGGAGTGCGCTCGTCTCCTGCGGAAATAGCTCGGTCCTCGGCCTCTTGGAGAAGTTGATGAACCTGAGAAAGCCGAGCAGACACCTTCTTGTCATCGGCGGCGCACCTGATTCGGCTGTAGCTGATATCTCTCTGGCTGAACCTAAGCGCGATTCCAGGTACGTTGGGCAAGGTTCTATGGGCAGTAGATAAAATAGTACAAGTTGATGACCTATGATTTAGGAAAACCTCTTTTAACATCACCATGTTCATGTTGGCGGTGCTTCTTCTTACAACCGCCATGTGTTTGCGATTTCTCTGTTATAACTTAAAACTTATGTGCGTAGATTCGACTTTTTCATGTGGATGAGGTTCGTTCAGGTTATTGGCGGAGAACTTTGGATGGAAAAAATTGTTTATTGAACTCGATCGGTGTATAATATTCAGCCTTTCACTATTTATTTGTTTGTCGTCCATTTAACGCATTTACTAAATGCAAAAAGCATTACAAATTAGTGCATCTGACTTCGGTATTTTTTTTAATAATTTTGCTGTCATTCTTTAAGGTCAAGTGTCTATTGCTATTTTCATGGGATAAAGTGGGTCAGTAGTAGAGAGTCAATATCAGAGTAATTTTCACTTTGATTTAGCAGGATATTTTGGGAGTTCTTTTTAGGAATTTGTTATGTCTGTAGTCTATCATTTTTCACATCTGCTGTCATTTTTTCTTTATGCTTTCAATAATATATCAGTGTTATAAAACTGAAACTAAAATTTAACGTGTTATAAAACCGAAACTAAAATTTCAGAGTATTTGGGAGAGAAGAAT
>JAOQMR010000005.1:27744848-27758177 GCA_027563865.1 Erythroxylum pelleterianum
GGTATAACCAAACCATCCTAATACATGTGACCATCTACAATTAGTGGCACACCATATTATTCTATTTTTTATAACAATCAGCTTATTCTCCGAGTACTTGCCTTTGCTCATTGCTTCATAAAGAATTTTCTGGTTTTTTCTTTTGATTTATGGTATCAGATCAAGGTTAGGACTCTTCTACCTTTACTTTCTTATTGACATTTGAGAAAATTCTTGTTTAGTATTATAGAGTTGTTTAATGGGGGAAGTGATGGTAGTGCACAAAAATGGCATTGAGAAATTTGTAGGCACAATCTACAAGTATTGGAGAATGTGTATGGAAGCTATCTTCAAGGTCAAGACTTGTGAGAATTGGTGGCTGGTTCTGATTCAGAGATTCCAGCAGACACCGCTGATAATGTTGAACCACGAAGGAAATGGAAAATAAAATGCGGGAAGGCCTTGTTTGCCTTGAGGACATCGATTTGCAAAGAACTCATTGATCATGTTCGTGATGTTGATTCGCCAAAGCAAGTCTGGGAAACTCTTGAAAGGTTATTTTCCAAGAAGAATACAGCAAGGTTGCAGTTGTTGGAAAATGAATTAGCAATGACGACGCAAGGAAGTATGGCAATTTCAGAATATTTCTTGCGAGTAAAAAATATTTGTGCAGAGATTTCAGAACTAGATACGGATGAGAAGATCAGTGAAGCTCGTTTAAGAAGATTTCTCATTTGGGGGCTAAAGAAGGAATATAAGCCTTATATCACCTCCATTCAAGGATGGGCAAACCAACCATCAGTTGAAGAATTGGAGAACTTGTTGTCTAATCAAGAAGCTTTGGCTAAGCAAATGGCCAAGAATTTCAATTCTGAACATGATGTCGTCCTTTTCTCTAAAGAAAGATCAAATGAAGGTGATTGAAAAGAAGGTACTTATAGGAGAAAAGCTACTAGCAACACTCCACAAAGTAACAGATCTATCAAGTGCCATTGAAGTGGGATGCTTGGATACATTAGGAGAAATTGTCGTATGAAGATCTCCAAAGCAAATGTTGTTTGCGAAGATGAAGAAGAAGACGATCAGCCCAAGTGGGATCAATGTTTCACTATTGAAGCAGTTGTAAGGAAGACGAGGATGCTCTTAAATCAACATCAGACCAATCTCACATTAACTGTGTTGATTTCAAGGAAGAGTGGATCTTCGATTCTGATTGCTCGCACCATATGGCTGGCGATAACTCATTATTTTCGGAGCCACGACAACATAATGGAGAAAGAATGATAGTTACAATTGACAACTCCACCTATCCAGTAGTGAAGGAAGGTATTGTGAAGATTGGTGCTGCTAATACAAACATCAAACTAAATGACGTCTAACATGTTCCAGGTTTGAAGAACTTAGTTTCAGTATCTCAAATTACCAGTGCTGGAAAGTATGTATTGTTTGGTCCTAATAATGTGAAAGTGCTTGATAATACGAAAAATGTTGTAGCTGATGTTGTTCTTTCTGGTAAGAAAAAAGGCTCTCTTTTTTTCATGTCAGCTGGGGAGGTGTATGTAAAGAAAACAAGTCAAACTGATAATGAAGCAATATAGCATGCTCTGTTGGGGGCATTTGCGCTATCAAATGCTACAACAAATCTCCTCAAAGAAGTTAGATGGCTTACCAACTCTGAAAAATGTACATGAAGAAGTGATTTGTCAAGGCTGTCAATATGGCAAATCACGTCGCCTTCCTTTCAAAATTTCATCTAACAGCAGATCAAATCCGTTCGAATTGGTGCACACAGATTTGATGGGACCAACAAGAATAGCAAGCTATAGTGGCTATCAATATGTGATGATATTGGTAGATGACTATTCAAGATTCACTTGGGTGTATTTTTTGAAAGAGAAAAGTGAAGCACTCTCAAGTTCATTGAATTCAACAATATTGCAGAGAAGGAGTTTAGCCAGAAAATAAAGTGCCTGAGGAGTGATAACGATGGAGAATTTATGATGGCTGACTTTTTTCAATATTGTGAGAAAAATAGGATTCAAAGGCAAATAACATGTCCTAATACCCCTCAGCAAAACGAAGTTACAGGAAGGAAGTTGGCACATCTTGCTTCGACAAGTCTTTCATGGTTACATGAAAAGAACCTTCCTCGTGAGCTTTGGGCAGAAGCCTTTTTATGTGCATGTGATGTGATAAATTGTTTACCTCCATAGCCAGGTAAAGAGAAAGCTCCTTTTGAATTATTATATAATCTAAAGGCTAATGTTAGTTATTTTCGGGTGTTTGGTTCCATTTGCTATGTTCATAGTCCTAAAACTAATCGAACTAAGCTTGACCCGAAAGCAAAGAAATGTGTTTTTGTTGGCTATGACTCAAGTAGGAAAGGATGGAAGTGAATGGATCTAGAAACCAAAAAAGTTTGTGACGTCTAGAGATGTTGTATTTGATGAGGTGTCATCTTGGTGTACAACCCAAAAATCAGATTTAAAGAGTGCTGCACCTGATGATAGTCAAGATAATTCATCATTCTTCCCTGAAACTAATTCATAAGGAAATGATGAATCTCCTGTCCCAATAATGGATTCTTTAATCTCAGAAAATGGTGAACAAATAATTAGAAGATCAATCCGAGAGAAAAAGCAACCAGAATACCTCAAAGATTATGAAGTACAACTAAATCATTGCACTATGACCTCATGCTTCTTTGTTATAGCATCAAATGGAGAAGAACTGACATGATACGAAGAAGGCTGTCAACAAGGAGAAACTACAATGCAAGAAGAAACTGAAGCCTTGAGAAAGAATTATACATGGGAACTTGTACCAAAGCCAGAAAACTACAATCCAATCAGTTGTAAATGGGTCTATCGATTGAAAAAGAATTTGGACGGTACAATTGACAGATGCAAAGCCCGTCTAATTACTCATGGGTTTTCTCAAAGTTATGAATTGGACTACAAGGAAACTTTCAGTCCAGTAACAAAAATGGTGACTGTGAGATCAATTTTTTCAGTTCCTGCCTTTAGAAGTTGGAAGCTATGGCAACTTGACGTAAAGAATGCATTTCTTTATGGTGAGCTAGATCATAAAGTCCTAATGGAACAACCTCAATGGTTCATCTCTAAACAATTTCTTAACCATGCTTGCCGATTGAAAAAGGTGTTGTACGGCCTCAAACAAATACCACATGCTTGGTATGGTAAAGTTGCTCAATACTTCATCTTTTGTGGATTTAAAGTTTCTAATTCAGATTCTAGCTTGTTTGTAAAATTAAAATAAAAAATCCATTTGCTAATCTTGCTATATGTGGATGATATGATAATTACCGGAAGTGATGAAGCTGAAATTTCTCGTTTAAGAAGTGATTTGTCAATTCGATTTGGAATGAAAAATTTAGGTGAAGTTGGTTGTTTTCTTGGTCTAAAAGTGGATAGAACAGACCAAGGGTATTTTATATCCCAAAGAAGATATGCAAAGAATTTATTGCAACGCTTCGGTATGGGGGAGTCAAAAGAAATGGCAACTCCCATGGAAATAAATATCAAGATGAAGAAAGATAAAGGCATTTGTTGAAGAATGCTAGATTATTTCGACAGCTAGTTGGTAGTTTAATTTACTTAACTATCTCAAGACCAGAAATTGCATATTCTATTGGTATTGTTTCTCAGTTCATGCAAAATCCAAGAGCCTCTCATTTAGATGCAACAAAAAGGATTCTATGTTACATAAAAGGTTCTGTCAATTATGGTATCATATACAAGAAAGAGATTGATTTTTTATTATAGGGATTTACAGATATAGATTGGGCAGGTAATGAGGCTGATCGTCGCTCAACTTCAGGGTATTGTTTTAACATTGGCTCTGCTGTTGTATCTTGATGTAGTAAAAAGCAATCAACTGTTGCTCTATCCAGCACAGAAGCAGAATACATAGCAGCAACAATGGCAGCACAAGAATGCATTTGGTTAAAGTGTTTGATGGGAGATATCTTTGTGAAAGTGGATTATGCTGTAAAGATTCAATGTGACAATGAAAGTGCCATCAAGCTTGCCTCAAATCCAGTTTTTCATGGGAGAACGAAACACATCGAAGTTCGTCACCATTTTACTCGAGAGAAAGTTTTGAATCAAGAAATTCAGTTGAAAGGGATACATACCAACAATCAAGCAGCAGATATATTTACAAAGGCTCTAGACAAGCCTGACTTTGAAAAGTTTAGAGCTGCTCTTGGTGTCATTGATGCTCATATTCATGCCCTGACAAATGCAGGAGATTTTTATCCTTATGATTAAGGGCATCAAAATCAATTTCGATGTTTGACAGTGTTAATTTCAAATGTATATAACCAAACACGTTAGATCTCTCGTGCAACATAATCACCATCCACTCACCTCAAAGATTTGATGAAAAAAAGTTAAAAACTAACATCTAGGTATGTTCAAATTCACCAGTCCTCTACTGCATGTATGCCTAAACTGTTGACTTGATCTCAAACTTATCGTGGCTATCACTAGTGACCCTAACGAAGATGGCAGAGTTGCCTGTGAAGCCACAAATGTGCTCATCACTTGAGAATACAAGTTGCTAAAGCCATTATTGTTATGTTGATTAGTTGGTCCAGTTGTTGTTTGAAGCCCTTCCTACAAAGCAATTGGAGTCACAAAACCCTACTACAAGAAATAACCTCCATTGTTGAGCTGCAAAGGTGTTGGTCCAATTATATTTTGTTTAGTACTTTACGACATCACTGGAATTGCAGGTGGAGATGCGAAGATAAGCGAAAGTAAACAGAGACATGAGTGACTGTGTGATCTAGGGATTGACTGCAAAGTTGAAAAATGGAAGAATGTTACTCACTTGAATATCAACCGGTATCGAAGTTTTGCCCAATATGCCAATCGTATTGTAAATTTAAAAAAATGCAAAAGATAAATAAAAAGACAAAATAGAAACCTCCCTTCCCCTAGG
Organism: Erythroxylum pelleterianum; assembly: GCA_027563865.1. Classification (NCBI taxonomy): domain Eukaryota; kingdom Viridiplantae; phylum Streptophyta; class Magnoliopsida; order Malpighiales; family Erythroxylaceae; genus Erythroxylum; species Erythroxylum pelleterianum. Next base: position 27,749,796 of record JAOQMR010000005.1, read on the forward strand.
GTAGTCGGACCTCTCTCACTCTCGGTTTTTAACAAATGCAATTCACAACTCATATAATATATGGTTGTAAATGTGTCTCTTTTTAATCCATTATATAGATAGATATGTGTACGGAAAAGTTTTTAAAATATTTCCTAGGAAGAATTGCTTCTATTTTTGTTTAGTAATTTATTTATATTTTGTCTTTGTATTTGCAATGTAGTTTGATGACATCTTAAGTTATGAAATGATGATGATATTGTTAAAAGTCTTGGTATGATAGCTCATTTACATATTTATGTATAGAAGTTGATTACTCAATTTTCTCTAGATATATAAAGGGCTAATTCAAAACATCTTAGTATAGTACAATCTTACACATAAATCTGAAAAGAGTCCTTTCTAATTGAGTATTTAACCTTTTTTCACTTTTACCTATACTTTTACATGTTAGTAATTTTTTATATTTATCTTTTCGACCTCTTTTATTTATTTGTTAGGTTTAATTATTTACATTACTTTTAATTATTCGTATTAAAGTAGATACTGTTTAAACTCTCACTTTTAATATTAATAATGTTACAATGCTACTTATATAAGTAATAGAAAATATTTAAAAACTAAGATATAAGAAAAAAATTTGTTTCTCTTTATATGGGACTTAAAAAGTTTTATCTAGCCAACGTTTTCTTGTTTTGATGGTCAATATGTTGAATACATGAATTGTTAGTTTTTGACTTATTAGTGAATTGTGTAGGATGAAATAGAATTGTGTAGGATGGAATCATACAAAATGAGTTATATTATATAAGATGGACATGCGTATTGTGTAATAGTATATGTTGAATACTCGAATTGTTGGTTTTTGACTTATTGCTAAATTGTATTGCATGAAATTGAATTGTGTTGAATAAAATTGAATTGTGTATGATATAATTATACAAAATAAGTTATATTATACAAGATGGACATGCTTATTATGTAATTGTGTATGTTGAATACTCGAATTATTGGTTTTTGACTTATTGGTGAATTGTGTTACATAAAATTGAATTATGTTGGATAAAATTGAATTATGTATGATGTAATTATACAAAATGTGTTCTATTATACAAGATAGGCATGCATATTATGTAATTGTGTATATTGAATACTTGAATTGTTGGTTTTTGACTTATTAGTGAATTGTGATGGAGAAAAGTGAATTGTGTTGGATGAAATTGAATTGTGTATGATGTAATCATACAAAATGAATTATGTTATATAAGATGGACATGTGTATTGTGTAACTGTGTTAGTTTGGACTTTTGAGTTAAATAATACATATTTTGTAATAGTAGTTGATAATGAAATTATGTGTTCTTTATTTTGATATATGTTTTCATTTATTTTTACAAATAAATGGAAGTCCAAGTACTCCCGAACATTTAACCACTTCAGGAAGATATAATGTTCCAACTTGGGCTTATGCTGCATTAGTCCCTCATATGAAGAATCATACTATTTGCTTGTTTTGTAACAAGCATTTTAAAGGTGCAGGAATCACTCGATTAAAGAAGCATTTAGCTAGGGTTAAGAGAGATGTAGAATCTTGTAAAAAAGTAAGTTATGATGTGAAGTGGCAAATGAAAACTTTGCTTGAAGAATATCAATATGAGAAAGATAGAAGGCATAGATTGAATTATGAAATTAGTAGTGGAGTTTGTTTGCGAGTGTTCATGATGATAGTGGAAATGTTGAAAGTGGTACTAGTAGTGTTCCTTCATTGTAAGAAGTGAATGTTACATTTGGACCTCATGTTAGGAAAAGAACAAGGCAAATGAATGATTTTTTTAGACCATAAATAACTCTTGGAGCCTAGCCTTCAATTCACAATGCCATGCAATTAAGAGATGTGGCTCATTATTTCTCTATCAACTTGAACATCCTCTTATTATGCTGAAGATATGTACATTATCTGCCACTAGTCATATGCCATTTTTTTATCACTTCATCTCCCAACTACAACTTTTCCATTATTCCACCATATGCTGCCCATTATTTTCTCTAGTTGCTCATCTTAGTCATTAGTTGTAATCCTTCTCAGCCTTGCATCACTACTTGCCAACTCCTAATCCTTGTTAGTTGCTTACTGCCAACATCATCTTTGCAAACATTTGCATAAAAATCTTGAAAAAGCCCAAAACTTACCTAGAGATCCTATAAAACACTCAATAATAGCCCTTCATCACCTTTTGTCTTTTGTCACGACCTTCTTAGTTTCTATTTTTTTCTTTTCCAGTTTTGATGTATCATTAGTTGCTTATATCTACTTCTTCTCTAGTGTTGTCCCTCTCATTAGTTTGTCTTCCATATTCAATCTCTAATTTAACCCATATATATATAGCACTCAATCTGCTATACATATATAGCACTCAACAAAAAGATATAATTATGGTTAAGTTTGCTTTCCTTTCCAAATCTATGTATAGTGTTAGTCCTTTCCTTTCCAAATCTATATATAGTGTTAGTCTTTCATTATTTTCCTTTAAAATAAGTAGTAAGTGTGTTCTTTATTAAGTCAATTCTTATTATTGGATATTTCATTCGATTCACCATTGATAAATATGACATTGCTAAACCTATTATAAGTATTTTTATTGGCTTAAATTATGATCTTTGTATGAAAAGAATGAAAAGTTTTAATAATTAGAAGCTTTAGTGAATTGTTACTGGGGATATCGCTGAACTAACTAAAAAGATAAATGAAACTTATGCAAAATTTACATATCATCTTGAAGATTAATCGTCACATGGTTCCGTAATTTCTCTATTCCATCAATTCATATTCAATTTGTTGATTATGAGCAACAAAAGAAATATGAGATTTATTATCTAATCAATATCAAACCTTTAGAATTGCACACTATTACCAATTATAAAGTTGTCTTTATCATCTAAAACAAGAATCTGGTCAGTTTGTGAATGATTTTCTTTTGCAATACAAAATAAGTAAAGTTCATCTTCATCTCATTCAAGTTCCCATAGCTCTTTGACCTGAATATAAAGTTATTTAAGCATCTTTACTTCATCAATATCTATTAGTTACATTAGATACTATTATTCAAGAGATTATTCTTAAATACCTATCTCAGTTTAGAGACAATTATAGTTATGATATTGTTCTTGCAACCACTTGATCATCACGTCAAAAATATAAAAATTAAGTCTAAAAGAATTGTTCTCAAATTAGTTATACTTTCACAAATTTTCCTATTGTAAAATGTGGATATCATCATGATTTTTTCCATATTCTTGATCATTGTCTAATGCATCCTCCTTAACCAAAAGGTGAGTTCTCTAAATCTAATAATGTCTCAAATTTTGGGTCTTTCATTATTATTATTGCTGCCAATGAGGGTTCTACCATCACGGGGAATCTTGATGTGAAATATTTCATATAAATCTTGGTCAAAAAAATTTCTATATTGGAATTTCATGTTAAAGTTATTATTAACCTTGGACATTCATTATAGTGATGTATGAGTTTCAAGCTTAAGTTAATAATATGTTTTCAACTTTTTTTTAAAAAAAGGAACAAAGTTAAAAGTTAAACAATCAAGAAAAATGACATTGAAAGATAGATGTTATTTTATAAGAAAAGAGCCACATAAAGAAGAAATACCAAAAACATAAATACTAGCTAATAAATAAAGGTATTTATATATATATTAAGGGATCCATAAATTTAATTTCATTAATGTTCCTATCTATAAATGGTGGATTGATTCAAGCACTACAATTCATGTTTCTAATACCATATAGGGCTCTCTAATGCTAAGGAAGCAGAAACTAAGTGAACAAACTGTATATTTAAGAAATAAGACGTGATCATATATTGAAATTGTATGATCACACCAACTGATTTTTTAAAACAATTTTATTTTAGAGTTAGAAAATGTTTTATATGTTCCAGCATTCTTTAGAAATTTGATTTTGGTTTCTAAATTAGGTAGATTGGCTTTTAAATTTCATTTTATGTATCCCTTTTAGTTTCATGTTTCTCTTTATTTTTCATAATAAGTTAGAGGCATGCTTTTAATGTTTTTAAAGCAAAAGTACATAAACAAATGGACAAAAGAACTAAAATTGTGAGATTTAATAGGGATGGGGAATATTATGGTATATACATATAGATGGGACACGAGAAAGGTCCATTTGTTATGTTTTTCAATAGGTCAAATAAATAAAATTAAAAATTAAAGAAATTATAAGAAAGTGTTCTTCTGGTGAGCATCTTAATCTCTTAATGTATTCCTCTTCACTGTGCCTTCCTCTCTTTTGTTTCACTCCACTGCATTCACTCCATTTCTCTCGCCCCTTCTGTTCTCCTGACTGTGCTATCACGCAAGCTTTCTTCTACCCTCTCTCCCACTACTTTTCTGATTTGACAAATAAAAATTAGTGGTCATGCTCTTATTCACTCTTCTTTTCATGACCCACGTTGTTATCATGCGTTTTAAGTAAAATGCATGCGTTAAACATACAACGTCTGTGTTGAACACAGATGTTATCTGCGTTTAACGCACAACGTGCGCTACCGTTTCTACCTTGGCGTCCTAGTCTCCTACTGTGTCATTTTACTTCACCTACTACTGTGTCGTTTACGGTCTCTTCTTCTTTATGTTCCATTTTTCTTGTCTTTTTTTTCTTCTTGCTCAGTGAGGGCGAGTAAATATTAATCTTAAAAAAATGGCCCATATGTCGTGCTTTCCACTCACGTTAACTTCTTGCTTCCAAATTATACCTAAAATCATATATGAATTAAAGTGAGTATTTTAAGCATTTTCATGTTGATAATCGCTAAGTGTTATAGGATAATTTCATAATCAATTAAGCACCTATCAATTTCCTCCACACTTAGCTTTCGTCCATCCTCAGGCAAAACATCAAAATTAAGCTAAAAGACCTAAAAACATTAACTCATTTCTCATATGTTCCAAGAATATATAATCACAGGTAAAGATAAGTGACTTTCAAAAATCATAGCAAGATGTCAACATTCCAAGCTTTTACTCATGATCATTCAACATTCATCATCTTCAAAAAACTGAGCAATCTAATGGTAGATTCAGGAAATGTATTTAAATACGTATATCCACAGGTACACTTAACACCATTCATGATCATGACAATCCATAACTTTGCATATCATTTCATTTGTCCACCACTAAAGGTCACATGCAAAATCATGGATCAAAGTACTTTTCAAGGTTTTAATGTGGGTACAGGTAAGGTGAGATGTATTTAGGTCAAGTAACATGAAAGTTACTAACGCTAGTGAAACAAATGTAACACTCAATTATACCACCAAGTGCACAAGTTAACATTCATACAAAACTGGGTACCATCAGCTATAACGAATGCAACACTTATATTTCACAATCCAATTTAGCTCTCACATACAAACCACATGAAGCATAAACTAATCCAAATGAAACACTCATACAATTGATGACATTACATTGAAACCACAAAAGTGAACCTTCCAAGCTAACATTTACCTCACATTCAACATACTCAAATAACACATTCATTACAACTCTAGGAAGATGCATTAATTATGAATAACTTTGCAAACTCATATGCACTTCTTCCTTGATAAGTTTATTTGAACACAAAAAAATTCTCTTTCTTTTTCATTTTCTTTTCTTTTCTTTTTTTGTGCTTTTCCTTTTTCTTTCTTTCTTTTTCTTTTTTTTTACGTTAAAAAAAACTACATTAACATAGGGATTTCAATGATAATACATAACAAAACATCCCAACATTAACCAACCCACATATATGTACACCCTCACACTTACACTTTTGTACATCCACAAACTCACCAATCACAAATGTTCTACTAACTTTATGGCTTCGGTAGGACATTTGGTTAAGTATAAAACATGTAATATGGTTGATACAAAAAGAAAGGCTAATAAGACTCAAAGGGGCTTTTCAAAAAGGAAAATCATATAATGGATAGGCTATTTGGTTAATTTAGTTCGGAAAAGCAAATAATGCCTAATCATATTCATATTAATGCATGTGATAAAAATGTTGTCTCGAATAAAAATTCAAGGCAAATTCAGGATGTACATGTCATGAATGTCACACATTATCAAAAGACAATGAGACTGATATGAATGTGTCAGTCAAATAAGACTCAAAATCTCACCGGCCTTGTCCACCACTAGTCACTACTCTTCTAAAGATAATGCACATTGACCAATCATAAGAGTAAAAATGTATACTAAAGTTTCCATGAAATTCTCTAGTCAATTCATACTCTAATCATGACTATATAGTCCACAAGCAACAGAAAACGAAAAAATGTTTGTTTGTTTGTTTTATTCTTTCTCTCATTTTGATTGAAAACTTAAAACAAGTAAAACAAACAAATTCAAAAACACACATACATATAAATAATAATGCGAAAATATAAAGGAAAAGAAATTTACTTCCTTTGGGTTGCCTCCCAAGAAGCGCCTTTGTTTAGGGATACTGGCTCGACTCCTTCTCTCATCATATGACGAAATTGTGATCTTTAAGTATTAAAATTAGCACCACTTCCACACGAGGTAGTTCCGGATAGGGCCTTAGTTGATCGTCATCCTCATTTAGTGTCTTCCCTATCCTCAGATTCTCAATCCCGACTGAGTCCATACACTTTGGAAATATTTTGAATGTCTTTTCACCTTTTTCTTCATCATTTAATTCCTCCAATCTATTATGTAAAGGTAAAAAGTTAGTCTAAAAAATAATCATGGACTGGACTCAGTACTTACTTACGAGCTAAAAGATGTGTCCCTTTCAGCTTCGAGCTCCTTCTTAGCTTCTTTCACACAAGCAATTCGTTGAAGATTGACCTTAAAGTTCTCAAGTTCCTCATTACTTTGTAAAGTTTCCGCATAAACATCCATCAGGTACACATCGGGTTGATACGGTTGCTCCTATTTGCTTTACGATTCCAAATGATTGATATCTCCCTATTGAGGCAATGCATCTTTCTGGAATTGCAAAGCATCTTGTCGAATTTGTTGTACACCTTACTGAAATAGTTGTTGCATATTTGGTTGGAATTGTTGCATATCTTATTGTAGGCTCTGTTGAAATTGGAGATTGTTAGCAATCACAACGTTCATCAATCCAGAGATATACTTGAGTTTTGACAAGAAGCTTCTGGTTCACATGGGAATTGATGTGTGTCTTAAAAACTATCATGGAAGTAATTTTGATGATTATTCCATCAATAATAAAAGTTAAGTTGATCAGTCCAAACATTATTCTAGGATTGAGAATATGAGTTATAAAAGAAATTACTTTTGTCCATATCGAATTTTTTAAAACATGAAATAAAAAATGAAAAGATCACAAAATAACTAAAAAGAAATTAATTATGAACATATATATACAAAACACTAATTAAATTACAAACTAAAACTAAAACACTACACCCTTTGACAACAACGCCAAAATTGACCACATGTCGTTACGCTAATCAAAATAAAAACTAAACTACTACTATAGCAGTAGTGAGTCTAGGTCGATCCCACAAAGAGTGTATACAAAGTTTATGAAATGAAGTTAATCAGTGTTTAGGAAAAAGGGGGGTTTTGTATTTTTTAAGCAAGAAAATAAAATGAAACTAGGCTAATAAAAACAAATTAAAGAAAACATGCAAAAAATGATAAAAGTGGGGAATTCGGTAGAGACCAGGTTCTTTAGTTCAATCTTGGCCTATACCTTAATTAAGCATATTTCATTGATTTGTTGTTCTCTAACTTCTCCTAGCAACTATTAATTGTGGGTTAACAATTAACCCGAGTTTGTCCTTAAGTTTTGTTTAATCAAGATACAATTGTTAATTAAATCTAACCACCGAATAACCTAGGATACGATCTCTAGATTTTGCGAATTAGAAAAACTAATTAATCAAGGCAACAAGCACATACGATGCATCATTTAACTTAGATCATGTTATCCCTAATGATTACGAATTATTATTCGCTACACATGAATTTCAACATAACAATTACGGATTATATCGAAATTCTAACAATAGGTTTGCAATTAAACGATTCAGTGAACGCATTATAATCAACTTTTCATAATACCCAATGGTTTCATACACAAATAACTGAATAATAACGAAAATCCGATTATCCATACACAATACCCAAATCAAGGATAACACAATAAATTTCTAACGAGAGAAAGAAACAACAAAAAAATAAAAAAAATATTTAACCCGGGTCGTCGACGTCGATGTTCATCCAAACCGACGTCAGGACATCTAGCCCTCCATGTTGGACCCCGAATTTCGATTGGACGTTTTGAGTATTCTAAGTATGCATGTAGTGTGGGTAACATTTTTATAAT
>JAOQMR010000005.1:27862685-27880034 GCA_027563865.1 Erythroxylum pelleterianum
AAGATCTGTCTATGTTTGGTGGTGTTGTTGCTGATTGTAAATCTCTATTTCATGAGATTAGTGGCTCGTTGGGGTTCTCCCATGTTTATCGTTCGGTGAACGGGGTAGCGAACGCTCTAGCTCTAGCTACTCGTTTATACCCGAATGCTTTGGAGTGGACTTCTATCCCTCCTGACTTTGTTCTTCCTCTGCTGTTTTAATACTATTCTGTTTTATTTCAAAAAAAAAATTTAACGAAAATTGTAAAGTTATCCTTAATTCTATAAACAATGCACATTTTCTTTTAATCAAAACTAACTTTAACAAGCCTTCTTACATAGATAATGCTTAAGAGGTTACGTTTAAAACAATTAATTGACTAATAGCGCCTATGTACAAATACACCTTTATGGTTTACATAAAAATTGAAATAAATCAAATCCTTGACATTGTGACTTTTATAAATTAAACCTTACTGTTAATTCTTTGTCTTATGTCACATGTCTTCAACGGTCATTATCTTTGTAACTACAAGAACAATTCATTTGGCTTTAAGTATCTAGATATACTTAGGTCCTTGATGATCATTTCTAAACTTTTGGTAACCATACCTTTTTATTTATACGCATATGGTCTATGGGTGCTACAATAGTGCCTTTTTGAAGAGTACGCATATGAGGGTGATGCAATTTGTGACGCCTTTATAGTTTGATCGATAGGATAATATGCACTCATCTAGGTGTTCATTGGTTTAGATTTGTGTTTATACATATTTGTATTATACTTTTTTATTTATTGATTTTCATATTTGCATTTATTTATTTTTATGTCTATTTTTACTTTTTTCCCCTCTTTTTTTTATATGAGTTTATCGAAAACAATCTCTCTACTAGTTAATGATAAGACTACGTACTACTGAACCTCCTAGACTTCGCATTTTATCAACGGACCTTTTATTGAGTTATTGTTGCTGCTGGATTCAACAAATGGATGGATGAATTTAAGCATGTTACTATAGGATGCATCATCTAAATTAACTACTGAATCAATGATTATATACAGATGATCTTTGAACACAAACAATTTTGGATGAAAATGCACTAGTGTACGAGTAACATATCACATGTTTATCATTTGGAATCTTTTTATCTCCAATTAACATATCCAATTTCTCTTTAACTTTATTAAATCTTGAAAAAGAAGATGTAAATTCTTCTAGATCCTACTTAAAGATAGCATTCTCATTTTGCAACTTTTATTTTTATTTTCTTAACATTATCAACATGTTCACATGAAAACTTATTTATGCATTTATAATCACTTTCAATTTCTCTTTTTCTTTAGAGCATACATTTAATATCGTTTAGATTCATTTGCACTTAGATAAATGGTTTCTTCTTTTTTCTCAAAGTTTCATAGTTTTAACTAATGATATATCAATTCATTGTCATTATCTTCTAATAGATTAAAACCATCTTATGTGAGACAGAACATATGTTTGTGAACTCTTTCTCATACTTCTCACATCTAAAATTATTAGTGTCGTCCCATGTGGCTTTGAATGCTTCTTTTTTTTCTTGAATTCCTTTCTTTCACTTCTCTTGAGGTAAGGACATTGGAACTTCACATGTCTAAGTTTCTTACATTTATAACACCTATTGTTATATTTTCTTTTAGATTTACTCTTACCTTTGCTTATGGAGTCTCTCTTTCTATAGTATTCTTCTTTTTAAAGAACTTGTAGAATTTTCAAGTGATAAGGGATATGACTTATCGTTACTTTCTTTTGAAGTAGTTTCTTTATCATCACTTTAACCTTTGATACTTTAAAAGTTTGTTTAAATGATAGCATGAAGTAAAGTAGCTTAAGTCTTATTTACTATAGAAATAGTAGTAGTAGAAAATTGTAACGTTGTTCCCAACTTGTTCCATCAAACCTAAAAATAATTAATGAACTTAGGAAGCTTTTGGTTCACTGAAGGTAATGGAAATGAGAATGAGAACAAGAATGAATATACTAAAAAATGAGAATAGAGTATAGTCAACAATGAATCTTATTCCTCTAATAATAGGAATGGAGTATTGCTGAAAAAGGGGGAATCAAAGTATTACCGATGTTGATTCTAAACATGAGTTTTCATTCCATACCCATACCTTTTTTTCCCATTACCTCCAAACAATCACCCCCTTAGTATGTCAGTCACCTTCTACACTCCATGTGATCATATTATTTCGCTAAGAGTTATTGGTGATAGAGGATCTGGAACATTTTTAAGGGAAAGTAAGATAACTATTGCAAGTCCTTTATTATATTAGAATAGCTTTAAGAATTTACTTAGCTCGCTTTTTCATTTTATTTTCTTTTGTAACTCTGTTAGTGTTTCCATATTGATGTTGTGAAAATCTGTGTTCTGCTTTCTACGTTCATCTAGTGTTATTGTGAAAATCTATGTTCATTTCTGTGCCCCATTGTTCAAAAACTTATGAAAAGCTAATCTGTCTCATGTTCATCATAACATGTTCTTGTTCCTTTTTCCATATTTTTGGTTGTTTTCTCTTGAAAATCATTTTTTACAACATTCCTAAATCGTTGAACCTCTATCTCAGGAGCATGCTGGAATTGTTTGAATTACAATTTTTATATTTAATGGCCCAAGTAGAAGAAATCGTTTTCAAATTTAGTAAAGGGGAAAAAAATGATTACTCTGGCTTGGCCCAATTTTTGTGAACTAACATGTAATAAATTATTTATTTTCATATGGAGTTAGACAATTTTTTGAAAATTTATTTTAAAATAAAATAAAACTATTAGTTTTCATGAGTTTAGATCAAATGAACTTTTTAACTAATTTGAATTTATACCTAGTGTCCAAATGCATGTTGTAGGCCCAAATTTTCAAAATCAAAACTAAAATTTATTTTTTTCTGTCTTATTTTTAATATATGCTTACTTAAATGCATGGTCCAACAAGGGTAGATAAGAGAGAACTTAACAAATTTTTAATAAAAATATTTTCCCGCAAGTTTAATTGTTCTTTGTTAAAAACTTATTTCCATTTATTAATTGAGATTAAATATTATAGTTGGATTATTAACTCATTACACTAAAACCACAATTTCTTTTATTTAAATTAAAATAAAAAACTAATTGTGTTGTTAAGCCTATTACGATTAAATTTCTAATTTTGATTAAAATATGGGCCCTTAACTCATTAAAATTGTTATAAAAATATTTTTTTATTTCTTTTAAGTTAGAACTCATTAGCACATTATTTAGTTTTGAATTTCACAAATCCTAACCAATAAACATTTAGGTCCATCTATCTTTCTATTCAAAATCTAAAAAAAAACTTCTAGTCTAATAAACTCAATTCTATGTTTTTGTTCCTTTATTTTTAAAGGTGCATGACAATGTAATTTTATGTTTTAATTGCAAGTGTATGGTATAGTTGTAGCTAATATTGATAAGTATATGTCAATCCCCTAAGGACTACAATTATTAGTCTTTACCGTCTTTCTATTATCTAGTCTAACAAATTATAGTGATAAAAATGTAAAATTCAAACAGCAAAATAAAATAAAGCAACATAATTGACAAACTAGAAAAAGAATACATTTAAACAGTGGCACTTGGACTTTGAATCCTTATAAGACTTTTTACGCAATTATGATTTCACAAATCAATTTGATTGGTTGTCCGCGGATACTATTATCAAGAAGTGTATCCACGACTTCTTGTACCAATTTCTCCTGACACATTACTAATTCCCCTAGCGTAGATCGACTTGTTGCTAATAGATCAGTAAGAGTATTGTTCTGATATATAGCTCTTTTATACAGTTCATTAATATCTGAACTCATTATTTTGAAATATAAATCAAATAAAATAGAATAATATTTAATATAATAAATTTTATTAAATAATTAATAATAAATTTTATATAATTAATGATAAAATAATTTAATAATAAAATAATAAAATTTTATTAATAAAAATAGAAAATATATTTTAAAAAATTGATTCTTTAATTATTTAATGTTACTTTACTGTTTTGAAGTAATCAATATTTAATTTATTAAATTGACCTCCTTTGATACACAAATAACTTTAAATACAAGAAGTAGAGTAGCCAATTTGGTCCGGGTGGAGAGAACAAAAAAAATTGAACTTAAAATTCTTTCTGGAGATATCTATTTTTTGGGAGAAACAGATAAAATATTCCAACAAGCCTTACAAGGAGCTTTAGGAGCTTTGAATAGTTGTTTGACCAAACTTTTCTGTCGAAAATCTAAAAAAATGGATTTGATCCAACTCAAAATCAAAAAAATATATTAAAAAAAGGAAAAGGATCTAAATCGAAATGATTTTCCAATTGGATTTCGCAGTGATTTATATAGTGATTCAAAGAAACTTTCTTTTCAAAAAATTCTATCTTTATTTTAATTTTGTTTTGGTCCAGCTAGATTTTAAAATTCTAAAACTAGTAATTCCTAGTATCCTTTTCTAATTACATTTTTTTCTTTCCTTATTAAAAAGAATTTATCTTTGCAATTTTGTAGTTAAGTGTCAAGAAAGACCTTTTGGATCTAAAACAAGAATGCGTACATGATGAAGATTAATGATTGCAATTCTTGTTTTTGTTGTCCTCCTTCTTTCATTGAATACTCTCTACTACCGGTACCTGTTACTGTACAACTACACAGGTGTTTAAAATAAAAAGAAATGGGATTCCAAAAAAATTATTCTTCTACAACCACGAAAGAAATATTTTTTCAATTTCGTATCGAATTCAATTGCGGGAATATGATCATCATAATCCTTTTTCATAAATTATTATATTAGACTAGACAACAACCTGTTGAATTCACATTTTACCTGGTTGATAGTAAACAATTTTAGAGCGACAAGAAAAAAAAAGAAAGTCTCTAGGACTTCATTTCGATGCTGATTGAAGTTGCGTTGCTGCGTCAAAAGAAGGATAGATATACTGATTCGGTAGATTTGAATCTATACTTCTAATCGAAATACAGTTGAATATAATCTAAATCAAGTTTAATACTCATTTTATTCGTTTATTACTATATTGGTTGCAATTGGTTGCAACGAAATCTTTCATAATTTGCTTTTGAGTTAGCAACTTTGAATTTTTTTCCTTCCTTTTTTTCTTGGATTCGACTCGGAAAATAAAATAGTTGAATGAATAAAAAATCCAAAGGAGATTCATGGCCGGGGGTAAAGAGAACCGAGTAAGGGTAATTTTGGAATGTACCAGTTGTGTTTGAGCAAGTGTTAATAAGAAATCAACAGGTATTTCTAGATATATTACTCAAAAAATCGACACAATACGCTTAGTTGATTGGAATTGAGAAAATTTTGTCCCTATTGTTACAAACATACGATTCATGGGAAAATCAAAAAATAAATGCAACCGATTCCCCGAGAGCCGACTTTACAAGGAAGATGAAAACTGGCATGCTAACAATACTATAATATATTAGTATATATATATATATATTCTATTTAAATGTTAAATTATATTCTATTTAAATGTTAAATGAAAATAAATATTAAATAAATATATAAATAAATAAGCAAAATCCTATTTTTGAATTCTAAATCATTCTTTTTGATTCGATAAAAAGAAATAGGATTTTTTTTTCCGAAATGAAATAAGGAATAAACAAACCATGGATAAATCTATAGTTCATTGGACCGTGAAAATTGCTCAATTATGCTAATATCTTTCCCAAGATTATTAAAACCTTGTCCTCAATTGATTAACTAAAATCTCTTTCTATTAAAATCATATATGATTGCATTAATCAATTCCTGAATTTACTATTAGGTTTGACCTTAATCCAGAAGATTTATGCAACCTATCTCTAGATTTGCATGTAGCTCATTTCAATTATAATAGATCTATTTATATAAAAGGATTTCTTAATTTCAGTCGTATGAAATCATACATTAAAATAATATCCCAGACATATTAATTCAAGAGTAATTAAAAACATATAATTGAATCACAATAAACCTAAGAATGAATTAAGTTAAAATAAAATTACTATAAGATCTACCCCAGGGTTCATCTAATCTAAGTACCAACAAAAGTTTAGTTTATAATCATAAAATGAAGACTAAAGGAAAAATACAAAAATAAATTAACCATGATGAGATACCACGATGAGATACCTTTTAATTTCCATGAAATCCATTTTGGATTGATGAAAATCTACTCTAAAATATGTTTCTTTGCTTGTTCTTCATTCTCCTTTAATCCTTATTTGAACCCTTTGGACCTATATGGACCTTCTCTTTGTTCCTCATAGTTTTGCCATTTTATAGCTTGAAATTAGGGTTTTTAAAGTTGACATGATAAACTATGCAATTGTGTGCATAATCTTATCCCTCAATCTTGCTTCAATTCTTCAAAAATTGCACAAAAATGCAATCCTATAGAGTTACATAGGTACGGACACGACCATGTCCACCTCCACACGACCGTGTTCCTTAAGGAAATTTTCAAATTTTCACTTTTTTACCTTGATTCCATTCAATTTCTACTTCTTTTGAACCATAAGGCAATTAGGACCCAAAAACATAACATGAACAAATTAAGTATAAAAAATAATAATAAACTTTAAAAAAACAAAATGCACTAAATATAGGATTTGAAATATAGATTATTTAACATTTATCAAACTTTCCCACACTTAAGCCTTTATTTGTCCTCAACCAAATAAATTTCATTATTCTTAGCTTAATAAGAAATAATTCTAAGAAAGTATTAAACAAATCAAAGATATCCATTAAGATTCTTCATCGTTCATTTAATTGTTAAGTACTTAATTACTCTCATCAAATTATAGATCAATCAAATTCAATCCGTAATTCCTAAAATTTCAACTTAATTCACACTATTCCTTAATAAATAAAGTGAACATACATAAGAAAAAAAATGATAAAACCTTTAAACATTTTAATAGCCCTCATTATAAACAAAGCGCTAAATTTAAACAAACTAAGAGCATTTAGAAGCTTGTTTGAAAATTCACCTAAACTTTTGACGTGAGAGTAAACACCTTGTCATGAATACCCTAGATTACCTAACTAGGTCACTATCTCAAATGGCTATCAATATTACTCTTTAATTTGGACCTTTTTACTGGTACAAAGCTAGCAGAATAAAATTATTTATACTCATTTATTCATATACTACTATATTTTCCTTATTATTTTCTTTTTTTATATATGTGTGGAGCAATGAGAATACTA
Source organism: Erythroxylum pelleterianum (assembly GCA_027563865.1). Lineage (NCBI taxonomy): Eukaryota > Viridiplantae > Streptophyta > Magnoliopsida > Malpighiales > Erythroxylaceae > Erythroxylum > Erythroxylum pelleterianum. Next base: position 27,869,941 of record JAOQMR010000005.1, read on the forward strand.
AAAAAGAATTCATACTTAACTCAATGCATGTACAAATTATATATAAAATATCATAATGCAAATCAAGTATCCATTCTTAAAATTAATGAACTAAATTGAAATCAACTTATTCATCAAAACTCATATATATTTGCCTAAACAAATTAAATCATAATCACAACCAAACTCATAATGAATCATCTTGGTCAACATCTTCTTTATAAAAAATTCTTAGTTATTCATTATTAAGCTAACTATAATGAAATTTAAAAGCTGGATAGCTAAATCCCTCCTTCACACTTAAGTTGTACATTGTCCTACAAAACATACAAGAACAATGAAAAATATGGAAATAAAGGAGGGAGTAATGATAACTAGTACTCTCCTGATAGTAAAAGATTTTTACCCTTGTCCAATGTTGATAACTTCCATCCAATACTAGAGAAATGTAACACCCCATATTAGGGGTTAGGATATTAAGGAAATTCAGTACATTTTATGCTTTGCATATGTAAATATTTGCTTATTTGTACATAAGCATTTTGGACACATATAATAATTGTACATGCATTTATGATATTTTTCGGGTATAATTGATTTATAAATACTATTAAAAATGCGAATTGTGGATTATTTGGTTAAAAATTTATTTGGAGAGTGTTATTATTATTTCAAAAATTTTGCTGAATTTTAGGAATTTTTGAAAAATTTGGTACATTTTGGATATTTTGAAATTTTTTTGACAACTTATTTTAGCTTAAAATTTTATTCAAAAACTATTGGTAATATTTTGGAATTTTTGGAAATTTTAGAAATTTTTTCTGAAAATTTTAGCGGTATTTTAGACTAGGAAAATTATTAAAATAATGAACCAATTATAAGGTGACGTGTGGCAGCCTATAGATGAGACAAATGGCTCACATGCAAGGGAGCAACGTGTCTTTAAGTTAGTAAAGTAAAAGAAGAAATTAGATAGAAGCTTTCATTGATCTCTCTTCGGAAAACAACTTGTTCTTCACCGAGTTTTGATCTTCTTCTCAAGCTGTGGTTTTCTGAAAATAGGGTAAGTAAATGTCTAAGTTTCTGAGTTCCATAGTTGATTGTTTTTGTGTGGTGTTTTGCTTGTTGGAATGAAACACATGCATGAGATAGATGAGTGTCGTAACTATGCATGAAACCGTAGGTGGGTTTTGATTTTTGGTGTTTGGTTTGAATATTGAGTTTTGAATTGTTTAAGAGTAAGAAGAGCTAGAATGGGAGTTAAATGAGGTTAAAGAATGGATTAAAAAAATAAAAGAATATGTAGTGGAGGAACGTACGAGCATTTAAAAGTTTACAGTAGAGAGAGAGAGATGACATTTATGAAACTTTGGATGGTAAATGTTTGAAGTGTAATTTGAGTCTAACTTGTTGCCAAGATTTTTCTAGATATGGATGTTAGTCCCGACAAGTCATCCAGGTGGGTCGGGACTTGGGCCCAATGGATTTCGGTAGTATATTCTGGATAGCCGGGCTCCGGGATCGGGGTCCAGCAATGGAAATGTAGAATGGATGGTTTAGAAGTAAGAAATTTAAACAAGAAACAAAAAAAAGAGAGAGAAGAAGTAGTTCGGTGAAGAAGATGATGAATAGTATTAAAAAAATTATGGTTTTGGCAATTGTAGATAATGTTGCACTTTGAGTTGTTTAGCATAAGATAAGCTGCAAATGAAGGAGCAAATGTAAGGTATAACTTTACGATGAGGAATTAAGTAGAGGAGAGGAAGAAGATGGAAGAGAGTTGTTACAAAAATGAGGAGACTTACATGCAAAAAACGTTATTCTACAGTGAAATGGTGATAGTTGCATGTATAAGGTTCTGAACAGAGTATTTCATTGAACATCTCTCAGTCTTTTGCCTATAACTTTTTCATCTAAACTCCAAATGACTTGAAACTTGGACCAATGGATTACTAAGACATTTTTCTTTCTCTCCATAAAAATTCAGAGTTATTTGAATTGATTTGAAAGTGATTGCTAAGATGAAAGTTTGGAATGTGATGGAATGTGATGAACTGGAAATTTTCATGATCATGCTTCGGTTTTCTAATTATACCTTGAGCTGTAGATTTCTGAATGAGTTAGTTTTTGATTCATATTAAACTAGAGACATATTTCTACAATTTTTGTGAAGAGGTAGAATTTTAATTCTGTCTTTTTGATTTTCAAAATTGGCATGTAAGTGAGTTGTAGCTTAAGCTAAAGCACTGTCAGGGACAGAACTTATGTCTTGTGGTTATTGATTAAACTGTATTGATGTGGGCAGAATTAAGCTGAGGTGTCTTCACCAAAGTTTTATCTTATTCTCTTATCTTTAAATTGGTATAAAGTTTGTAATTTTTGGATATCTGGGCTGAAAGATATGAGTTGTACATTTAGAGGGAATGATTATGTTCTAGCCAAACGTTCACATGTGTACAGTCTGTGGTATTTTGGGCATAACTCATTGAATACTGAATCAAATTGGATGATCTTAAAGTCGTTAGAAACTTAAGATACTGTAAAACAACTTTCCAGAAGGAAGTACTGCCTAATTTTGTCATTTACCCTATCAGATTAATTATGCAAAGTTGACCCGAAATCATGTGGGTAGAAAATCTGAAGTGGTCAATTAGGTTATGAAATTGATTTCACATTATTTTATTTTGGTCCAAATTATAAGTACCAAATCTTATTAATGAGGGCTTTGATATCTGATCGGTTTGATGATGAAAATTACAATAAGATACCCATAATTTGTCAATGAATAATGCATTGTGCATATTTTAGTTATTTAAGTACTTGTGCATAAGGAATATGATTTCAATTGTGCAATAGTAATTTGTATATGTGTTAAATGTTATAGAGGAACCCTTAGAATGACCGATTCCAGATATTGCCGGGACTTCGAGGCAATAAATAGTAAGGGCGCTTTTGGTAAGTAATTTAGACGGTAAATTTTGTGAGTAACCTAAGATGGTCTCACCTTGATTTGTGTTATTTATTACTGAATTAAAATTGATATTGATGAATGTGTACTGAATTGTGTATTGATTCCGGACATGAAGGTCCGAGGTACTGATTGATGAATGAGATATTAAAGTGCTATTTACCTTACTTTGTTCTACTTGTTGAATGTGATTTTTGCTGATTGTGTTCTGAATTCCGGACAATGATTGTCTGAGGTGTTTGATGCATGTTTATATCATTGGAAGTGTTTTTTTTCATGTGAATATGATTCACTAATTGCTTTGAACATGTAATGTATGAAATGACTTTGTTTTGTTTTAAAACTGTTGAGTCCTAGTAGTGGGTAAATAGGCATGCCTAGAAGAGTCTACAGTTGCTTCTGTGACACTTCGATGTCTTCTATTATTGATACTTCGGTGTCGAGACTTCGGTCTCTTCTGTGACACTTCGATGTCGAGACTTTGGTCTCATCTGTGACACTTCGGTGTTTAGACTTCGGTCTCTTCAGTATAAGTCCCGTTACCCGCTTCTGTAAATGGATTTAACAGTCATATGATTTTGTATTCTGATTTCTGTTTGATTTTGATATAAAAAAAGACATTGCGTTTTGATTATGAAGGGTTTATACCCTCTTTTGAGACTCAATTCTATTTCTGTACAATCTGTCCGAGATCCAATATAATATGTATGAATTGTTCTTTCCGATAAGCTGTTTATGCATAGATTAGTTATTACTCACTAAGCTGTTTGCTTAACACGGTGGATTTACCCCGTGTAGGTTCAGAGAGATGGACTTAAGGACTGAGACTAGTCAACCGCAATGGCCAATGAAGTTTGAGTGTTGTTTTGAATACAATGTAAATTTTTGGTTTGACTTTTGGGCTTGTATCTAATATGTATATGTGAATTAGTTTGTAAGTTTGTAAAAATGATACTTCAGTTTGGTTTGGATTTTTCAGTGAATTGTGTTAAGTACTATGTAATTTAATGTATATTTGCCTGAATTGTTTACTGGCAGTTTTTGTATGCTTTGATTTGTTGTGCTGTTTTGTGTGTCATTCATATATTCTTCCAAGGGGTATATGGGTGTTACAAGAAATCTTTTTTACTTTAAATAAAGGGTTGATGTTGCCTTCCTAACCTGTGGAACTCCATCAAATCTCAAGTAAAAAATTATGACCATCAAAATAAACCGAAAAATAACTAAAATATTAATGAAAATCATTTAAACTACTTAATCAAAATATTTATAAAAAACCTAATTGTTAGTGCCTCCTAACCAATGCTTCTTTATGAGTCCTGTATCTAGACTTCTTAACAAATCCTTCTTTCTTAGCAAGTCTGTCTTCAAAGCAGATCTATAATCAGCGGCTTGCTTCCAACCATTTTCCACATAAAGGTTCAATATCCTACAAATAGGTTAAATTTTACAAAATAATGAGGGATAACGTATCAAACTAATAAAATTAAGTGAATCCAAAAGTATCCTTTTTAATAACAAATTATCAATATAATAAAGAATAATAAAACTCCTTAGATCTTCAATTGACTATGACAGTTTTCTTTGTGGGAAGTAGGAGATAACTACTAATAATTCATTAATAGCCTCCTTATGTAGCTCCTCTTCATCTTCCTCAATCTCATCTTCCTTCGCTTCTTCCTTCTCTTCTTAAACATCATCTTCCTCCATGTCTTCTTCCTCTTTCTTCTCTGTCATCTCTCTTGCCTTCTCTTCTTGAATAAAAGTTTCCTTCTTTTCTTTAACCTTTAGCTCCTCTCTATTTTGTAAGGTTATTATCTATATGTTTCGTCAAACTTAGATTGGTACATCCAGATACAACACGTAACTCGTGGGTTGTTTGGAGATAATCCTTAGTTATTGTAATGAATTTCATAATAACATCTTTAAGATGTTGATACCCTTCTTGCTTCTATTTTTATAAAAGTACAGGTGAAGAAAGTTGTAATAATTTCTCCACTGTAGATTATAAATATTCCCCTATAGGGTGTTTTGAGGATGCTTTTACATGCAAATTGGGTACTCCCATATATAGTTTGATGTCTGACATTCATGATTAAGGTGATCACCCTTAAAAATGTCACAATATGCCATGAATGTTGTTTGAGATTTTGCATATATGTCTGATTGACCTATTTCATAATAATCAATATTATAATAACCACAAGTGCACAACATAGTTGTAGCTAGTATCGAGAAGTACGGGTTGATCCCATAAAGAATATGAATACTAGTACTTACCCTTCCCCTATTATCTATCCTAAGGATTGATTTTAGAATTTTAATAAAAAAGAAAATAAAACTAAACAATTAAAGAAATAGGAAACGATAATGAATGTAAAGATAGTGGAATTTACTTAGAAAACTATCGTTATCAGAAATTAGTATCTAGGTTTGAATTCCTGTAAACTCTTAATAGATTGATCTTTTATCATGCAATTATTTTGTTATTGTATTGGACCATGGAGACTCCTATGGTATGCTAATAGTTAACTTTGAGTCTACCAACAACTAATCCTAATGCCTCTAACTGAATTACTTAGGTTAAATCTTATAGGATTGTGTTACCAATTTATGAGTCCTTTTATTAGGTTTGACTATAATACGAAAGATTTATGTCATCCTATCTCTAGGGTTACAATTAACTCCTTCTAATCACGATAGATCTTTTCACACTAGGATTTCTCAATCTGTACGTATGAAATTAGATTATGATCTAATATTCTTAGGTTATTAGAACATAAATAAAACGCATAATTAGATCACAATATATCAATAAACCAATTGCATTAATAAAAGAATCAAATCATATCAAAGTATTAACATAAGGTTCATCTAACTTAAATACTAACTGGATGTTTAGTTACATATGATTGAATGCGAAATCAAACATACAATGAAAGAAAAATGAATCGAAAACAATGGAATCATAATTTTAAATCTCCCTGATTCTCTTCTATCGAATGTTTTTACAATGTAGAGGCTTGATATGAATTTTGATGGACCTCTCGATGATTTCTTCGTGTTTTTCACTTCTCTAGACCAAAATTGCACTTAGAGAACGACTCCACACTTAGAAATCGCCTCCCAAAGTCTCCTCTTTTCTTCTTCTCCCAAAAATTTCTTTTTGTCATGAATTTTAGGATTTTAGGGAGATATACAATCTATTTCACGGCCAAGCATCAAACCATGCATAACCAAAATTGTCGGAAAGTCGTGAAAGTGCACGATCGTGCAAAAGTGTATGGGCAGATGCACGACCTGCATTCCTTCAAGTTTTTGACCTCGGTATCTTCATATTTAGGTCTCAACTTCTTGACATAAATAGTATCTCCACTTCTCATATTTTCAAAGGATTCTCTTTTGCTTAAAACAAAGACTTATAGCTAAGCTATAGGCCAAAAACCAAGGGAAGGTTAGACCGGGCGTAGAAAAATTTTGTAGCTCATTCTCAACCTTTTTAACCCCTTAAAATAACATTTTTGGGCCTCGAGTTGTACATAGGAATTATGCCCATGATTTTGGATTGAATTTGAGCTTTTGAATCACCTTATTTGAATTTCATAAGCCTCAAATATGTCCATCTAAAGTTCTAGTGTTCAGGCTACCAATTCAGTAGAAATAAGCTTAATGCCATATTTCCATTCGAATTCTTCTCCTTTAAGTCCATAAAGAAAATTATCACCTATGAAAGTGCTTGGAGCAAATTAAGTACCAAATATAATATAAAAGTATGAAATATCAAACAAAATACATCAAATATGGGTGTAAAAAAGTAGTCAAATATCCATCTATCAAACATCCTACACTTAAATTTTTGCTTGTCCTCAAGTAAACCATAATCAAATTTATAAAATTTACAACATCAATCCATCATCAATCTCAACCTATCCATTCATATTATACATCATCGAATCCTTTTGAATCAAATTAACATGAAATTAGAATCAAATTGTCATAAAATTAACTTGCTAATTAATATTAATAGAAATCACATCAATAGTCGCAATGAAATCAAAAGCATATCTCTTTACACCCTCACCAAGATTTTACACAATGCATTCGAGTGTTTAGCATGAAAAGTAACAAGATTCTTAATCAATACATAGTAGAATTCTTACTATAGGCTTGCAGTAAAATCACATCTCCACCACTTATGTACAAACTAGAAACAAAAATCAAAAGATCTTTGTACATGTTGTAATGGGGGTTTAGGTACAGTATGAATAGGACAATAAAAAGGGTTAAATTGAAGGAAATTTACTACACAATATATTTCAAGACTTTCAAGTATACACAGGTCTTTTCATTGCAAAACTAATGGTACTATATATTTGTTCTTTTTTTCTCCCTAATTTTTTTCTTTTTTCTTTTCTTTTCTTCTTTTCAATATTCCATTCAGTACCATAATTCAACAACTATTGGACCTTTCAATAACTTCAATTCTTAACAAACAAATAATGCAAATAACCTTCAAGATTCAAAATGATAAACAAGTTTTCAAATAAAATAGGAATGAGGTTAATATGTGGGTAAAATCAATGAAAATGGCTAAGAATCAACTAGGTTATTCCTAAAGGGAAATTTTTGGGTATGTTAATTTTCAAAGAAATAGGCTAAAACAATTTGTTGATTCTAAATGCCATCATCATATTGATGATTCCAATTCAACAAATATGGTCTTAATATGTACTAATGAAAGCAAGTTCTAGAATTATTCTACTACACAATGATAGCACACATTAAAAATAACAAGAGCTTTAAAAATTTTGCTCTTATGCTCAAAAGCTCACAAAAAATTGGATATATGTGTGTTTAAATAATATGTAAATTACATTCAACTTCAATATTTCAATGATTACGAAAAATATGACTTAGAAAACTAATTTTATTATGGGAAAAATGATGTAAAATCCCACCCTACCTCCAACAAAAATAATGGATTCCTTTTCTCCACTTCCCTCATGCCCTAACTCATTTCCTCAGCCTTCTCTGTTAGATCCATAAAGATCTCCATGTCCTACCACAAGCACCTAACCTCCTAACACCCAAAACATATATCACACCGCTTATTGCTCAGGCAATGCTATAACCAAAAATATTGAATAATCAAAGAAAACTTGGTGTTAATTATTGAACGACTCTTAAGGATTCATTATACTCCAATTATTACCACCTGAAAGCAAAGATGAGTAAAAGATTGTTGCTCCCCTAATACAGGTCCTTCAAGATGGAATGGCATATTTAAAATCTTCTTTGGTTGGATTTTTTATGGACAAAAAGGTTAGCATTTCCTTTAGTTCATGCTCAGGCCTTCAAAACATAGAAAATGTTTGGATTACTGGATGTCCTCATTTCATATGAAAACAAATTCATTTTCAAAATTTCCTCTAAAGTTGATGCATAAAGAGTTGTGGACTATAGTCTGTGGAATTTTAATAGCAGATCAATTTTACTTGAAAAATAGTAGTTAAAAGTACTATCTCATGATATTAGAAATAGAAGGGCACTATTATGAATAAATCTACATGGCATTCCTTTTGAATACTGGACCATTAAGGTCTATGCTATATTTCTAATTTCATCAGAAAAACTGATAGGAATGAATGAGCCAACTGCCACACTCAGGAGAATCAGCTATGCAAAGATATGTGTACTAATAGTAGCTACACAATCCCTTCTGAATTTTACCCCAATAATGAGGCTAATTAACTAGGGATATATGTATGAAGATTCCATAGAAGTCACTTATCAATGGGGACACAACACTAACTCTTTATATTCAATAATTATCTCTTATTGGAGGAGGATTTTGAGGAAGCATCAAGGAGAGGATTGAATCCATATGTTAGAGTTCTCCTTCCTTTGTCTGCAATAAGAAGTTAAAGTGTATAAAGAAGGAACTCAAGTTCCTTAATCTAGTTAGATACGTAAATCTCAACACAACCATCAAGGAAACAAAAGGTAAGTTGGATACAATACAAAAACTTTTATACTTAGATCCTATAAAAAACTCACTAAAGGCTAATGAGAAATATGCTTTGGAGAATCACATAATGACTCTTAAAGCACACTACTCCCTAACCAAGCAAAGATCCAGGATTCAATTGCTCATCGATGGAGACAGAAACACAACCTTCTTTCAAAAATCGATGTTGGATTAAAAAAACAAAACATAATTTTCTCTATATAAAAGAAAGACCTACAACTTTCTAGAAGACAACTTTATCTAATTCCACCTAGATTAGTCCATATTTTCCCATGAAGTCAGAACACAATTCCTACACCTGTGAAAGACTTAAATTCTTGAATTTGTACAAGTACAAGAGACATATGTACGCACTCGTTAGGAACTTTTTAGTTCTAAACCCATTGCTAAATCAAAAGAAGTTCATACATAACTTTAATTTCATCATAACATTATAATCAAAGAATTAACACAAAATACAACATACATAGGATGCTCAATGTTTAACATGCTTATAAAGCTATCAAAAAATGATCAAACTAACTTAGTTATAAAAGTTTCTAATATCTTGGAGTTTCCGATGCCTTGCAAGGATTATCAACCTTCTCCTTTTGCACCTGAGGAGGGAATAGTGGGATAAGCTACACAGCTCAGTGGCTAATATATTTATAGCCATTGGCAATTGACCACATATTCAAGCATAAGTACATGTATATCTAGCAATTCAAGCATCCTCAATCTATTCTAGCAATTCAAGCATTTGATCAATTTAACTTAAACTTATAACATACAGCATAGACTTCAGCCATTAAACTTAACACTCAACTATGCATCATACTCGACAAATTAAAGATGCAATGCACAACAAATGGCTTGAGAGTTCCGTAGAACGAAATAGAGAAACCAATGTTTACTCCGTGAACAAATTGAGTTCGATTTCTCATGATCTCATGGCCTTAAACGGGCAGCTGGGAGAAGGCTATAGGTCAACGTGCACGTGAATAACAAAACGGGTTACTCTCTTACCCAAACAAAAGCGCATATTCATTTTATCACATGCTCAATACTTTCATGCTTTTTCTTCTTTTCATTTAATTCAAAATGTTATAACCTCTTTCAAGGTATAACATAATCACAATG
>JAOQMR010000005.1:27880134-27893926 GCA_027563865.1 Erythroxylum pelleterianum
GTATAAGTCGACTTATCAGTACCGAAACAAGCAGCATAAGTCGACTTACAGGTGTATAAGTCGACTTACACCTACAACATCTAGGTTAGAAAACCTAAGATCTAGTTTAGAAACCCTAAAATCACTTGGTTCTCCTAACTCATCTTCTTCTAACACAAATCTTTCATTCTCTACACAAACCCCTTTTCTCTCTAACTCCTTCATCCTCAACACAACCCATTCTTTTAATAAAGCAAGAAGAAAAGATGGTTAACCTACCTTAACAAACTTAGTTTCTCTTATTTTCTTCTTTCACCAAAACCTCTCTTCTTCTCTCTTAATTTTGTTTTTCACTTTTTCCTCCCTTCAATTCATGTTTTTCTCCTTTTAACAAGCAAGACATCATATTCTTTTTCCACTTCTACCCTTAATGAGCACAAAAAGTCCATCCTACCCTTCCTTATAAGCTTATGTTCTTTTATGCTTAAGTGATCTCCTAAAAATGTCCTTGAACATCCTTATTACATTAGCACTTTAATTCCACTTACCCATTCAATAAATCCTACTAACTTTGACATAATTATAACGCCAAAAATAAAACTATCAAAACCTCAAATTTTATTTCAAATCATGCTTGACTAAAAAAATTCCAGGGTCCAATAACATGGAAATGATATTGATAAAGATTACTCGTATAATGGGAGAAAAAAAAGATCAAGACAAAAGTTCTCCGTCTCAAAGAAAGAAGTCTCCTAAGAATAAGAAGGTAAAGAAGATAGAAGAAGCCTTACTTATACTTAGTGAACAATCAAAAAGGAAGAATGATTTACTTGAGAAAAAATTGAGTGAAACATCATCCACTGCAGAGAATAGATCTCAAGAGTTGAACATAATGATGGAATGTTTGAATTCTTTAGATGAATTGGGTGTTGACGGTGTGTAATATGAAAAAACTGTGAAGGCTTTACATGATTCTCCACTTTATAGGGATATTTTTTTGAAGATGACACAAACAAGGAAGCTGGATTAGATTATGTCGCTTTCGTTATATTTTCATGGTATTGCATATCAAATTCTTATTGATTTAACACTTTTATATTAAGCAATATTCCATATTTTGAACATTTTAAGTTTGTGCTTTGTATGAATATTTGACTTAATTTTAAGTTTACATTTTGTATGAATATTTTTTTTTCTATATTTGGTTAAATATACTTGATTGAATATTTTATTAATTATTTAATGTTGACATTGTAGATATATGAATTTCTTATCAGATTTCAAATCAGATTCTAATGATGAATGAAAGAAGGTAATCATTATTTCTGCAGCTGGGGAGGAGAACAAATATTTTCATTTACAAAAGCAACCATGTAGAACTTCTGCTCTACCAGGTCATGATTGGATATTGGAACTTTTGAACGGAAATCCTACAAGGATTTATGAAAACTTAAGAATGAGAAGGATAATCTTCTTGAGCTTATGTTATGAGTTGAAGAGTTTAGGAGGCTTAAAGGCAACAAATCATTTGACTGTAAAGGAACAAGTAGCAATTTTCTTGATGACTATAGGGCATAGTGAGACAACTAGAGTCAATGCAGAGCGTTTTCAACATTCGACTTCGACAATTTTGAAGTACTTTCGAAAAGTCTTATATGCAGTTAATCGTCTTACAAAAAGAGTCATTACTCCATCATCTTTTACTAATACACCTCCTGAGATTCAACATAATTTAAAATTCTTTCCATATTTTTAGGTACAGTCATATATTTAATTACTGTTTTAATTATGTCCTTTAAATTAAATTTTTTTTTTAATATTTTTTAATTTTTAGGATTGTATAAGAGCAGTAAATGGTACACATATTGACGCACATGTTCCGATCGATGAACAAATATCATACAGGGGCAAAAGAATTAATCTAACCCAAAATATAATGTGTTGTTGCTCATTTGACATGCATTTTACATATGTAATGGCTGAATGGAAAGGTACTGCAAATGACTCTTCAGTTCTTTTGGAGACAATGACAAATCTAGCGAATCAATTTCCTATGCCTCCACAAGGTATTATATTATTTTAAATAAACAGAGTAATTATGATTCATTTTTTATATCTTTTTGTTAATATTATGTTTTTTATGTGTTAGGTAAGTACTATTTGGTTGACTCGAGCTACACTAATATGCCTGAATTTCTTTTACCATATTGAGGTGAAAGATATCATTTGCGAGATTATAGAGGCAGAGGAAGATCTCAAGGTCCATAAGAATTGTTTAACTACAGGCATTCTTCATTAAGAAATGTTATTGAAAAATGTTTTGGCATTCTAAACGCAAGATTCCCGAAATTTAAAAACATGTCGAGTTATGATATAAAGAAACAAAAATACATCGTTATTACTTGTTGTGTTATACACAACTATATTAAAATGTATAGACAAAGTGATGAATTATTTGAAAGTTATGCTGAAAATGAAGAACAAATTAGGGAAAGTGAAAATGAAGATGCAAGTTCTCAAGTGGAGTATAATATCACTCCAACACAACTTCAAGGTATGTCTTGGAAGCGAGATAAAATTGCTAGACAAATATAGAGTGATTATATTATTTCTAATTGATTTATGTTTCTTTTTGTAAATGATAGTACTATTATATTTTCAAGAATTATAGCATGATAGGCATATTTTATTGATTAGAATGACTTAATATAATTTTTAATTTATGCAATTTTATTATATACAATTAATGTATATTTTTTAATAATATTTGATTTGCATATATTTAATTTTAGCTATAATGATAATTGATTAATTTAAAAATATAATATATTATATTATAATTATTACACATAAGAGTATAATTATAAAAAAATAGAAACAGGATAATAAAACCAAACATCTTTTTGTTTTCAATTTTTTGTTAGAAATCTCAACCAAATAAGTTTTTATTTCCAGTTTTTATATTACAAATCTCAACCAAACAAATTTTCGCTTTTTTAGGAAAAAACAGAAACCAAAAGTAGGAAACAGAAACAAAAAAAAAAAAACAGAAGTAAAACCAAACGATCCCTTAGCTAATGGAGTTTTATTAGGATTCTATATAACAAAATTCATTATTTGTAGACATGTCATAGATTATACTAATATATTTTACAGATTCAATGGCCTTGTAAAAGACAATAAAAGTTTACATGTCCAAATCTTTTCCTTTATCTCACCTGACTAAACTTTTTATTAACCAGATAAAAAGGAAACAAACTTAAAAACTTCAATTGCAATTTTAGAAGAGAAGTGAGAATGTCAATACATGAATAATAAGGAAATAATAATTAGAAAGAGGGAAGGAAGAATGCTTACAAAAATATATGGTAAAAATATATAGTCTACTCTTAAGTGAAAACTCTAAGAATGGGAGTAATGGTGGCTAAAGAAGAAGTAATCAAGATTTACAGACAAGTAATCAGGTGTATTGATGAATTAATCAAGTCCATAAAATAAAATAAAAATGACAATGACATCATAAAACGTAAATGTCTACCAACAATAATCCCTTTAGAATTGATAAAGGAAGACTGTTTAAGTTTACCTTGAACAAGGAAAAATGGTGACGATATTTTATTTTTATAAAATTTTCAAACTTGCATTGTTCGTCTACAAATTTCATCCTCTTCCTTCTTAGCAGCTTCTCACCACCTTTATAGTGGAGAGTGATTCTCAATTTCCTACCAAAATGAGGAGGTAGTTTTCTTTCTTCTATTCTTTTTTTTTTCACTTCTTTCCCTTTATGACACCTAAAAAGTCAGTGAATCGCATTCAGAAATCTTAATGCACACTGTTTGTTCTCCAGGTACAAGTATGACTCTGCATCAAATATCAAATTCAGGACTCAGGACCCAAAAATCTCTTCCGAATTACATGCCTATCTAAGAAAGTCCCAAATACGACTCTACAGAAAAAATCACACTCAGCTTATATCAGTTCTGTTCGTAAAAATTGGTCGCAGTCAAATGGTTACCAGCTTCCTAAAACCGGAATCGCACAATATGATCGGATGGAATAGTCAATACCCAACTTTACAAAATTCAGGAGAGTTAAAATTACTGAATCAATTTCCTCACGTTCATTTTGTCCTACGTAGATCACCAGAGAATTAAACTAACATCACAAACTTTGGATGATACTAATCTTCCGTTGCAGCCAACATCCGAATAACATCATGGAATTACTGAAATAAATCCTTTGTCATTTACTGCTTTCCAACATCCTTCTACTTTCCAAGGAATTCTAATGCAATACAATCATTTGTTAGTTCAAATCTCATTTTATATAAAATTATATCTTCTGAAAACAGTAAAGACTCAGTTAACTTGTCAAGCCCAGAAAACCAAATAAGTTAACTTGAGTAAACAACAAAAATTACAGAAGAAACAGGAGGTGCAAACTGTTATTATGTGCTTCCTATTTAACGGATCAGAAGGGTCAAAACTACTGTTCTACCCTAACAATACCAACAACATTACCGGAGCTAGATTGAAGTCCCAAAGGTGAGAGTGTGGCACTCAAGATTCCTCATGTTAAGCTACAAAAAAAGTAGTTGAATTGAGAACCAATTAGTGAATAATAAGGAAAGGTTGAAAATAACAGATCATGCAAAACTGTTCATCTGTTTTCACCATTTAGTGACATCACATATGCAAGTCTTGATCATTTTCTTCAAAAAAGTGACAATGAGAGCATATTTCAAACATTTTTTTTGCAGGATGTGCCTTTAAGCTACAAAATGACTATTATTTATATATTTTATTTTTGTTCTGAAATAATAATTTTAAAGTTTTCTGGCCAATCTGGCCAAAATTAAGGAAAATCTGAAAAGAACATCTTTTATCATAAATATATTTTCTAAGTTTCCCAACTAAAAGGTAGGAAAAATCTGAAAGCAACAAACTTTAAGGATATACATCTTGTTTTTCATACTCTTATCACTTCTCTTTATTTTGACAATGATATCACTGCATAACACAATAACTATTGCAAGTTAAAGAAAAATTAATTATATATGTACATTAAAACAGATATCATGTGCGTTATAGAGCGTTAGTTTTATAGAGCGTTAGCAAGCATGTTGTTCACCAAATGCCGTCTCCTATCCAGAACTTTTTTAACTCCTAGTCCTATGCAATAATGATTCACATTATTAACGAAAGTCATGGACACAAATGTTTTTACGTCTGCAAGTATTTGATGTCATTTATCTTAAACATTTCTAAGTCAATTCAGACACTTACACAGAAGGTAGAAAACTCACCACAACAGCAATTCCAGTTTCAGAGAATTTAGGAATTGAAATAATTCTTACCACCTGCCCTTCTGAACCTGCATATTCAAATTACCATAAACAAACATTCCCAGGGTACCATGACAGAAAACAAAACACAGCATCATGAAGAAACATAAATGCCTTGCCGAATGCCAATCTTTTCATTTCAACTTACAATGCAAACAAGACACAAAAACAAACTGCAACATCATGAAAAAAGCGTAACCAACTGGATATCTCTAAGGTTAAAAAACAATACCTCTGATGAGGCGTGTTCCATATTTATCCTGATTGCCAGCAAAATAAACATGGGGACAGCTCTCAATAAGGAAAGGATCTTTATCAATGAAAGGATAACAACCTGAAAAAATGGGGGCATTCATAAACACAACTTGAAGAGAACAAAACCAAAGTTACATACAGTTCTATCTCTTAAATAATACAGTATTTACCTAAGATCTCCAACCAAAACTAGTTAAAGAATTACCCAATGTATTAGGTGCTGTTGGTGCCAAATGCCTCCACTTCAGTGTTCTTTCCATAAAATCAAGCTTATCATCTGCATCAGAATATATTGAAAGATCATCAATATTCTGACCTGATGTTCCAAGAAACCTGAAAAATTCGAAGCCGTATGCTGTCAATGTCTCAGTATCATAGAAATATATTGTCAAACAATCTATTCCATTAATATTTTACCTGATATTATCAAGCTCAAAACAATGGGGATTTGTACAAGATCTGAAAGTGTTATAAGTTGCTGATCCAGGGAGAAGGCATCTATTCAAAGGCTGCAAGAGAAAGGAGCTTAGATAAAAAAGAAGAATAAATAACATGAAAATTTGTACATTATCAAAAAAGAAAAATAAAAATAAGATCAAAGAAAATGCAAACCTGCTGAGGCAAAGAAAAATTTGCAGGGTCTTTAGAACCTGGCATGATATCTACAGGCACACCTGCAGCGATCTAAACAGAAATGTTAGTAACATGGCTCTAATTAAGAACTGAACAAAAATAGAAGTTGGACGATATGAAAGAAGCCGGCTCAAAGACATCAATCAACACTACAAAACAACCTGAGTCAACAATATGTCAAGCTCTATGACTGGTTCAGACAGTCTTGTTTGCTCCTTTGAAGTCAAATTCTGAAAATAAAAAAGAAAATTGCTTTCATATAAAGGAAGAAAGGTCATGGAAAACTAAAATGTTCAGAAGCAAGCCCAAGAATTTCACTGCACCAAAATAATCAATGCCAGCTGGAAAACATAGCAAGTGAAAGGACTTCTCTAACAAACCCTTCCAAGTTTGGGCACTTTGAGAAACAATATGAAACATAAACAGGAATAAATTTCATAGAAAGTACTTCAGAACTGATGAATTAAAGGAGACAACAAGTACTAAGTAGTCACCTGTCCATTAAGAAGTCCAGCAGGAATTTCCACAGAATTTCCTGCAACCACAACATGAACAATTTCTGCTGCACTCCCTTGCTCCTGAGAAGTTGATGAGTAAAATGCAGTATATAATAGATGGCTACAACAGAAGAAGCAAATAGCTTGCATAATGAGAAAGAAACTGCACAAACCTTTTCATCCCCCAGATGGCCAGTAATATGATCAACAAGAAGCTGATACTGAAGGGGGTTAGATGCATTGTTGCCGACACTAAGCCCAGAAACAAAAACAACATACTTATCTTCTCCTGTTCAGTGGCATATAAATATATTCAAAAATGGCTATAAATACATCAAATCAAACAGTAGTAGAAACATTGAAGTAATACAACAGGTGAGTTGCAGAATTTGATTTGATGATCAAGACCTCTCAAGAAAGAAACGTCAACTTGAGATTGATAATTTCAATATATAATCATGGGTTAATTGCTCCAGACCCTCTATGATTTGGACACTTATCAAAAACAAAAAAAAACCTTGTAGTTTAAAAGCTATCACTTTACCCATTAAACTTTCATGATGTTATCACATTAACCCCTATTTTCAACTCCTGCTAAGCTATCTGACGCACTTAAGCATAAATAAAATCATTTCTCACAACCCTATCCTAGATGGAGGCTCGACAACCTAGCCTTTTGCTAGCTCACCCCAAGGGTACAACGTCGTCTCCAACACTGTTCAAGGCAAGCTGAGTCTATGTGATTTGAACAAAATCAGACCTCACCATTGCCACTGTCTGAACAAAACAGAAACTCGCTTAGAAAGTGGCAATGGCAAGGTCCCGTTTTGTTCAGAGAGGGGCAATGAGGTTCAGATGGTTTTGTGCAACTTGTGAGTAAGTGCAGTGTGTACAAAATCGTCTCATCTTGTCTTAGAGATGACAGCGTATAGCGAAGGGTTAGGTCATAGAGCCTTCACACATGACAAGGTTATGAGAGTTCACGGTAGGGGGTCACATGATAATATTGTGAAAGTTAAAGGGTTAAGTGATAGTTTAAACTACAAGGGGATTTTAGATAATTTTACAAATCAAAGGGGGTTAGGAGCAATTAACCCTATAATCATTTATTCAACACTCACTACTATGACTTTTATGCTTCATCTACAGAAATTACATTCATATATTTTGTCCACCATTTTTATGACGGCATTCTAACATGACGTGCTTCTGATTATAATTTCCTTCCAGTTAATTGTATTTAACTATCAATTTCTACATGGATTAGTACCCTTCTAGAATTAGTATATGAACAATTTGGAATACTTTTCTATTCATTCTATGGCAAGGTAAAAGAGAACATGAATCAAGAAGGTAGAAAAATGAGTGCATACTTGAATTAAGCGGCACATCTACTTGAGGTGCTAAGCCAGCTTCAAGGACATCTAGGACTAGGAAATCCCCTGCATCAGTTTCCTTTCCATGCAAAGCAACGACAACACCTATTACATATAGTGAATCAATGAAAGTCAACATGCTTAAAGTAAATGGTATACATTTCCAAAACAAGAAAAGAACAAAGAAGACACCATTTTAGTCATCAGCACAACAATTAACATACAGGTAATTACATATAACAGCATTCATGGTGATGCACTAGTGTAGACATGAGAAACAATGGTATTAAGGTATCCCAAAGAATGAACTTAACGTCTAATCAAGGATGCTTACTCAAATTGGCTATGGGAAATCAGAATAAATTTCAATGATATCCCAAGAACTTGGTCAATAACTAAAAGCCTCTCAAATGGAAGGATCCTACAGAAGGTCCATAAAGTAGACTCCACCAAAATAAATAGATGTGTGAAAATTCACCCTTCAAATTTCAACCAAAATGACTCAGAACATGACTATGAATCAAGACTAAAAGTTGTTAAAAACTCAAAACCTCCAGTACTTGCCAAGAGTTCAGGAAGACTAAGAAAACCAACAATACCAACATTTTGTCAGTTCATCATCATATACCTGTGACATATATTGAAGGTGAAAGCACATCACTGCTAAGCTTGACTCTTCCACTCTCATCTTCCAAGACCAAATGATCATCTGGATGCATAAAATTGTGAGGCTTGACAAGTGGTATTGCAGATCTCTGTAGACAATAGTCAGGTTTCATAAATGAATTATTGTCACAACTGAGAGTTTCCACCAGTAATCCAATAAATATGTAATAAAAGCAAATAAGAAGCCAGAAATCGTTCAGTATTAGTAACCAAAATACCTCCTTAGAGTACTCATCAAGAATGCAGGGTTTAAGTTTCATGTGCTTGTACAGAGTTCCAACAATGATGCATTCCTTGTCTTTTTCGAGTCCCAAAACCGTGCAAACTACAAAATAGAAGCTGGTAAGTAATTTCAGAAGCACTCGATAGAACTTAGAACTCAATGAATAACCACCTCCCTTGAGACATATGCATAACAAACATTCCACTACATAAAGTCTTTCAATCATTAGAATAGTCACAGGCTTGGCTAAGAAGACATAAAATAGCATTACCATCTCTAGTTTCAAACAACTTTCATTGTTGTCGGTTCCACACAATAGGGCAGACTTCCTTACACAAAATGAGTTATTCGATAAAAACTACCTGTCCTAGCACCTAGATGCTGACACTCACAAAAGAAGGGAAAGGAGGTAACTGACCCATTTGTCAATACAATAATAACTGTACTTATCACGTAACCAACAATTAGCGGTAACAAGTTAAAACTGTGCCATCTTAAAAACAAACTTCACGAGAAACCCTATGTTGCTGATATTGAGAGCTTACATGAGTTGAACTGCCAAATTTAAGAAACGTTTTACAAATTACGAATAAAGATAAAAGAAGTTAAATCTGAAACCCTAAAGCCAATTGCAACCATGGAAAAACCCTCTAATGGAAGAAACAACCGGCAAATACCAAAAGGCCTACATAAAAAATCGACCGGAATGATGCTGAATTGACTCTCAAAATTAAACCTTTTAAAAGGAAAACAAGTCTAGTTAAAGCTTCGAAAAAGCATAATTATACTGAAAATCATACAAGACATAAAAATCAACTGTAATTGATGCCACAAAAGACTAGATGGAAAGGAATTACCAGGAAAATGGGGTTTCCAATCGGGAACAAGTGAATAGAGAAGAGTTCTCATCATATGAAGACGAGCAAAATATATTTGGCTGTACTGCTGTCCCCCGTATATTTCCTTCGTAATCTCATACGTCTCATCCTGATTAATTTTTAACCATTTTATCAATCCCAAAAAGAATAGAACTTCCTTTTAATAAAAAAAGGAAGAAGAAGAAGAAGAAGAAAGTAGCAAATAAAAGGAGCCGCATTGGAACACAACAAAGAAAAGAAGTAAAACTAAAGTCAAGAAGAAAACGAAAGAACAAAATGGGGAGGAGTAAGAAGCTAACGAAGCAGTGGTAGGTAGAATGCTTCCTATGAAAAGTTTTCTGGGAGTCGAGTTGCATAGCTTCCATGGCGGGAAAAGCTCGAAATAGAAGAAGAAGACAGTCAAAATCCCTCTAAGAAGAAGCACACGCAAATCGAGTACTGACTTTTTTATAATTAAAATTCTTTAACAGGCATGTTCAACGAGGGGATGTAGTTCAAACGGTAAAGCGCTAGCTTTGCATGCGTGAGGCACGGGGTTCGATACCTCGCTCCTCCGTTCACACCTTGTGCGTTTTCCTTATTTTATGTTATGAAGATGAGACGCATCCGAAACTAGTGAGGGACATAATATTATGTTTCGCGTTTCCTGGTTTCTGCCTACTATATAGTTATGATACACTCAAAGCTCAATCAATTGAATTCTGTTTCGTATTATCCAAATGGCTGCTTCTAACTCTGCCTCCATGCTGCCGGAGATCGGCTGGAAGAAGTCAGACCGCAGCGCCTGTAGTCGGAGAATGATGTCTATTGCTCTTCAGCCGGGAGCACCCGACTTTTATTCCAAGGAGATTCAACGCCTCTCTGCTAAGAGATCGTTGCTTCTCGCTGTTAAGTCCACACTTACTCTTGACTTTTTGTCTTTTTTAAACTTCGATGATGATGATGATCGTCATATGAACTATTTATTTGGTTCAGTTCAAAGATAGTGGAGGTTTCGCAGCTCTAGTTACTGGACAAACCACAGATATACAGCGGATTGAGGTGAATGAAAGGATAATTGCTCTTGAGCGTCTCAATCCCACTCCTCGACCAACCACGTAGCTGCTTTTTGTTTCTTCACTTTGCATTTTTCATAAATGCATACCTATACCTCATTTCTGAATGCTATTTAGTTTCTCTCAGCTCACCATTTCTAAAAGGTCGGTGGGATTTCCAGTGGTTTGGTTCTGCAGGCTCTGGTTTATTTGCTCCCACATTTACATTTCAGTGAGTCCTACTTTCTTTGAATTGCTCCTCTGCTTTTTCTTTTAATCATTGCTTCTAGTTTCTAATCTTGCAACCTGCATTGTTGCAGGGGGTTTCCATCAAACTTGGCTAGTTTGTCCAAATTGGATGTGGTCATTAAGGATGGTATTGCAAAAGTTACCACCTATCTGAAGCTACTCTTCTCCGTATGTCTCTATCGTTCATTTTATCTCTTCTTTGGGATGCCTGCATAAGTGCTCTGTTTTAAGTGATTTCTATCTTTACCATCGTCTTTCCTTTGAGACCTTTCATGGGTTGACTGTGTTGTGGTAATTAGTGAAATGTTGGACAATTGATCTGTAGAAAACAGAGGGGCTGGCAGTAGCTTGTAATTGACTTTACATGATTTCCAGCTTATTGGGCATACTCAAAATTGAGGATCATTCTTCATCTAGTCCGAACCTAATTTTCACAATCAGAACTGTCGTTACCACAAGCATTAAGTTTTTGTTGATGCACACAACTTCTAGCAACAAAATGTGTTCATGTTGCTCATTTTAGCTTTTTTTTATTTGCTTTTAAAGCTTTATTTTGAGTTCCATTGTTACTGCCATAATGCAGATAGAAAGCAAATTTGTTCTCTCCTCAAGGTTAACTGTGGAGGGACCTCTTCGAATGAAAGAGGACTATGTTGAAGGGGTTCTAGAGACACCAACTGTTATCAAAGAAACCTTACCAGAGCAGCTAAAAGGAGCATTTATTGTACTTGCTAACACAATGCAACAACTTCCTGTGCCTGTAAGGGATGCAATTTCCAGTGGGGTGAAAGTTCCTTTAAGTAAGCTTTCTGTTGTTTGGTGGTCGTTTCATATCTATCTTACTCGATTTATTTGAGGCCTAAACTGCCCTCATCATATGTTTGAGGTGCAGCTGAATGCTTTTTTGTAGTTAGGCATGAATAATTTTTGTTAACTACGATTACTGATTGCAAAGTCATCCTAGTTTTCCTATTTTAATGCTTGATAGTTTTATATGCTTAGGTATTTAATCAACAAACCATTTTGGTTACCCATTTAGTTGTAGTTGTATCTTGACATTTGAATTTCTGTGGTATATTTTGTGGCTGCTAGTCTTTTCTGATTGTGGGGAAAACTATACATCAATACATGCCTTGAGGTGTTATTACCAAATACTTCTCTGATTTTTAGTTCCGAATGCTGGTACTCTATAACATGAAGAATGTGCACATTTAGATTACCATAAACAAAAGTCAAGTCTAGGAAAGCCCCATATGTTTTTTTGTTATCCTTTTGTGTCTGTATACTGTGTGACATGATCATCTCAGGATGGGTAATTAGAGAGTATAAAACATCAAAAGGAGGCCTTAAACATGCACATCTAATCCTGAAGTTGACTATGATGCATGTCTAATTGTGAGTAATTGTCTTGGCATATTGTCGTTATTGTAACTGATGTAGATGGTTATCCACTATTAACGTTTTAAGATGTTGCTGATACTCCAGAAAGTGTACTCTTTCAACAATTATGTTATGATTAAAATGTTTTGGCCTCAATGATTTAGTTTAACATGTTTCCGCCTAAGAATATCCTAGTATGAACATTAAAGTTTTGGGAAAGAAATTTAAAAGTTCTGAGGAGTTCCCAATAACTTCTTGCATTTCTTCCCATGCACTTCTTTTCTTCCCATGTACTTCTTTGGAGTTATCATTTTGAATTCTTTATAATGTGTCTCCCCTCCCTTTTAATATTCTTGCAGTTGGTAATTTACAAAGGCTCTTCGTGATTTCTTACCTTGATGAGGAGATACTTGTAAGGAAACGTTATTCCTGTAAATAAATGCAGTTGCATGTGTGGTGTCTTCAAGTACTTGTCTATGCAATCTCATTTACGAATTTCAAGAAAAATCTTGTTCAAAGCTTGTTAAATTACCATTTCTATGGTAGTCATTATATAACTTGATATGAAGAACCAAAGATTAAAATGTAAATACACGATGGTGCTTCATCTGTTTGTGGTAGTGCACAATACAACAGGAGAGTTATGAGTCTCTTGACAAACCTTTGTCTGGATGCCTGTCTGTTGGCGCTTCTATTAAAATTAACTTATTTACACAATATAAAGTGGGAGTTTGTCCCACATGGAAAGAATATATGACCTTGAGCATGCATATAAGCCTAGTGAATTATTCCTCATATCACCAATTGGTTTTAGGATAGAACTTCATTTGGGCTTGTATGTGCTCAGTTTATTTGAGTCCAATCTTACAAAATTTAACAGCATATGCTGTCCTATTCTTTCCCTGGTGATTGGAACCATTAGGAGAACTAGAAATTTACAGTGATAAGGTTTAATAGAAGTGCTCAGATTTTGTGGTGCAAACTAATGTCTGCAATGATCTTGTGGGGCACTTTTTGGTGCTGTAATATAGAACGTTAAGCCATCCAGAATGGCATTTAGTTGATGAGTTAGGCACAGTGGAAAAGCTTGTAGGAATCTAGAGTTTTTAGCAGTTTTTTTCAGTAATGACAATGGAATTTAGATGCCTTTGGCAGTCACAAAGTTGGGAAAGTTTTATTTCCTTTAATTCATCTTTTCTAACTATCTTGGTTTCATTTGAGAAGGATGCTTGCGTGATGGCTTTTGACAACATTCCCTTATGCATTAACTTGTGGAAT
>JAOQMR010000005.1:27915122-27932702 GCA_027563865.1 Erythroxylum pelleterianum
TTTCTTACCTATTCTATATATTTTATTATTATCAAAACATTAAGGAATATATTTTGTCAACCACCATTGGTCCAACATAAAAGATTGAGGCCACATTTTCAGAGATAGAGTTGAGAGATTGGTTAAGGAAAACATTCTCCTAGCTTTAGATTTTGATGTTTTGGAAAAATGTGTTGATTGTTGTAGGGTAAGTTGACCAAAATAAAAAGGGGGTCAATTCGTGTTTCTGGTTCATTAGAACTCGTACATACAGATGTATTTGAACTTATAAAGTTACCTTATAAAATTTAAGATATTTTTTTGACATTCATTAATGACTATTCTTATTATGGTTATATGTTCTTGCTTAAAGAAAAGTCTGAAGTTCTTGAGAAATTAAAAATCTTTAAGGTTGAAGTACAAAACCAATTGGGAAGGTCCATTAAGACTTTCAAATCTGACCATGGTGGTGAATATTATGGCAGACATAGGGTTTCAGAACAAGAAAAGGGTCTGTTTGCCAAATATGTGGAATCATGTGGAGTAGTGGCTCAGTTCACTATACCAGGTAGTCCTGAGCAAAATGGTGTGACCAAAAATCATAATCGCACCTTAAATGACATGATGAAATCAATGTAGAGCAAGACCAATTTACTAGATTACCTTTAGGGTGAAGCCATAAAGACTGCTTCATACATACTTAACAAAGTCTTAAGCAAATTAGTATCAAAGATTCCTTTTAAAATTTGGAAGGGGCGGAAGCCTAGCCTTGCCAACATTCTTGTATTGTTTAGTAACAACAATAAGAACATCACAGAGTCTAAGCATTTGGATGTCAAATACTTGACCATAAAGGAAATGATACAGAAAGATGATATTGAGGTTGAGCATCTAAGGACTGAGGCTATGCTTGCTAATCCTTTAACTAAAGGACTTTAGCCCCTTGTTTTTAAGAGATATATATATAGAGCATAGGTATGCTGAAGTCCTTAGACACTATTAGTTAAGGATCATTGTTTTAGCACTTGATATATTTATATATTTTTCACGTATTATGATGGTATGTTTTATCAATATAGATCATCATCGTTTTTCTGTCATATAAATTGTTATACATTGTCATAATACAAGTGAATGTCTTAAAATTTGTGTCGATATTGAGCCTTGTCAAAGGTCATTAGGTATATATATATACAGATAATGACCTTGAGCCTATATCATTAGGACACATACATATACATATATAAATCTATGGATTTGATATAACATAAGGGAATATAAGTGTTTAATCCCATAAGAGTTTTTTCTAATGTCGTTTAGCATTTAAGGAGGAAAAACAAATTTCTCTAGTGCAGTTTAGTATAAAGTTCAGAAAAATTGAGACCTACAAATAGAAAGATGATACATTTCAATCATACAGGTGTTATCTTAGTTTGGCACACTTCATTTTCTCATTCATATTAGTAAGGTTAAATATGCGAGATTGTATTAGATCTGTGTTGCACATGACATATGGATTAATTTTTATCCAAGGGGGAGATTGTTAGTAACATTTTGAATTTGGACACTAATTAATTACGATTTAAACGATCTTATGGTTAAGGAAATTGATCGGTTAAAGATAATAAAGAAGTCTGATAAAGGATCTAGATTAATGAGCTGAAGTCCAACAAAAAAATAGACCGTAATTAGGGTGGGCCAAAGATGCATTGAGCCTATGATAGGGAGGCCCCATACGGTTACTATATACAGTTCCAACGTCTCCTGTTGTTTGTTTAAGTAAATTCGAGAATGTTCGGATTCTCTGACTCGTTAAGAGGTTCACATGTTAAGAAAGATGTAAAAAGACGTTGACAACATTCGGATAAGCAACTTTCGTAAAGATCGTTGAGAAAGCTCGAAGGTTTCGACATTGAAAAGCTTGTTTGAAGATATGGAAAGCAAATTAGATATTTTCTGCATTTTCTTTATTTATTCACCTTCACGTTTGATCCTGGACGGGTAATTAAGGCTCTTGTTATGCATTACACATATCTCTTTTTAAGTATTAACCATGTTATGCTAATTAGATAGATCCAATATTTTTTATTTCTATATTGTTATGTACATTTCCAAGGAAATCATGCAATTTTTATATTGTTTGTCGTATTTAAAGATTTCTAACCCTAGAAGTGTAAATATGCTACTTTCAATAATATGTATCTTAACCCTTAAAGAAATGAAAGTGGAAACGCTCCTTTCTTTGGGTGGCAAAGCTTCAGATTTGGGTATAACACAAAACAGACCTATTACTGATGACAAACTAGTAACGTAGATACGTGTCTTACTGATAAATTAGGCAATGAAATGATTGGTAATGGTTTGAACGGTATATAAATGTACAACTTGTTCATGTCTGAAATCGTTTTCATAGGAGAAGATGACTTTTTAAAATAAATTATGAAAATAACATAATGAAGTCTTTCTTTCAAAACTATTTGTACGATATTAATGACTAACAGAAACTTCATGCTTATCTATATACAAATAAAATCATAACAATATATTTTATAAGAAATAAACAGACACACCTAAAGGAGAATGTGTTTTAGCTGCCCATATTTAATTAATAAATATTGTAAAACATCAAATCAAATTTATATTTAGTTATAAACACATACCTTTAAAGAAAAGTTAAGAATGTAAGTTTGTAGAATACATAAGGATTAAATCTACTTTTATATTCATTCTAGTTAACTTTGTACTTTCGATTTTAGTATAAAATTAGACCTATTGTTTTGGACCAAATTAAAATTAGATACGCTAGTCATTAGTTTTACGAAGATAGTTTTCCACCATTAATACACTTTTATTTTTATTCTTTATTTGACAATAGAAGATTAGAAGTTACAAGCACCTTTATATACTATCCATAATAACTAAAACATCAACAAACACATTCACCAAAATATCATTGACAAAATTGCTGTAGCGACCCCTGTGTTATACGAAATTAGCTAATTAAACCCTGAGATATAAAATGTTACTCTATTAACCTTATGTTTTCAATTTTATTGCAAAAAAAACCCTTAGCCGTGTGTTATTAAGGGGCTGTGAGTTAATAAAATTTCAACTCAGGATTTTTTTTGCTAATTTTTATATGTCAGAATTTTTTTAGCAACTTTTGAATAACACAGAGTTATTAAGGCAATAAATTCAAATATCATTTATATATTCAACTCTACATATAAATTGATTCAAGGCATCTCATCTTAACAAGTCTGATTGAACAATCAGTGATAAAAACACTACTACCATCCATTCCAGAAAGATTCTAAACAAACGTTTAATCTCCAATAAGACTATCATAGCTTTGATGAAAAATTCTCAAAAAATAGATGAAATAAAGTACTGAAATATATGGTAAATATGAGTTGTTAGGAGGAAAAAATGACAAATAAATAGAAACAGAAATGAATAATAAACTTTTGTGGTAAACGAGTTACGGGTTTATACTTCAATTTGATAGATGCATAGACTAATGATTGACTTGCAGTTGCTTGATAGTACATATTCGTTTTATATCTTGATGACCTCTGCAACTTTATTTAAAAGGGTTATTCCATCAATTCACAACTCGAAAAGAAAGCCAACTACCCCACCAAAGATAGATCCTAAATGTTGGTTTTACACAAATTACTGCCAATTTGAACCTCGCTGGTAATATACTTCTCATTAATTTAACTCGTTAATCCAACAAGTTTAATTACATAAATACTGTGCTGATATCCGAAATAAAGGCATAAAAACTAATTAGCAAGCATGCTTTATTTTCATAATATCCATTCATTCTTTACATATATGTAAGGGCCGTGCCTTTAAACTCTTGAACAGAAAAAAGAATTAAATTTAGGACACATGGAAATTTAATAATAATGCATATTACAGGGTTAGATAAGAATCTTCATTGGGAAAGGAAATACAAAATGTTTCGGTTGTCACGGGGTGGTTTGGCATATGCATCGTATTATTTATTAATATGGTATTTTTCAGTGACATAACAAGACCTTGTGCACTTTCATACTTCTTCATCCTTTCTTTAACTGTTACTTGTGTGGGTGGATAAGTACAAAAATAATGATAATGATTTAAGTATTTGTTACCTTCCATTGTTTGTCATTATCTATGACTTAAGACAAAGACATCAAAATCATTAACGTGACTCTTACGGTTACGATATAATATGAACATACGAGGTGTTGATTCACCCTCATTTATCATTTACACTTCAAGAATTAACATGCATAGTGTTGTATATTCTCGCTTTCCTACTGCATTACGAGTGCAACGGGTGCTTTGACTATCCAATTCTTCCATTTCAAATTCGATTACGAATGGGGATTTTAATGAATTATTATAACTTTCTCTCAAGGATAATAGAAAAATTTTTATTGATCCAGTTATTAACTTTTTTTTATTAACATTAATTTGTTAATTCAGTTATTAGACTTTATTTAATTGTCATAAGATGTACCATGAACTAGACATGGACAAAACACACTCATATTGATTTGATAATCGATAAATTTTTTAGGTATAAATGCTACAATAAGAGTTAATCGTAAGACAAACATAATTATACTCTTTTAACTTGAGATAATTTCATATAGTTGAAAGAGATAAAACCCTTTTGCTAATTATTATTGATTGAAAAAGAGTACATATATATGTTCTGAAAAATTATCATCATAATTTTCTTGATAATGACATAACTTTCCATCACACCCCCTCGAGACGCTAACTCCTATGTCTTTTTTTATATATAATTCGGATATATAAGACACTAACTCCCATATCCTCTTTTTGAATTCAGAATATATGTTTATATTGATTGTTTGTAACTTGTGTGGCTTATGTTTTGTCTTATTTTCATATAATTGCTTGGTTATGTATGAATGTATGTGAATATGCATGAATGTGTGTGAATTAGGTCTTTAAGATTAAGTTTTGCATGAATTTTGCATGGCATTGTTGTACATCTTTTTTTTACATTATGTTGGTATGAATTGCATGTGTTTTGGTCAGGTTTGAAGGTGGTTTTGAGGGATGGAATGATAGAAGAACCAAAGAGAAAGCAAGTCATGTGACCCAAAAGAAAGCTAGAATTTTCCTCGGCCGACTCATCACTAATATTAAGCTTTTGCAAGATACAACTCTTATTGGATGTTTTTCATTTTCGATCCAAAAGAAAGAGGAGAAATTTACTTTCAAATTGGTGAAATAATGTCCCAATTTGAATAAGAAATCAATAAGATATCACGGATTGAAGTCAAGATAAAAAATATAGTTTTTTGGAAAATTCCAACTGACAACTTCCTCCTTCCTACATCATTTTAAGCATTAAACGGGGTATAAAAATGCAATTTTAAACTCTAGAAAAGAAGAGGTCGTGCAAGACATTCAAGGGAGAGAAAAGAACACATTTTTGAGAGAAAAATCAAGAGGATTCAAAGTGGAATCAAACGATTTTAAGGAGACACAAAGCTACCACCATAGAATTTCAGCTTTGCTCTTCAACATATAATCCTTACTTCTCTTTTCTTGCTTCTTTATTGTTTTTTGTAGATTGAGAAGGATGTATGGATATGTTATGAACATGTTGGATGAGATTTTGATGGATTTCTAAGTAGTTATTAGGGTTGTTATTGCCTAAACTATGTAATACCTCACTTTATTCAATGTTATGAATGTGTTTGATGTTGTTTGATGTTTATGGTATATGGCTATCCATACTTAGCTCACATAGAGATATGGAGTTAAAAAATATATTAGTAAGTGCCGTGAGAGTGGGCTTACACCAAGAACACTCCATATATCAAGTTACCTTGCCATTTGGAGAGAAATCTTGAATGGAAAAGTGGTTGTCCAAAAATCTGTTCATATCCTTTTAATGGTTAAGTGAAAAATGGGAAGTGAGAGCTTACATATTTCATTTACATCATTAAATAGGGCTTATTTGGTTCAAGTAATGAGAGTGAAAAAACTAGGGAATTAGGAAATTTTGGACAAAACATAATGAACATTGCTAAAGTGAGAGAATACATAGTTACGTAATGACAATCCTAAGTTGTTAAATTGATATTTTGATTCACCATTTTCTAAATTTGTGTTCTTACTTTTGTGACAACCCTAAAGTGTGTATGCATGAATCTTAATTTTTATATTTTGGATCTTTCAAATTTAATTATTTGAGTTTCTTGAACAAAATTTTTTTTTGCACATTTCGGTGACTAGCCAATCCCTATGGGACAATACCTATCTATACTGTGATTTCTGATCTGTATATTTGCAGGATAAGAGGTTTTAATTTAAAATTTGGAAAATTACCTATCAGTATTAAAGTAACTCCAAGGGTGTATTGTATGAGAGAGTATGAAGGGGCATTCTATTGATTAAATATGCAGCTATAAGAACCGCTTCTCCCCATAAAAATTTTGGGACCTTCATCATAAATAGTAACGATCGTGTCACCTCTAAAAGGTGGCAATTCTTCCGCTCTATGACTCTATTTGTGCAGGTATATCAACACATATAATTTGATGAATTATGCTCTGTTCAGTCAAGTAATTAGAGGGGGTCGAAGACCAAGAAGTGAGTTATTTATTAGCCAAGCATTCTTCTTATGGCTAGATCTAATTTATTGGTCCATACAGAAAGGAAAAATAATTTCACGTTGTTCCTTTCGGGAAGGGAGGGTTAGGAAAATCCTATTAATTGTAGCTTTCTTCAGAACTCTGGGAAAAGCATGAAAAAGGCTCGAATGGTACGATCCCTTCATCGCCTCATAATGATTCAATTCAACATTTTTTCGTTGGGGTTTGATTGTGTTATAACTCTATAATTAATTCGTATTAAGTTTATCGTTGGATGAACTGCATTGCTGATATTGATCCCAAAAAAGAAACGTAGGTACAACTAATCTGTGAACAGCTAACCATCGTACTGTGAAAATTGGATAGGTTCTATCTAGGGTCATTGGGGCCGCCTAAAAAGATCTACTAAATTTATCAAGTTGTTCTAAAGGGTCAAAACAGCCAGTTATTAATAGAATTCCTTATCAGCTCTTTGTAAAATATTCATTTGGACGGGGGCTTCCAAAAACATTGTAAGCTAAACCCGTGTTGACGAATAACCAACCTGTAATGAATAGTATTCTATTTTAATCCTGCCCAATTCTTTTATCTCAACAAAAGATTCATTTACATACAGGTATAGTTTAATGGTAAAAGTGCGATTCGTTCTAGTATCCCTAATAGTTAAGGGATCCCTCGGATCATATTCTGATCAAAACTTTATTTCTTAAAAAGATTAGATTAACTCTTTCCCTCTCAATGAAAAATTCGAGGAAGAATAGATATTCTCATGATTTGTATCCAAGCGGCACTCGGGGAATCAGTTGCATTTATTTTTTGATTTCCCCATGAATTTTGTAACAATAGGGACATAATTTTCTTAATTCCAATCGACTAGGTGTATTGTGTTGATTTTTTTTAGTAATATATCTAGAAATACCTGTTGATTTCTTATTAACACTCCTTTGAACACAACTGGTACATTCCAAAATTACCCTTACTCGGTTATCTTTACCCCCAACTATGAACCTCCTTTAGATTTTTTATTCATTCAACTATTTTATTTTCCGAGTCAATTCACTGTTCCCTGGGATTGGCTTTGGGCCTTTGCTGCGCAGCTTAGGTGGAAGGTGAAGAAGACCCCTTTCTGGGGGGTCCAAACCATCAGTGAGATAACACTCTGGAAGAGTTAGAATTCTAACCTTGTGTCAGGACCTTCGGGCCAAGGGATAGTCTCAGGTAGACAATTTCTATGGGGTGTAGGCCTCCCAAAAGGTAACAGAGGCGTGCAAAGGTTTCCTCGGGCTAAACGGAGATTGGCCCTCAAGTACAAAGGCAGGAGGGTGCTTGACTGCAAGACCTACCCGGAACAAGGAAGAAAGTTGGCCTTAGTGATCCGACGGTGCCGAGTGGAAAGGCCGTTGCTCAGCAAATAAAAGTTACTCTAGGGATAACAGGCTGATCTTCCCCAAGAGCTATTAGGAAAAAAATAAATAATCCACCTACAGACATTTTATGCCCAATCATTCCAGATAACCATGTAGTGTTTTGAATCCATTTAATTTGACTTGGTATTTTCTCCATCATAATTATTGTGAAGAAAGAATGTTGGGAGCAAGTGGAGACCTTTCTTTTGATCAAAGGTTGAGTCGATTATCAGAAGAAGAATTAGGCCTAAAATTAGGATACATTTTGGGAAAATAGAACTTCCATCAAAGAGAAGCAAATGAAAGGCTTTCATAAAAATTCTCGTAGAATTAAGAATGAAGTTTTCATTCTATATATGCTAGATCATCCTCGTGTCATCAATTCAAATCTAGTTCTTAACCTTCATGAATTCATAGTCAATAGTTAATGGTCACTTCCCCACCTAGTTACTCTAGGTTCGGGGGTAGGTCCGCGAACTCTCTTAAGAGAAAAATGGATTGTGGGGCTGAAGCTAAAGCAGCTACTTTCGAAGTAACAGAAAGAAAAGCAATGATTGGAGTGGGAGAGTCAGAGTCGAAAAGAGGATTCCTCACTTCTTTCTCTTATTCAAGAATCCTTTCGGGTGTACTCTGTTCCATTATCTGATCGAAGCACTTTGATTGTAACCCTAAACTGAGTTTTCACCATCTTGTGAAACTTCTTGAAACAATCAAAAACCTCGTCCTTCCTATGTAAGAGATACACCCAAGCACATCTACTAAAATAATCAATAAATGTAATAAACCTTCGAAAACCACCAATTGTAGTTATTTTACTTATACCCCAAACATCTGAATGAACCACATCAAAATGATGTGCATTTTTATTTCCAATATTCGGATAGTAATTCTGAGTATGTTTAGCAAACTCACATTCATCACAAACTAGTTGCCTTTTATTACAAACTTGTGTAAACTCAAGAAACATCCTACACAAACCTTGAAATGAATTATGACCTAATATATGATGCTCTAATAAAAGATTGCAACCATCCTTTTCAGTTCTCAACACCATCACCTTTGTTTCCATTCAGTTCCTCCTTCTTTTTCCAGATAGTACAATCCATTACGCTCTTTACTAGTCCCAATTGTTGCTCTGGTGTTTAGCTCCCGAAATAAACATCCAAAACATAGTACAACAATTTAGATCCATGGTTAGAGTACTAACATATAATAAATTAATAGGAAATGGTGGGACATAAAGAAAATATTATAAATTCGGTGTACATCGAATAGTTCCTTTTCCTTTAATAGGGGTATGTGAACTATTTGTTATACGAGCCGACTCAGAATGAGTACAAGGATGGTAAATAGAAAAAAAAAATCCAGAGTCTCCAGTCATATGTTTAGAGGCTTTGGTGTCAACACACCAAGGAGCTAAATGGTCATAGGAAACATTATAAGCAATAGCTGATTGAGTAAGGTCAGAAAAATTAGAGGGTTGATCAGCCAAACCAGTAGCGGTACTTCCATGTGTTAGGGCTCAATATTCATCCAATAGTTGTTTCAAAGTCTTAGCATCATCTGGAGAAAATAAATATGATGTAACCTAACGTACCTCTTTTACCCCCTCATAAATGTTGGCCTGAGTTGACGCTTTCCCTCGATTGTTGCCACTAAACCACCACCACAGGCCCACCATGTCCCTTGGAGCCACTACCTACCACCCCATCTAGCACCCCCACGACCACCAACCTATCCAAGCTATGATGGAAAGGGGAAGTTGGGCTTAACGTGCCCTACTTGTCTACACTAAAAGCATGTTCTTGTGTCCACCTCCTTCTGGATGACAAGAGCTGACTGATTCAAAGAGGTTGGCTTGGAAGATACTCGTCTCCTCATTAACTACAACTGAAATCACCTGGTTGAGTGGAGGAAGAGAATCTCATGATAAAAGGTGAACTCAAATTGGTTCAAACTATTAATTAAGCACATATAAAAAATCTTGAATATGCTAAATATCTAAAAACTGTTATTATTCCTTCTCATCATTTAGACATTTTGGATTGAATGAACAAAAATGATCTCCCTCAGACCACAACTTAGTAAGTTCTGCCACATATTCTGTGACTGACTGTCCCTTTGTTGTAATTGTCAC
Source organism: Erythroxylum pelleterianum (assembly GCA_027563865.1). Lineage (NCBI taxonomy): Eukaryota > Viridiplantae > Streptophyta > Magnoliopsida > Malpighiales > Erythroxylaceae > Erythroxylum > Erythroxylum pelleterianum. Next base: position 27,925,277 of record JAOQMR010000005.1, read on the forward strand.
AGCTAACAATGAATCTCGTATGCTTGTGCTCGTTAACCATATTTATAATACATGTTAGCAACCATATCCCAAACATCCTTTACTGTTTTCAGTAATTGAATCGTTTTCAAGACTTTGGGAGCCATCGTGTTAAACAAGAATGCCATGACCACCAAATTTTCCATCTCCCACTAGTTAATCATGGGACTACCCTCTGTTGGTTTTGACATTGTTCCATCAACATAACCATCTAACCCTTGACTGTGAATCATCAACCGGGTATTTGTTGACCAAGTCAAATAGGTGGAAGCACCATCCACCTTTACCGACACTTAGAGAGGATTCAAAGAAACACTCTCACGACTCACGCTACCTTGGTTTCCACTATTTTGGGTTGCTTGTACTAGTTCCAATTGAGTCTCTGCTGATTTACTAATCAACCTCTTTAATGTAACCATCGTGACAGGTGTCTCTTCAGCCATGACTTAATCCAATGTACAGAGAAGGAGTTACCCACTGTGCAAGGTTTATTCAATATCCCATAAATGTCCTAGTGGTAACTCGCTAGGAGCAAACTATCTAATCAAACGGTTGCACCTTAAACGTACTAGAAATTGTTAAGCCTTATGGAGACATAAAGTTGGTTTGCTTTACTTTATGCTTTGTGAACAACGTGGAGAATATTACTTTAGCAAGAACAGAGATTGCAAACAGATAGAAAGGAGGAACCGGAGAAAATTGAAAGGATGATGCTACCGGCACGTAAGTCGGCCTAAAGATGGCAGCTAGGTTTTTTTGAAAATGAAAGGCTCTGATATCAAGTTGAAATAGATAAAACCTTTTTTCTAATTATTATTGATCAAACAAGAGTACATATATATAATATATATATATATATATATATAGTTCAAAACCAAAAAAAAGAAAATAAAATAATAAGTAATACATCATAATTTTAGTGATAAGGACATAACTTTCCATCATATATATTAATCCTCTTAAAGATAAGAAAGCAGCTTTGAGAGAAAATGTTCTTTATTATTTGTGTAGTAAATATTATGTAAGGGGTATTTACACTAGTGAGGGCCTATACAAATTTGAAAGATAATCAAGATATCATTTATAATTACATACTAAATATGGTAAGGAATTTGTTATCATATAATAACATTTCCAAATATGGTAAGGAATTTGTTATCTTAAGTTTGAAAATAAGATTTTGAAAATAACAAGAAGAGTATGATTTGATAAAGATGTATGCAATTTGAGATTATGAAGAGATAGGAACAAGTTAGACAATGCCTTGAAGTATATGATGTCATATAAAATGAAAATCAATCTTAATATTTTATGGTGCGCTCATAAAAGATACCATTATGAGTAATTTGTATAATACTAGGATTACCATAATAAAGAGGAGTTGTAGAGGAGGAGTTAATACCCATATCTTGAAGTAACAATCAAAATCATAAGAGCTCAAAAATAGTGTCAACAAAAGCTCAATATTCTATTTCTATACTAGAGCAAGAGACAACTATTGTTTCTTGTTATACCCAAAAAAAGAGAAATACACTAAGAAAGAAAAAATAGTCAATAGTGGAGCAAAGCCCATTGGGGTCTACAATCTAATAAAAATCAAAGCCTACTCTCAATTTTAGTGAGGATGAGCTAAAAAGTGAAAACTATGAAATAAAATACCTTTTGATGTACTTCAGTATGTGAAAAAACAACAAAAAAACTAAGTGAAACAAGGTGTAGTCATAAATTGGCTAACAATGTGAATAATATGGGCAATATCAAGATGAGTGATGATAAGTTATATAAGGTTGCCAACTAGTTAACGATAGACAATATTATCATTAAGGTGAGTCTCGTTAGTAGCTAAAAAACAAATATTAGGTTTTAACCAAGTATTAATGGTCTTAGTATCAGTGATGCTAACATGAGAGATAACATCAGTAACATATTTTGATTGTTTAGGTAATAATTAGAGGAATTAAAGGAAACTTCAAAACCCAAAAAGTCACTGAAATTATTTGAATCCTTCATCCTAAACAATTGATGGTTAAAATATTTAATAGTGTAGATAATTTGAGTGTCATTATTAGTAGTCATCATATCATTAACATATAGAAAAAGATGAGAGTACCCTTAATTTGTTTTACTAAGGAATAAAGCATGGTCACAAATATTGGATTGAAAGCCAAACCAGTCAATAGTGAAGCTAAATTTGAAAAACCTTGCTCGAGGAGCTTACTTTTATCCATATAAGGCTTTATGAAGGTGATAAATCCTATTAGGTGAATCATTATACTTCTCCTATAAGATCGCTATTACAAAAGGCATTTTTGAAATCTATTTGAAATAATGGTCAACGCTTGTTAGAAGCAATCATAATAAGATTATAGACCAAGGTTAAATGAGCTATATGAGAAATTGTCTCCTTATAATCAATACCTTACTCCTAGGTAAAGCCTTCAATAATAAGTTAGAATTTATAATCTAAACTAGTCTATCATCTTGAGTCTTAATTTTATAGACCCATTTGCAACTAATAACAAACTTATATAAAAGTAAATCAACCATGTTCCAAGTGTTGGTACTAGTAGCCTGTAATTATTCTGTCATTACTTTTTTTCATAAAGGTTTAGAGCTTGCTTCACGATAGGCATGAGGTTCATACAAAGAGATAATTATGGGTTTTACATGAATATCCTAAAGATAGAAATAAGGGTAACTTACTTACTTAGTGTGGTGAGGAATATATTAAGGAGTATGAGGTTTTAATGAGTGAGCAAATATAGAATTATTATGTAAAGTAATTGATGGATCCACAGTTAAAGAACATAAAATGAGATCAAGGAAATGGATAAAAGATTTATCTTTATAATCTATAGCATTAATATTAATATTTGATTTTACAAGAAAATTGAGTCTAAATCACATTTGTAAAGTGAGAATAAATAGAAAATAATTCAAAACCTATGACGTAAGAGATAAATATATATATAGAAAAATCATCATTGAAGAGTACATAATATTGAAAATTACCCATAATTTCATTAGAAGCAGGTCTCCAAATATGATAATAAATCAAGTCAAAAGGTGCTAAAGAAACAGAAACATTATTAAGAAAAGGTAATATATGGCTTTTGGAAAGTTGACGTGAAACACAATAAAATTTTTCAAACTTAAACTAACTAAAAGAAACTCTAAAAATTAAATATCCTAGTTAAAGATGGGAATCTACCACAATCATTCCTTCTGGATCCAGGAAGGTTGACTACTGTCTACATTGTTCTGATATCTAAAGATAGCTATTGTTCTCCCTCTCTGCAAACAAATCCTGTTTCACTTGAAATGGTGGTTGTATAATTCCTTAATGATAGGCATGGCCTCATAAAGTCCATAAGGGTCCTTTGTTCTCTGTGATGTATTTTTTCCATCATCATTCTTTCTATCTCTTCTTGGCGTTTAACTTTTTGGATTCCTAATTCTTTCCTTGTGATGTCCAAATTGATGTGTCTTCTACTTTGTTTCCAAACTTCCTTTCTTTTTTCTAGTTTTCAATTTCTTATGATTGGGTACCATAATCACAAGAAAGGAAAAAATTTCCTTAGAATAAAGGAATTTAACTAGTCCTAAACTAATTCCCCATAAACAACGCAAAAAACTTGTTAGGCAAGTTTTACCTATAATGTATACGGATCATAAGTTTGTAGTATTAGAGGTGTCAATCCTATGAGGAAATAGCTAAAACTAAGTGAACCTAAATTTATCTGAGGCATAAAAATATGAATTGAATGAAAGTGAATAATAATAAATTAAAATTGAGTACTTAACTAACTAACAATTAAGCTGCCACAATAACAAAAGTATGATCAAGGTTAAAAGCTTATGATTCATTCTATCATTATTTTGCTCCCTTAATCATTATTTATTCAATTGGGTGTCGGTCCTAGATTGCTGAAGGGTTTGATTATTCTTCCTTAAGACCTAATTATTTAACCCTAATTGATTATGAAAGTCCATATTTTGCAATCTCTCAATTCACAAAACCATCATAACATTTTCATCTAGTTATTAAGTGACCTGTTGAACAATTAAGTTTTCACACAAAATCTCTCTTCATATGATTATCAATTTGATATTTGTATGAATTATTAGGTCGTCAACTCTCATTAACCATCCTAATCGGATTACTTTCAACTCACTCTCTCAATTTATTGTCAAAGTATTAACATACCTAAATATGACAGCACCAAAATATTGTATTGAAATTAATAATAGTTAAGTCATAAAATAACTCAAGAACAAATCTTAATATGAAAATTAGAACGTCACAAACATGTATAGCATCTTCAAATCTAGTTTATACATCAATATTAAAGAAAATGAACAAAGGAAAGACGAAAAACTTGATTTGGACTGAATTTGGAAATCTTGGAACTCTTTAATGCTTTTTTTGATCTTCCTTCATTAATCCTAATTTGGTAAATGAAGGCTCCTTGTTTGGAGTGTGTTATGTTCTTAAATAGTTCTTGAGGCTTCTAGGATTCTCTCTAAGGTTTTTACACTTAATTTGGTTCCAAAAATAGTCCCAAAATGTCAAAATTAAAAAAAGATGCGCAAGCTGGAATTGTTGTCTGCACCCTCTATCACAATCATGACTTGCTTCTATGCTTCCAATTCTTCTATTTTTTCAATTTCCTATTTCCATACACTTAAGCACACATCATACACCTCTTGAAACATAAAATTAAGACCCAAATAATGCTCTAAATGACACAAACACTAATAATAACATAATTCTAAACCTATATACATGATAATCATCTAAGAAAGACTCAAACGCACACTTAAGAATCTATCAAAATATAGTATAAACTACACCTTTCACCCCTACTACTTTCCTCAAAAAATACATTCTCTTTGTAGGAATGTAACATGCCTTAACGAAAACAACTTGTGCTTAAAAGGATGGTAAAATTAATATCCAATAATGCCTTTTAGATACTTTGCAAATTTGAATTTATCTTCTTTAGCTTGAAGCTTATCAAATATTATACGCTTCACATAAGCATCATATCCCCAAATATTTTGTGGGAAACTTTGGCCTACTGTTAGTCCATATCCCATATAACGTTTTGTTAATTAATTTGTATAGAACCCTATTCATAAGGTAAGTAGTAGTTTTAAGGGAATTTCCCAAAAAGGAGGCAAGAAGACTATATGACTCATCATGAAATATACCATATCTTATATAATATGATTTCTACTATCAGATACTTCATTATGTTATAAAGTATTAGGAAGATTCCATAGTGAGATAATCCTATTATCTTTTAAGAAACTAAGGTGATCATGGTCTAAGTATTCATCACCTTGATCGGATCTAAATGTCTTAATTCTCTTACCAGCTTGTTTCTCAACTTCAAGTCTAAATTCTTTAAGCTTTTGAAATTATTCATACTTTTGTTTTATTAAGCACACATAACGATATTTGAAGTTATCATCTATAATTATAATAAAATATAAGTATCCACATCTAGTGTGAGTAGACATAAGACCATATACATTTGAATGTATAGGCTCTAATAACTTAGTAGCACGCTCTATCTTTTCATTAAAGGTTTGTTTGGTCATCTTTCCCAATAAACAAGATTTATCATATGATTTATAATCAAAAGGATCCAAATATCCTTCTCTATATAACTTTATGATTATAGTTTTTTAAAATATAAACTAACCTAAAATGTCATCAATAAGATGAATTTTGTTCACTTAACTTTCTTTCCTTAATATTTATGTTAAGGATTGACCTTTTAAGATCTAATTTATACAAACTATTTGTAATTAATCCATATTCATAATAAACATCACCATTATAAAAAATGACTTTTTATTTTTAATAATAAATAAAATTCATTCAAATATAAATAAAAATTGAAATAATGTTTCTAATAATTATTAAAACAAAATAACAATTATCTATTCCTTTATAATCCTAGAAGGCAAAGGTAAATCACAAGTTCTTATAGCTAATGCATTAACCTTTGCTCTATTTCAAATTGGCAGGTTCAGTTTGCCTTTCCTTAATGATTTAAAAATCTGCAAGTTATTACAAATGCCACATCCGGTATCTAATACCCAAGAATATGGAACAAAAATAAAAAGGTTGATCTCAATTATAAATATACCTATAAAAGTAACTTCCCTTTAAGCCTCTTATCTTTTAGACTAGCATGATAAAATTTTCAATTCCATTTCTAATGTCCATCTACTCGATAATGAAAACATGTTCCCTTATCATTATTCTTCTTCTTGGCAGCAACTTTTGGCTTTACAACTTTAGCATAAGCCTTCTACTTCCTGTTCTTATTCTTCTTAGAGCCATTTTTCTTACTTTTGGAAGAATCCACAACCATAACAAAATTAGGTTCCTTTTTAAGGCATCCCTCCATAAACTTAAGCATATTCATCAATTCAGGTAATGAAACATGCTTTCAGTTAATATAGAAGCTTATATTGAAATGTAAAAAAATTCAAACTAAGAGATTGTAACAATAGATTAATGCTTAACTTATGGTCTATGTCAAGACCTAATTGGCCTAACTTTTTTAATATAGATAATTATCTTCAGTACATGTTGCTCCACTTAACATCCTTCTACCATCTTATATTGATGTCATGTTCTGGAAATCTAATATATCTTCACCTTATTTTATGCACCAAAAACTCTTTGAGATGCAAAATCATATTAGGAGCATCTGTGTTCTCATGTTGTCTATGAAGCTTAAGAGACATACTAGCTTACATCATATATATAACGTATTTAACATCATCAATATGACATTGATATCTCTACCAAATATTATCAATTACATCCAAGCTAGGCTTTCGAGGAATAGTAGTGTCAAGAACATATAATTTCTTTTTTGTCTGTGAATAATTCTAAAATTAAGAAATCAAACAGAGAAATTATGTTGGACCCTATCTCCGAGGCCCAACATTCGGACCCAAACCTACAATAATACTGACCACGAATAGGGGAAACCTCCAACAAAAATTCGGATCGGCTTTTTAAGAAAAGTTTGTTCCCTTTGTTCTAACGATTCTAACGCCACTGAAAACGCTCAATTTGGGTTAGGAATGAAGAAGTTATGGTTAAAATACTATTTTAAAGAAAACAGTGAAAACTGACTCTCTACCGACTTCATGCCAAAATTTGAAAATCTAGGAAACTAAATTACCGATCGGTTCCTTCATAAAACTTGGAGCTTTATGTCTCTAGTTTAATTTAAAACAAGAATCGCCTCGATCCAAGCTCCATAGCTCTGGATATTTTAAAATTAGTAAAGTATACTCATACTTTGTCAACCGATCGCCATACTTTGTTTCAAACCATCTTTTTCAATTTAAAAGCAATACTGATAAATCGAGTGTG
>JAOQMR010000005.1:27943983-27956331 GCA_027563865.1 Erythroxylum pelleterianum
TATAAGCAAGACAATACTTCTTCTTCCAATTATGCCCTTAATGAGTCCAAAAAGTCTATTTTATCCTTCCTTATAGGTTTATGTTCTTTTAAACTTAAGTGTCTTGCCAAAAATACCCTTGAATATTCTGGCATAACACTTTCTTCTAGAAAATGTCCCCCATTGTCTTAAGTTTCTAATGCCTCCAAAATCATTTGATTTGGTTTAGTGATTCAAAACATACACTTCAACTATTTTTGGGCTACTCTTGTCTACAACAGTATACTATGCATAACTTCCATCTGAAATTTTAAACATCTTACAAACTAAATTAGATTCCAATTTCTTCATACCATTTGTAGCTCCATGTCTCTAGTTTACCACAAATTAGAAATCAACTCATTTGGAGTTCTACTGATCCCGAAATCATCAAAATACTGAAGTACGTTCAACGGAATAACACCAGTTCATATTATTTAAGAGCACATTCACTATACCTGTCCCACTCTTTTCACTAAATCTTTCTTCATTCATTTTGGATGGCTATAATTCTTGGTGGAGATGTAGAGCAACGTCTTACGAATCCAATGGTTCAAGAATCAAGTCATGTTTTTGACCTCAATCATACTGAACCAGTTTTGGAGAAACAGCCATAACTTTCTGTAGAAATTTCTAATTGAGGTGTTCTTTCTATAGTTGGAACGACGATTTCAAGATCTACAACTCTCATGAAGACCACGAAGACAGATTCTTTCATCTGAGGGGTCAAAAATAGAACAGACTATATGATGTTATTTTAGAGACGAAGTGACATTATCAGACGATAGAAGGTTGGGAAAATTGTCATAACTTTCCTTATAGATATCGAATTAAGGTATTCTTTATATAGTTGGAAAGAAGACTTTAAGAGCTACAACTCTTATGAAGACTACGAAGACAAATTCTGTCATCTGAGGGGTCAAAAACTGAACAGACCATATGACATCATTTTTTAGATGAAGTGACATCATTAGACGATACAAGGTTAAAAAATGGTCATAACTTTCCCTAAAGATATCGGATTAAGGTGTTCTTTATATGGTTGGAAAGAAGACTTCAATAGCTACAATCTTATGAAGACTATGAAGACAAATTCTTTCATATGAGGGGTAAAAAACTGAACAGACGATATGACGTCATTTTTGAGACGAAGTGACATCATCAAACCATACAAGGTTGGACAAATGGTCATAACTTTCCCTACAGATATCGGATTAAGGTGTTCTTTAAATGGTTGGAAAGAAGACTTCAATAGCTACAACTCTCTGAAGACATGAAGACATATTCTTTCATATGAGTGGTCAAAAACTGAATAGACCATATGATGTCCTTTTTGAGACGAAGTGACGTCATCAGACGATAGAAGGTTGGAAAAATTATCATAACTTTCCCTACAGATATCAGATTAAGGTGTTCTTTATATGGTTGGAAAGATAAAAGAAAGATCTACAACTCTCAAAAAGGAAACTTTGCAAATTCTATCTAGATTAATCCAGATTTTGACCCGAAGTCAGAACATGAATTTACGTTCATCTCCTAATAGACTACACCCAGTTCTCAAATTCATGACAGATTTTGAGATTCTTAGAGACAGAATTGAAATTCGATGTCTTCATACGAAATGTAGCCATATTTTTCTATTTTAATTCAAATCAGGAATCATCTCATTTGGACAACTAGAGAAAACATTGTGGCTAAAAGACTAAAGCATACTCAGTGAACATTTTTCAGATCAACTCTTTATTTCAAAATCTTTCCTTACACAACTCATAACAAGATCACTTTTTTTTACTTCATTTACTCCTCATTCTCAACTCCATTTCAAATCAACATTATCCATAATGAAAATTAGATCAATGAATAATCATGAACATGAATAACAAAATGTACACGTTTGTACATATTTTTCATCAACTAACTACACAAATTCAACTTCATTTTTTCTTTCATTTTACTGCTACTTTCACCTTAATTCTTCCTATTTCAAACTCTCTTATCCACCAAAAACACCATAGCAAATCATGAATCTATCCACTTTTATCATTCCCTACTTTGCTCTTGTCTATCATTTCTTGGTTCTAGAACTTTCATTCATTGGTTCTTTACTCATGACTAATCACCAAAATTTTCCATTCAACAGCTCTAATCTTTCAAGAAAAGTTCGGGGTCTAACAAAAAATACTTATAAGTTTGTTTTAGTATTTTTTATACTTTAATTTATAAAATTAATTACTCACTTCATAAGAAAGAAATATAATCATGCTAGTTTTAACATTTCACTAATATCTTAGCTTGGTAAAAATACAATTAGGAATAATACGTAAATGCAAATTAAATTTCATAATTATGATCTCACGATAGTTTGAATTGCCAAATAATTATTTCAAAATTTTATCTTTAATATTAAAACATTAAAGATAATTAACAAAATTTACGAATATAAAGAAAGCTTTTATTAATTAAAATAATAATGTCATATATAATCTTAAAGGAAAATATAGTTTATAATCTTAAGGAAAATATAGTTTTGCATATCTATAGTAGTTATGTGGGCATGAGTGGTGTTTTTAGAGATTTCAAAAGTAACTATATCGATATCTTTGGGATCCATCTTAGTAATGATGCAGTTGTAGAAGGAGAACTTAGAGATTTATTGGGAGAAATAACTTTCACCCCTTTATTATTGAGATTGAAGTAAGATAAACATTTTTGGTTGATTTTAGGAAAGAAGCCTCAGCAAAAGCGGCCTTGCAAGATGTTTAGTAGGTAAATTTACAACACCAATTTAGAAGAAATCTACTTTTTCTCCTCTTATAAAGTGTATTCATTTTTTTTCACAATATGCTTGGAAATTTCCATTCCTAAATTCCCTTGTATGTAATTTTGATAGTTTTTTTAGGTCAGCAATTTTGTAAGACAAAGTTGAACCAATTCTTAGCCTCTCACTACCCTCATACGTTCTTTGACCTCTCACTACCTATTTTAACCTTTTTACCCTTAGATATTCCCCCTTTTTGGAATCTTACCTCACACCTCTAGTTATCTTCTGTAACTGGTATAGTGCTTCATCTTCTCTAGTTGAGGTTTAGCCCCAATGGAGGGCCTCTCAAAGGCTTTAAATGTTGAGAAGGAAGGCAGCTCCACTCTATTAACTTGACCTTGGAAGCTTTTCCTCAAATCTCGTTAAAAACCTTAGCAAGCAAAGAAGTCAAATCTCCAATTACAGGGTAAGTCGATGTGAATATTAGCATTGCTCTGGCCAAATATCTAAATCAACTTGAAGGGGCTTGGAAGAACAAACTTAGCATTTCATAACACAAAGAGTGTTAACACCTCCCATTTAACTTTTCAAAGATGGTGCCAATGTCTGATCCTCAGCTTTAGTTGGATTCTTCTAGAATAAGAAGCCAGCATTTCCAGTAGTTCAAGCTTAGGCATTGACTAGGTGGGGTAAAAAAGGTTTAGAGAAAACCATGCTAAAGGAGGATGGCTTATTCTTATTTAAATTCTCTATGGATAGTAGTTTGAATGAGGTAATTGAGCTTGGCCTTAGGCATATAAGGGGTCAGCCAATGTTCACTCAAAAGTGGAAACCTAGCATTGAGTGTAATAGAGGCAACATTGAAATCTTTCCACTTTGGGTTAACTTTCATAATATGTCTTTGGAGTTTTGGACAATAAAGGGGTTAAGCTACCTTGCTAGCTCACTTGGAAAAAATATTTGAATGAACTCTCAGAATGCAAAATATGGAAAGGCTACGTTATGTTAAAATTTGTATCGAAGTTAAGAAGGATGCTAAAATGTCAAAGATGTTACCTGTGCTCAAGCTTACTAAAGATGGTGAATTGAAAAGGTTTGATATTCCTCTTACCTATCTTTGGAAACATAATTAAACAAGCACAAAATGGATGCTAACAGGTAAGGGTTTTAGAACTGAAAGTCATGATGTATTGGCTGGTTTTAATTCACAAGAACACATTCAAAAGACCTATAATGAAAATCTGATAGAAACATTAGTAATGGCAATGGAGGATGTGGATAAATATGAAGATATCCTTGAGAATATGGCACCTTTACAGAAACCTATTATCAGTGATCTAGAATATTAGGAACTAGTGTAGATGATTTGTAAAATCTCAATTCTGATAGACCCTTTCAAGGAAGGAACAAAAGGTGGAATTCAAAGAACAAGCTACCAATTCTAAAATGAAATTTGTAAGGAGAAAAGGGAAAAATAAACTTAAAGGGGATTTCCCCCTAAATGACAATCCTTGTTTGTAATGTTTGGGTTTGTGGGGCTCAATGACCCCTTAAAAAAGCTATGGTTAGGGGAATCATCTTGGAAAAGAAAGCTTGGTTAGTAGGGTTACTAAAAACAAATATAAAAGCATCTTAAATTCAATTAGCTACAAATTTTTTTGGGGCTGAATGGTAGGTTATTTCTAATTATTCTTCTCACTATAATGATAGAATTTTTTGTTTCTTTAACTCAAATAAATTGTCAGTGATGATATCTTGAGAAAGTGATCAACACTTGCATCTAAAATGTCTTATGAATGAAATGAATGCAGCTTTTGAAGTCATTCTGGTATATGCTTCAAATTTTCAATTTTAGAGGGAAATTTTATGGCACAATCTGCAGTCCATCAAGGAAGTAATGTCTAATCCTTGGCTTATTATTAAAGACTTTAACTGCATTCTTATAGATTAAGAAACAAAAAAAGGGAGGTACCATTTGGCAACTAGTAAAGAGCTTACCAACTTGCTCCAATATGTGCTTATTACTGATCTTAGATACATAGATAGACTATTTACATGGTAAAACAACCAACAGGGTGCAATGCTAATCAGAAGAAAACTTGGATCGAGTAGTGGTGAACCAAGCCTAGCTAGATGAATTCTCTGCATTCATTGTTCATTTTGGAGATAACTTGCTCTCAGATCACACTTATATTCACATACAACACCTTACCTATACAAGGATACATCGAGTGCTTTTCAGGTTCTTTAATGGACTCATGGCTTCCTTGAATTAGTTCAAACATGTTGGAATCAGTCAGTGAAAGGTTACAAAGCTTATCAGCTGATGTAAAAACTCTAAAAGGTGAAACCAGCCCTCAAAATTTTTGTCAATACTCATACCAAAAAGGTGTTAGAGACTAAGCACAATCTTCAAGAGCCATCAATGAAGTAATGTCTAATTCCTGATTTATTATTAAAGACTTTAACTGCATTCTTATAGATTAAGAAACAAAAAAGGGGAGATACCATATGACAACTAGTAAAGAGCTTACCAACTAGTTTACCAAGAGGCTTTAAAGTTGCAGAATGCTATCCTAAAACAAAGGTTCAGATAAACTAGTTTAAAGAGGGGGGATTCAAACTCAAAAGTCTTTCATGCTTATCTTCTAGCAAAAAGGAACCATAATAAGATCAATAAACTTCAGGATGAAATAGGAACCATAATTTTAAACTAGAATTCTTTATTATAATTGGCTAGAAGGAAGGGTTACAAAAACTCAATAAGACAAGATTCTTTGATAGCCCCCTAAACCAAGAGCTTAAGGATTTTTTGAATGAGCCATTCACTTACTAGGACATCAAAGGAACACTGTTTGAACTACATCCCTTAAAGTCACCTGGCTTAGATGGATTTACTGTTTGGTTTTTCTAGAGTGCTTGGGAGATAATAGGTAATTTGTTCTCTGAATCAGTGTTGGATTAGTTAAATAAAATCCAAATGTTGAAACAGTTGAATCATACATACATTTGTGTCATTCCAAAGAAGTTGAACCCTTCCTCTCTAGTAGATTTCAAATCAATTTCCTGTTGCAATATAATTTACAAAGTCATTGCTAAATTACTTGCAAACAGATTGAAAGAAGTAATCAATCCAGCAAAAGGAGCATTCATAGCTGGAAGATCACTAGGGGATAATGTATTCCTTATACAAGAGATGCTAAAAGATTATAACTCTGATAAAAGGATCAATAGTTATCTTTGGAAAATTGATTTCTATAAGGCCTTTGACATAGTGAGGTGGAGTTTCAATCAATCATGTTTGGAAGCACTCAACTTTCTAACTTAGTTTATAGCTAGAATTATGATGTGCATCAGATCCTCCTCTCTTAGTATTCTTGTTAATGGAGTTCTTACATTGTTTTTCAAATGTGCTAATAACATAAGGGGATCCCCTATCCCCTTATCTATTTACCTTAGTAAGTTATCCAAAATCCTCACAAAACTAACAAGTTGTAATATAAGATCAGCTACATCATAATTGCAATAACCTCTAGCTCACCCCATAATGTTTGTAGATGATCTCATCTTATTGAGTAGAGTTGATGTGCGATCCTTTAACATTTTGTTGGACATTCTACAAATTTTCTCTGATTGGTTAGGCCTGAAAATCAATATTGAAAAGAGCTGCTTGTTTGGTTTAAGAGATGTCAAAAATTTAGAAAAACTTAGTAGAATATCAGGTCTCCAAGTTCGCTCCTTACCCTTCAAGTACCTTGGTGTGCCAGTCTCATATGCTAAGCCTAAATATTCAAATTGCATTCCTCTTATTGAGAAGTACAAGGCTAAAATTAAAGTATGCTGAAATAGGTTTTTTCACTTGCTACAAGTGTAGCATTGATCATTTTGTATTTACTAGTATGCATGTTCATTGGATAGGTCATATCATTTTTCCAAAGAGAGTAATCGAAGAACTTAAAAGTATAATCAAAGTATTCTATTATCAGGGAAAGAAGAAAACACAAAAGGAGCAAAAGTTACATGGAGTGAATTAACAATTCCAAGAAGACATGGTGGTTTAGGGATTGTTTCTATCCTTTTAATGCAAAATGTCTTTACTTGCAAAAGGATTTGGAGGCCATATTCAAATAAAAATGCCATATAGATCAAATGGGTGCATGGCATATATCTTAGAAATCAAAATTTTTGGCATCACTAGGGAAGTTTCATGGAGTTTCAGTCATATGCTAAAGATGAGAAACGGGGTTTATCCTTCGTTAAAACATAAACTAGTGAATAGGGAAAATATATGGATTTGGTTTGATAATTGGATCGATTTCACTCCATTAGTGTAGAGAAGAGAGATTGCTTAGATGAGCAACATAATTCCCCAAAATGCAAGAGACTCTTCATCTTTTTAGAATGGAATGTGGTTTGATAGCTTCAGAGGCTTTAATTCTACACTCCAATACTTTCCTTAAATTACACAAAGAAGGTGTCATATGGATTGCAGACCCCAAAAGGGTGTTTTCTAACAACACCTGCCATAAATAACTCCTGGGTAACAAAGAGAGAGTTTCCTGGTATGATCTGTTATGGAAGAACTCCTTTAATCGTAAGGGGTCTATAATCACCTGGTGGCTTATTAAAAACATGCTCAAAAACAGATGATTTGACTCGTATGATACTCGTATGATCCTATTTGTGAGGTATGCAAGGAAACTGATGAAGATAGAGAGCACTTGTTTTTCCAATGCATATATTCCATATCAATTTGGAACAGAATTATGCACAATCTAGCAAATTATTGCGCAACTTACTACTGGTTAAAAGTGATGAACTGGGTTGCTGAAAAAGCAAAAATTTAGAAGCACAATGAATTGATTTACAAGACGACATTCCCTTCTACCATCTTCTCCTTACAGAAAGAAAGGAGCAAAAGAATATATAGAGGTTAAGCTACAAGCAAACACCAACTAGGGAAGGATATTATCAATTGGATCATAGCTATATTAATTGCCAAAAAAGCACAAAACAGTTTGTCTATTGAAGCAAAAGGCATATGGCTTTTGTACACTGAAGTAGCTACTTTGCTTCGATAGTTCTCCATTTGAGTTGATGTATTGATGTAAATATCTTGGTAGATTCTGGCAAGGTTGTTATGGATATAGCTTTAATATGGTTAATGAAAATTAATTCATTTTCCAAAAAGGAATTTGCAAGACAATCTCTAATAGTCCCGTGCCAAAACTACTCGACTATCAAAGATCTACATAATATCAAATAATTGATGCATGATAAAAAAATTTTCCTAATTTTCATTTTTTCTAATTGATTAAAAAAAAAAAAGAAGTCAAGAGTCGAGAGGTCTAATATGATAAAGATGGGGTCAAGAGTCGATGGACCTATCTGGATATTGCATAAATGGAAATTTCCAAAATGCCACAACACTGTGCACCATGGAAATTTTCATATAAAGTTATATTAGTATAGCATATACTCACAAAATTTAGTGCGTTATTCATGTTTACTAAATTTGACTCTTGAATTTACAAACAAACTAATACTCAGCCAGAGCATCTCTGTAGTTTTGTATCCAAGAACATATGGAGGCAGCTCGTGATTATAGTTGACCTATACCATTTCTGGAAAGATAGATACTTCAAGTTCCTGGAAAATTCCAATAGATACTTTTGACTTTTTAACATTTTTGCTACAATCAATTTTCAAAAACCTTAAAGCATGTTACAATCTCAAAATTCTTGCAACTTGTTTAGTCTCATAAACCAAATAGAAGTAGTCCTAGTTGACCTCACATGACCTAATTACATGGCATCCTCCTTATATAATTTAAATCGTATAGCATTAATACCTATCAAAGCACCACAAAATAAATTCTAAATATGATTTAATACAGAATGTATCGGAAAATTGGATAATACTCTTCTAAGTCATCAGACAACAGAAATTGGTATTACATAGTTTTCTGCGACAGTTTCTAGCATAAGTGAGATTACAACAAAGTTATTGGAAAGAAGCACAACTAAGCATGAAATTTGATCCAAAACAATCAAACCACCAATGGTACCCGAGAAAAGGAAACTTCTCAAACCTGAATCTACTATTTGCTATTGTCATCATAACTTATTTCTGTACCAGAACACGCCTTTGCTGCTCTGGTCAGCCTCATCTGGCTCAACATAAATACATTCCTTAGCCTCTCTCCACATTGCCTTGTAAACTGATGTCCCATCAAATTGGTAGTATTCTCCCAAAATTGGCTTAATAGCCTTAGTGGCCTCCATCGCATGATAGTGAGGCATCGTTGAGAACAAATGGTGCGCTACGTGCGTGTCTGTTATGTGGTGGAAAACCTTGTTCAGAATACCATAATCTCTGTCAACTGTAGCCAGAGCTCCTCTTAACCAATCCCACTCAGAAGAATCATAATGTGGCAATGAAGGGTGAGTGTGTTGCAGATAAGTTATCATAACAAGAAAAGCATTTACCACTAACAAAGGACCTCCATAGAAGCAGAGAACCCAAGCAAGGCCTTTTGCTACAACCAGACGGTAGAGCCCATAAGTGACAGCAAGAATACCAGCGTCAGAAATATATATCTGGAGTCTCTCACGGTCAGTGTAGATAGGGCCATAGGGGTCAAAATGGCAAGCAAACCGATCATAAGGCCTCCCTGAAACATTGAATGCTAGGTAGAGAGGCCAACCAAGTGTTAAGGTGATGGTAAGAGATAGGAGACGGCCTGGTGAGTTGTTGAGGTACTTGGAGTACCAATGCATGCCAGATCTCTTTTTGGGCACAAAGACTTCATCACGTTCAAGGGAGCCTGTATTAGAATGATGACGACGATGGCTGTGTTTCCATGAAAAGTAGGGGACAAGGAGAAAAGAGTGAAGGACAAGGCCAACGGTGTCATCAAGCCATTGATAGTCACTGAAGGCATGGTGGCCACACTCATGAGCAATGACCCAAACGCCTGTAAGGACACAACCTTGAAAGGCCCAGTAAATTGGCCAGGCCAAGTAAGAGAGAGTGTGAGGGAGGAGAGGTATGTAGTTGGCAGCAATGTAATAGAAGATGGATGCGATGGTAAGGTCGTAGACAACAAATG
This sequence comes from Erythroxylum pelleterianum, assembly GCA_027563865.1. Classification (NCBI taxonomy): domain Eukaryota; kingdom Viridiplantae; phylum Streptophyta; class Magnoliopsida; order Malpighiales; family Erythroxylaceae; genus Erythroxylum; species Erythroxylum pelleterianum. The sequence continues at coordinate 27,953,874 of JAOQMR010000005.1, forward strand.
AGAATGAGCGGAGGGCAGAACGCTGGAAACAATGGGGTGGGATGGCTTTTTTGATCTGACTGAGCATGAATGGTGGTTTTGAGTATGGAACTCTCTTCACGGAGTATGCTTCTGACTTCTTGGCCGAAGGTGGAATGGACATGTTGCCACCGGCTCCCATTTCCTTTTTTTTTTTTCTGGATCACCTGAAGAAATAGGAAATAAATAGCTATAGGCTATGTAATTTGCAGAAACACATGGATTACTACCGATATGAAATCTGGAGGCCCTTAATGAGATGGGCCAACCCTTCCCAAGACTTTGAGCCCAGAAAATATGTGGGGCCCTACGCCTCTTTATAAGTCATGGCTTCTTGAAAGTTAAAGGTACTGGATAAGGAAAGGAAGAGGGAAACTGATAAACGATGAACCAAGTAAAAAGACGTTAAAAAGAAAAATGTCGAATCAAATAAAAGAACAGTTTAATTCGAGCAATTGAATAGCATTAAACTTAAAATTTCTATCTATCGTGAAGCAACTTGTTATGGCTTTGTCCATATTTGAACCTTCAACAGAGCCCAAAGTCAACCGTCAATTTCTTTGTTTTTCGGCCATTTTGTGTCTTACAATATGCGGTTACACAAATATGAGTTGCCCTCTGCTGTTATACTTGCGTGAGGATGCTCTTGATCAGAGCAACCGACACAGAGATGAAATTCTGTCACACCTTCCATACTTATCAACGGAACAAAGATCCTCTTTCCAGTTTTATGATGACTTATTATGTACAGTAAATCTCAGTCATTCATTTATGCGGACTTCGAGTAGGCTCCACATAAATAAACGTAGAGCCCGTATAAATGAATGACTGAAATTCACTGGACACAACAAGACAACATAAAAATTAGACAGAAGATCTGGACTCCTTATTAACCGCTCCTAAAGAATTTACGTAATTATGAGAAATTTCAAATATTGTTGTTTTACTCAGAAAAACGTCAATTAAACAAAAAGGCTGAAAACAATTTGAAAATAGAAAAAATGAAATTTTCACGCAGATTAGAAAATTGTTGGATCTATGTTCACATTAATTTATCAATTATTGCAAAATTTGAAAAGAATCTAATTATATGTCCATCTTTTATCTTATAAATTACATTCATATAGTCATAATAACTTATATTAATTAAATTATAAATATATTTTACATTTATTAAATCATCTATATAAATAGGCTCATCACTCGGCCAACGGGAAATTACTAAGCTACGATTTAAGCATTTACGCACCAGGGCCGCGGCCGGCCCATCCCAATCGTCTTTGACGTCGGCTTGAAAACACAAGACCACCATCAAGTTTCTAAACTTAAATCGTAGTAGAAGCAAAACCCTAGATGCTTGCAAATCTGTGTTATAGTATTCACTGCTCTGCCGATCTTCAATTTTTATTACTGATGTTCAGGTGCGGCGACAGCTTTTGAAGAACCCTACCTACCAACGCTCTTCTGAGTTCTATTGGTTAGAAAGTAAGACACTTTAACTAACATTACATAGGACGACTTTGAAGCTCTATTCCGGTCAAAACGTGCGTAGAAATTTTCGGCAAGAAAGATTCAGATATTTATGGGAAAATTTAATGAAAACTACGACAATGACAAATGAGTATCAGTACAGGTGGCCTTTATAAAAAAAAAAGAAATCTTTTTTTAATTTGAATAAAAAAGAAAAATGTCATTATTTACTGTTTTCTCTAATTATATTAGACCCAACCACTTGGAGACTGGACGAAAGAACCACTTGGAGACTGGAGGAAAGAACAGTAAAGGCAATGAATGGATCTTCAGAACAGAAAATTGGAAAAGTATTGAATCCAATCAAAATAACACATAAAACACATCTGGATATACTAAAACTTCCAGTCTTAAGCAGGCTACGATATTTGGGTATCGATGCATAAAAGGATCACTGTTACTGGATGGAAAATGAAATCTCAAATGTTATTAATCACCTAAGGAGTGAAATTTGAGGTGGATCTGAAAATGTTGATTGATAAGAACAAGATTCTTTCACATATATTTAGGAAGAAAAGGGAGGAAATGAGAACGTTAAAGAGGAAAGTGGAATGCAAGAATTTATTAGAAGAAGAAGAAGTAGTACCTGGTAAGAAAATGATAGGGAGTTTCTTTCTATCAGCTCCCTCCTCCAAACAGAGACCGTATGCGTTATCTCTCTCTCTCTCTAACAAAACACTCTCTGAGTACAGAGATGGAGAGTGTTATGTTGTCTTCTAAAAATGAATGGTATTTAAGAAAACATGACTTTGTGTAGGGACCCACCAGCCCCCCACTTTTACTTTCGATGACACCCCTGCGCAGATATTTTTCTACCAAACAATTTACATTACTTTCTTAAAGAAACACAACAATAGAACTATAAGGCGATATTAACGGTCTAGAATTCCATAGCAACCGGCCCCTTTCG
>JAOQMR010000005.1:27998427-28012928 GCA_027563865.1 Erythroxylum pelleterianum
AATTTTACCTTGTACATGGTTCAATGTTTTTGCTATAACTAGTTGTGTGCTTAAGCAATTGAGGTGAGCTTTGTCCTTAATTAAAATTGAGATATTTGGCTGCATTTTATATGAAGGAAGTTCTGCCCAATTTCGCTTAGAATAGTGTTGAATTTTGATTTGAAAGTGAACGAGAGGAGCTGTGTGAACAGTATCCGAGATTGATGATCTGAAACTTTGATGCATTTTTCTAGATTGTTGTAAGGCGAATTGGGGAAATTGGTCTTCATGAAAGTTGAAGAGGGTTCTGTCATCTTTTTATAGCCACTAAGTATGCAATTTTTCGATATATATGTTGGGAGTTATGACCTAATGAATGTTGGCTGGTTATGTGCATTTTGTTGGAACCTAGCCTTAAATGTAGGTTTTGTGAGTATTGTGTTTGGAAGCTAAATTAGTGATTTTTGTGATTCGAATTGGCTCAAGTGATATTATGGAAAGTTGTAGAGGAAGAAATTAGATTGAAAATGAGATATAACATGTTAATTTTGGATGTCAGAATTGGGAGTTAGGAATTTTCAAAGATTGAACCTAAATCAGGTAATTTGCTAGTTAACAGGACAACCACCTTCATGGAAGAAATTGACCTAATTAGAAATGGAAATGGCTTCGAAGCCCTTTATGAAAATTGAAGTATGTTGTCTGATCTTTCCAGTGATATAAGGTAGAGAATTTTTCGACATTGGAGAAAGGAGTTATGACTTTTAGAAAATGGTAGTTCTGTTCAGGTCAAATGTAGGGGCAACACCATTAATTGAATTTTTTTGACCCTTTTAACATTTGAATTTGGTTCCATGTTGTTCATGAAAGTTGTATGACACATTCTGAGTTTTCTTTTGGCAAAAGCTTGTAATTTTTAGCAAAGGGAATGGGAAGTTATGAATTTTACAAAATGCTACATTGGTTTGAGACACATTGTGAAGGCAGTAGCTTTGAGTGTATTTTTAACACCCTTAGTGGTGAAATTGATTTTTGTGTCCTACATGAAACTTGTAGAATTTTTCATGATCTTTCCAATGAGATATGGTTTGCAATTTCCTGATGAGTGTGTAAAGAGTTATACAGGTTTGAAATTCAAATGAAAAAAAGAAAGAGGAGGAAATCGATTTTGGAAGCTCGCCTCTCGCGAGGGCGGTGGCTTGCCCTCGCGAGCCAAAACGTTATTTATATATAAATGCAAATTTTGTTTTAATTTTTGGATTTTTGTTTTCTTTTGGGAATAACTTTTCATCCGACATCCGATTGACCTGATTCTCGAGGCATCGGATTCGTGGAATATTTAATTTCATTTTATAAGAAATTGAGAATTTTTAAAGGGAAAATTGACGTGGGTCCGGGTAATTGTTTTCTGATCACTGTGTTATGAATTTTTGGACCTATAGAGGTTCGAATTGAGTAATTTCAGTGCCGTTAGATTTCTAATTTTTAGACGGAATTTTGTGATAAATATTTGTGGATTAATGTCGGGAATATCATGAACATGTATTGTACAGCTTTTAATTGCTACATGTGCATCGTCAAATAGTTCTGATTACATAGTTGATAATATTTATACTCTTTGATCATTATAGAGGCACATTTGGAGCGTCGACCTACCGACGTTGTAGAGACTTCCTGGCATTAGTTTGGAAGTTATCAGTGAGTGACTGAGATGGTTTTCTCTCAATTACTATATGCTCACTGTAGAGATAATGGTGGGATTAGTGATTGTGTTTGATTCTGACTGAATTTCGGACAGATGGTCCGATGTATTGGGAGATCTGACATAGAAGTGTTCATGATGTGAAAATTGTGAAATTTCTTGTTATTACTGTGATCAATTGTTTTGCCTCTGATGTGAGACATTTACTGTTTGTGATATATTAACTGCTAAATTGGGCATATGCATTTCATACACAAATGCATTGAACCGATAATAACAATTATGACCGAAGTAGCCACCGATACTGAAAAAGAGCCTCGAGCTCGGAGAGAAGTAGTGCATACCCAGAGGGCTCTTCTACTCCCAAGACGCGTCTACTGCTTATATGGGACAAGTCAGATGCTCGGTCACAACACCGTAATAAAATGAAAAAGTGTCACATATGCATTGCATACATATTTGATTGACTATATGTAAATGGGAAAAAGGCAAGAATGCCTTGTACATTTGTGATTTTCTTGTAACCAATCATATGGTACCTCTGAATATGTTTTTGTGAAATACTCTATGTTTTGCATAAGGAATTGGGTGAACCATCGATGATGGTTCCTCACTGAGTTCGCAAACTCACTCAAAATTGCAGCCTATTTTTCAGGATCGAGAGTAGACCCTAGCTCCTGAGAGTCTGTTCGAGCCGTGTAGATCTTATTGGCAAGAGAGGCTATGGCTCACAGGTCGGTCAGCTGGGATTCTTTTTGGATGACCTAGTTAAGACTGCTATTTTGTCTTGATTGTATCTAGTAGTTGTGTTAAGTTTTCAGGGGATTGTACAGACAGATACGACTGACAGTTGTGTAAATTACTATTTTTGATATAATGAAATGGAAAAAGTTTTGGTTTTAAAAAGTTCAAATTTTATATGGATGTTAGTATTACGATGCCATGTGGAATATAGTGAAGTTTGTTTGTATTTCTCTCTTATCGTGGGATATTTACCGGAATGATCTGCGGGCGTCCCGATGGGTACTCTATGGTAAGGGGGTGCTACAACTTGAATGTTTAACAGATAGAGAGATATGTCAAAAGATCCTATCTCTTCTAGGAAAGTTCCCATTTTTCCTCACATTTGTACCATTTCCTTGTAAATTTAGGCTTCATAATCAAAAAGCACAAACCAACTGCTTGTAGCTTTTCATAATTACAGTAACGAGATTAATGAATCCTAGAATGAAGAACTAACCACAAAATTGTTTCTTAAAATGCACAACAATGAAGAATTTGTTGACTTATGCATGTACAATAATGAATGTATCCTCGTACACAATAACAAATCTATACTGAATATGTCCAAACATTTAACTTATAAACAACAGTAGAGTGGCAATAGACAATCCCCTACTCATACAATCTCTAACAAATACAGTGCTTAGATCTGATCTAGAGACAGGATTATTACACTAGATAAATTGCTCCAAAGAACTTTGAAATTTAAGACAAAGCACATTTAAAAGAATTTTAAAGCAATTTAACTCGTATCCATAAGCCACTCACTTCACAGATCGTGAATGTTAACTGATAAGGGCAGCAATGCAACTCAACACTGATGACCTCCAAACCTTCCAATGCAGACACAAATCTGACATATACAAAAGTTTTAATCAACAAAATTTAAATTCAAGAAAAAAAAAGGCTACAAAAATCAACGCGCAGAAGCAACAGATCATTAAAATAAAACCTTTAAAGGGTAAGCTACTCCTAAGTGACTTAAAACGGAAAACTTAAGATCACAATAATTTTTACACCCATAATCAATTCAATAATATGTGCCCATGTTGCTTCCTGAATTTTAAGTAAATATTCAGGAATATAAACACTAATTTTGATAGTCAATACACAAAATATGAACACTCAAGGGGCTTGCGTGACATATACAAAACACTAATTATGTTCCATCTCACCTAACTTCTTAAACATGTCATAAGACATTAAGTTGATAATGGCTCCTAAGACTGTTAATATCCTTTCAATAGACAAACTACCAATATTACAAGGAATATTAAAATCCTTTAGATCCTTTAGTTTTTAAGAAGCATGTTTGTAAGAAGACGAAGCACTCCTCAGTTAATGTCACTAGTGACAATTCCTTAAGCCTCTTCTTCTTAAAAAGGAGATCATATAAGTACTTGGCATACTTTAGCATCTATGAAAGAGATTAAAAAAAAGGTATACCAATATATACCTTCCTTTACTTCATTTCTATTTGTTTGAAGCCTACTCAAATATAGAGTTGTTGGTTGCTACTCTTTGAAAATTTTATTATTTGACTCCTTGTCTTTCTTTATCTCAGTTTCTTTACTCTTCTTTTCTTATATAGCAACATTTTTCTCTTCAACTTTCATCTCCTTTCCACTTTTTAAAGTTATTATGTTCACTTAGTTCTTTGGGCTTGGCTAGGTGTTGCTAGGCAAAATACCTACCTACCTTTTGAATCTTATTAACTTTAAAGAGATGCTTCAATACTTTGAAACTAAATCTTAAATGTGATGATTAATTTTGTCATTAGCTTCTAAAGGCTTAGCTTCCTTTCTTACTTCTAAAATCTATGTGGACATTCTTTTTTTTTGTTATCGTTGATTACTTATAAAGTTAGGAACTTTTTCACGTTGAATTATAGGTGTTATCATAAGGATTACTTTGAGATTGATTCCCTACAAAAATAACTTAATCAATCTTCCATATTATAAAGACATTGCATTCATGATTGGGGTGTCTTGTAGCCCAAATGTTATATCACTTATCTTAATTAAGCTACCAAACCCATGTTATTGATCTTCTTGCTCAAAGCCTCCAATTTTTCCTTTAATTTTATCATCGTATCAAAATTATAGATTCCATCTAGATTTTATAACTTGTAACTATTCATGAAAATATTTTGGAGAAGCTATCACAGTTCCTTAAGAGTTTTAAAGCTCGTAGTCTTGAAGATACATCAATCAATTGCTTAGTTGAATAGCTCAATCTACTGTAAAATGTTTGCACTTTTAGTCTCAAATTAAGTCTACAGTGTTGATACTTTCTCAATAGCTCCTTCCATCTCTCCCACATCTTATACAATTTCTCACCCTTTAATTTTTAAAAGGAAAAGATATCATTTTGTAGTCTTACTATTTATGTTGGTTGGAAATACCTAGTTAAAAACTTCTTGTTGTAAGTGATAATGGATCCATAACAAATATACTTTGGCCACTATTTTTATTGTCCCTCAATGTGAAAGAGAATTATCTGAACCAAATAACATACTTGAAAGCTCCATTAATCTTAAACATATCATAGATCTCTAAAAAGCTAACGATGTGTGTATTTGGATCATTATTTAGTAAGCCACCAAATTATGTAAGCTATTAAACCATTTTAATTATGTTAGGCTTGATCTCAAAATTATTGGCCTTAATTTTTAACCTAATAATGCTAGAATATGTCCTTATAGGTGGCAGTCAAGCATAATCTCCCATAGTATATTATTGTAATTGTCCTATTTTAGTGTTTGGTAGCTATAACTTCAAGTATCCAAATCTTGCGATTCAGCAAACAAACACAAGATCAATAAAGATAGTTATAAAACAATTAAATACAAAAAAATGATTAGATTAATACAAATAAATTGTGCCTAATATCTTAACCCCTACCAGCAATGATAAAAAATTGATGTGTGATGTTTGTATATTCAATTAAAACTACACTAAAGATCAACTGGGCAATTGCTCCTATCATTCTTATAGTATAGCTTAGTGAATACGAGCGTTGATCCTATGAGGGTTATAAGTACTAGCCTTAATTTTCTTTCTATTAGATAGATTAATAAAATGAATGAATGAAATAAATAGATTAATAAAATGAATGAATGAAATAAAATAATTAATTAAATGAACTAACCTAAAATACCAAAATAAAGCAATATCTAAGACTAAAGTAACCAATAGAATAAAAAAGGTCTAGATAAACAACCTTTCTATGGATAGATTTATCTTGATTTAGTTATTAACTTTAGTTTTTTTTAGGCTAATAGAAATTTCAAAGATTAAACCATATTCTTTCCCAAGAAATTCTGCTCCTATTCTTAAGTTGACTAATTAAAATATCTTTTTAATCAAAATCTCTAAAAATGCATTTACTTGTTTTGTGAATTCCTATAATAAATTTAACTTAAATTTTATGTGTTCCTATCTTTAAAATTCTATATAAATCATATTATTCATGATATAATCTATTCATACATATGATTTCTTAATTCCTTATATGAGATCTAAACTTGAATTATAAAGGAGACCAACATCAATAAAAAAAGGAAATAAGATAAACGAAATCATTCTTATAAATCCTTAAAATATTGAAGTTATTAGTTGAATTTTGATGTTATCCCTTTTTTCTTTCTCTAAAGTTGTTTCATTCTTATCCTAAGCCGATCTAGTACAACTCCTAGTGACTACTCTTTAGTATTCCCTTCTTAATTCCCTAAAACTCCTTATATTCTCAAAAGACTATAAACATTCAAAGAGTTTTTACCTTATATGACTCCAATATAGACCCATGTTGGTCCTATACTCTTCACAACTATGAAAATTCCTAATTTATATAAAAATCAGAACCAATATGAATCACAAATATGTGTCCATATTGCACTTGTTTTAGCATAATAACTCTTCTATCACACATTTAAGTGTTTATATTGGGAACACGGGTGTAAAGGCCATGATCAAGGGTTTGGTTTTCGGATCATGTTCTTTTAGGTATTAAATTCTAAACGAATTCACATGCCCCAATGACTAACATATGATAGAACACAAGATCTTGTTTGACATAAGTTCTAAATATAGGTCCATGTTTAATATATGTTCCTCTAAATCACACAAAAACTTCTTCAATTTGACTATAACTTACCCAAATTCTTTTCTTCTTTATTGGAGAGTTAAGATAAAGCTTGTAAACAAATATAAGCCAAAATGAGTACCAAATCATATAAAATCATCCATATAGAAGTAAAATGCTCTCAAAATTATACTAAAAACTTAACTTAGTTAGCACTTAACAATCACATGTAAACATGATTGCACGGTATCCTGTAAATATCTTAGCCTTTACAATTACAACTTCTCTCCCGTAAGTTTGCAAAATATGTAATCTCTTACTTGCCCGAATTCATTCCTTTTCTCATTGGGGAGTTAAAAATAAGGAATGTAAACAAAACGTAAGTCAAATTGAGTACCAAATTATATAAAAATCATCCACACTCAAGTAAAATGCTCTCAAAATTATACCAAAAACTTAACTTAACACTTGCTAATGACAGTACAAACATGATATCAGGGTATCACATAAATATCCTAGGCTTTACAACTACAACTTCTCTCCCTTAAGATTACAAAAGTTCATAAAATAATGTAATAAAAACCAACTTGTATATTATTTTCAATTTTCGTAGATATATGTTCTTATTAAAATTCCTTATTAAATTGCAATATTTCCATATTATACATTCTAATTTCTTTAAACATTAAAATAGTGAATTTAGTCGTAGAACCTATAATTTTACCGTTTAAAGCTTCATCTAAGTTATTGTCTATTATATCACACTTGATTTCAATTTAAAATAACTTGCACCATATTTCTTTAGGCAGCCCCCTAAAACCCTCCCATGCATTTTCTGACCTCTCATTAATGTCTATAAGTTTTTGCTCAAAAAATGAATGATGTTGACTTGAAGATACTAAAAATATAATTTAGACATCTTCATACCTTTATGATCTCTTCTCCAGTTAGCAAATATATGTTTACCTCAAAATATATACTTTACACTTAGGATTATGTATTGAACATATTAAATCAATCCTTCCTTAGTTAAAAGAAATAAAATAAACCAAATAGTAACTATTGTTGAAAATAAAATCATACAATAATGGAAATGATAAAAATAGATTTAAAAATGACAATATTTTATTAACCTGATGTCTATCACTCTCAATAACCCATATAGTGCACTCTTTAATGCCAAGTTTAACCTTTAGTAAGTGAAAGCCAGCTCCACGTATTCATTATCTTATTATCCATCAATGTCAAGCATCTCATTGTTTGTGTTTCTATACATAGTAGTGAGAAATACTCCTTTTCATAGCTCCCTTTAAGAATGCTCTATTAATTAATAGAATCTTTCTACATCAATTAATCACTCTCTTCTTCAATAGTTTAAAGTAATATAATTTTTTTAAAAAAAGGGATTACTAAATATAGATCTCTCCACCTTAATCTTAATTGTTACTTAGATTAGATCTTTCCAACTCATCTATATAGTCCCGTAATATATAACAAACTTAATCTTGACATTACCCTTCATTTTTAAATAAAAATCCATTTAACTCTATATGAAAATGAAAAAAAAACATATATAACACATTATTATAGTTCCATTATATGCATGTCCCTCATTGAAAACCAATTTATTTCAAATAACTAAAAGGATTCATATTTAGCCACAACTTCTTAATTCTTTTATTCTTATACACTTTTTTTATGGTTTTAACCATTATTATGATGCATAATAAGACCAAAAGTTTCATTCTATGAAAGTTTAATATAATTTTCCAAAGGTACCCAATAGTAGCAAAATTAACTCTTACAATAGTCATATAAAATTTAAAAAATTTAACTACATTTAATTCAATAATGGGGTACCTGATTACTACCTTTTTGAATTATGGTCTTTTACTAAACTTCACACTAAGCATACATTTTAGGGAGTTGTAACTTGCAACATTCAAAGGAGCCTTTGACATGCACTTAACGCTTCATCATCATTTCAATGATGCTCACATCCAATGAAGTAACTTCCCTCCTCATAACTAGAAAAGTAATTTAAATCATACTCTAGTTTATCAATATATTCAACTCTTAATATTGGTAAATGAGTAGAAATTATTTCTTACACATCAACAAATTTACCTTTTTCTCCTATGGTACTTTAACATTTGATTTACTGCCCTTAATTGTCTTTTTTTTTGGTGCATTTGCAGAATTATTCTTATCTTCAACAACTCATCATTGTCACATTAGAATCCTATTCTATAACTATTTTAGAGAGTAGTATGTACCCTTCATTACTATTTTTCTCTCCTGATATGTTAGCTTTTGTGTCCTTGACATCACACTTTCTTTTAGTTAGTTTTTTTATAGTTTAATCCAGTGATTTCTTAATAGATTTTTCCTTTGAAGAATCTTAAATATTCACTTAGATATTTTTCTTTGAGTGATTTTCTTATAGGCTTGCTACTTAGAGACTCCACTTTGCCTTCAAAATTATTTTCATTTCCTCTTAATGTAATATTTTGATTTGAAATCTCACTTATCTCAACTTACTTTTCCTGTATATGAGAGAAATGCCATCCTAGGACAGTTTGTGATTTATATTCACATTTACTACTTTTCTTTTACTTTACATCATGTGATAAAGCATGTTTAAGGATTTGTTGATCATTTCTTATTTCCCTAAAACCATCACTAAATCCCTTCCCTTGAATCCTAAAGTGCAAGAACTTAATGTCATTTTGGCTCCTCCATACTTTTACTTCATAAAAAATTTCTCAATTGAAAAAGTTGTCAACATATTCAACCTTAATGAATTTGACCTATCCACTTACATATTTACCCAATAGAACCTCCTTAGATATAGTGACTGGAAAAATACAAAAAGGAAATTATGCTGGACCTCTCTATGGTTTGGATCTTTTCCACTTTAATTTTTATTATTAAAAATTATAATTTAGTCTCTTGAGGTTATATTTTTGTATCACATATACCCCTGATGTCATTCTTTACTACAAAACCTAGCAAAGAATGATGAAATGACACTGTATTGTCAATTTTACTATATTATTGATATAAAATAATAAATTTTATTATTTATTTTCTAATATCACAAAATATTTTCTCATCACAAAAGGGAAAATTATTGGATGAAGCGATGTTTTAATCTATATTTTTATAATAATAAAACATAAGTATCACCAATGGTTTTGTTTTTAGGTGAAAGTATTGTGAAAGAACAAATTAAGAACAATCTAATTGAGATCAAAGGAGAAAAGTTGGAATCAAATTCATTTATGTGATGAAAATTAAAATCAAAGAAGGTCAGGGCACAACCAAATTATAAATAAAAATTTAATGATTATTGTACTTCCTATTAAGTTGTTTTGATAATTTAGAGGCTTATTACAAATACGTAGATCATTGTTTTAACTCATTACATGTCTTTTCAATTTCTAAAAGAAATTAAAGTTTTGATTACAATGAAAGCTCTCTTAACCTTTAAAACATTCTTCAGGTATAATTTGGGAAGTTTCTTTGTTAAATTTTCATTAAAAAATAAGTTTGATAATTTGAAGATATTAGAAACAAGATTTCAGGTACATTAGTTGACTAATATAAGTTAATGATCGACCAATACATGTAACTTTATAATAACATTAGCTAACACATTAAACGATCAATTGATTGATGAATGTGCTATAATGATTGCTCAATGTCCCAACATGGTGTACATTGGTCAACCAATTACAGTGGTCAACCAATGTTTCCTATAACTAGTTTTTAACTAATATACATGGATCGATCAATGTGCAATATTGGTCAATAAATTTATTGTATCTAGCCATTGACAACTACTAGTTCTTGGTTCCAATGGCTACATTGAGCTCAAAGTTTACAAATATGCAATTTTTCATCGATTTTGACATGACAAAACATTTGGGTGTTTTATAAACACATTTCAAAGAGTTTTCCTAATATTATATAAGCATTCCTTGTTGCCTTGTGAAGTATGCGAGACTTTAAGTGATCAAAATGAGCAACCACGGGCCTTTTGAAAGAAGACTGTAAAAAGAGTTTCTTTTTTCAAAAGAAAAAGATGATTGATTTTATGAAGGTTACTTGCTCTAGAATTTTAAAAAATATCGTAGAGAGTAAATATATACAGATAAGGATTGTTTATCGAATCACTATAAAATTGATTTATATTTTTTTCTTCTTTCCATTCTTTAAATTTCTTTTGGATTGTATGATTGAATTGTATAAAATTTTTATATTTCATTATATATTAATCTTTATTAAACTGAATCCATTAGATAGAAAATAGTTGATTAAATTTACCAACACCTAATTCACTCCCTTGGGATGCTATTAGGGACGAACACGTCGGATCCAAGCTTCTTATCCAAACTTTAAAATTGAAAGGCCTTCCTTGTTGATTAGCACTTCTTGTAATCTCATTGTCTTTCATTGCTTTTGAGCCCATACATTCATAATCAAATACGTAAGTCTTTTTTCGATAAAAATCAATAAAAGATGCTGACCATTTGGAAGTACAATTTTTCAAAGCATCTATTGTAGGAGAAGGGATATATCAAATCTTGTCAAATAGTGAAAGGTCCCCTACTATTTGACTAAAATAGCTTGGCTGTCATAGCTGATGAGGGAGTTCTTTAGGCTCTAATAATAGAATTGAGAGTCAAGCTCGGGATAGGAGGAGAAAGAGGAAATAGATGCAAATGGAGAAAGATTAAGGCTTTGAAGGGCAAAAGAATGAAAAGTTGAAATAGATTTTAGAAAATTCTGTACAAGAGTTTAAAAAATAATGATAAAAAAGAAAAAATAATTGATTGACAATTATAAACGAGAAGAGTGAACAGTCTCGCTTAAAGAAATTAATGAAGACTAAAAAAGAAGTTACATCTTAAAAAATATCCAGCTTAATAAAAAGTCAAAGACTAATAAAAGGTCAAAAATGTAATAAAGAAAGAATTAACTAGAAGAACAAAATACAATAAAAAAGGAGAATAGAAAAAACAAGTCTCCAGAACAACAAATCCCAAATAATAACCTGTTGTACAAACAACATTAAAGGGATAGGTGGTCACTGGTCAGGAGAAAAAAGAAAAGTAGGAATAACCCTAAAAGATCGAGAAAGATCTTTTTATATATGTTAATGATGTTATAAATTATTATTGATGAAATCAATAACAATAAAAACAGAAACTAGAAAATATAAGTATAGCCGAAGATACCCTTAAGTTCATGTCAGTTTTCTCCCTGAACCCTTTCTTCTCATTTTGTGTAAATACTCTTTGTATTATGCTCATATTCGCTTAACAAGAAAAGAGTTCTTTTGCTCAATTTTCAACACTTAACAGACGTCCTGCAAAGGAAGACAAGCAATCCAGTTGGTTAAAGGCATACTGTCATTTGTTAAAACATACACAGAAACATAGGAACCAGCGTTCCATAATCGACACCATGCCAACTAAATTTCACTTCTTCCCAAAGTATCACAATTCTCTGAGTGAATTTGCTGAACCAGCCATGGAAAAGGTTTCTTTTTTCTGCTTTTCCTCGTGGCCAAAGACATAGTTCCAATTTCGCAACATTAGATCCCCAACCTCTGCATCTCATGGCTTGCCAGGATGAAGATAGAGGCAAAGTCAGTCTTCAGCAAAAATGATGCATTCAACTTAAACATCAAGAGCAAAACAATCTAGAAAACAGATAGCCATGGCAGCCCTGTAAGGTATCAAGCAAAGGAGCAGTTTGGCATGCTTCCTCAACTGTTCGATTCATCCATTTTTTCAATAGAGTTTCCGCAGCAACAGACACTTCATGCTGCATAACAGCTGCGCCCATGGGTCCAATCAAGTTCAACCTTGTTGCAGCAGAAAAGGCATCTCTCATGGTAATAAACATGTAAGATCTTTGAGAAGTTTCGCAATCAATTCCAAGCAGTCCACAGATGAGCCCAAAGACAGGGGCATGATGCATAGAAACAGTGCCACAACCAAGGGATGAGAGTCTCATGGTCTTAATGGATGGAATTTCTGCAAAAATAGCTGCAGACACTCTCATGAGAGCTGAACCTTGTGCAATAGAAGCTTTTCGACTTACTTCATTAGTTAATGTTGCATCCAACATTTTGTCAAGTTTCTGCCAGTTATCTAAAGTCGGATGGACAGTTGCAGAACAAACATAAGGAAGCAGTAAGCTCCCCGTATTCTCCAAAACATGGACCACATAAGTTCGTAGATCTTCAACACTCAAGACAATACCCGCTTGAACTGTTGCTTCAAGACCAAAAGAATGTGCAAAACCACCTGTAGGGAGGATGGAATCAAGCAGTTGCCACTGGCTCCATTGTAAAAGAGGATTTACAGAAGCCTTTTTGAGATTTTCTGCGTCTATTTCTTTGCCATTCTCCATTTGAATAACTTAACAACCTGTCATGAGCATATGATAAACACATAAACTATCTTTATGCAGGTAATTATTTGCTTAAGTTGCTAGAACGGAGGACTTTGAGGCATAAACTTCTAAGCAGAAAATAAACTTCTAGACAAGAAAAATAATATCTAAAACTAATCTGCTCTAAGAAGAACGACAATAATGATCAATCAAAATTTAACGCTCAATCGAACAGTCTTTTCCTCCTCATTTTATGTTCACTGACAAGATTCTGAAATGGAAGTCAAATTACTAAACCAAAACTACCAAAATATCACTCACAAACTGTAGCTCTGACTTGTTTATGCCTTGTTCCTCATACATTAATCAACATCACATGCCTAGTTAATCTTGTGACATCAAATTCACATATTTCTCTATAAACAGTATGCAAAAGCTTCTCATCAGATTTGACATGGGCACTAAAATGTCAATAGTTCTTGCCGCATATAATTGAAGGTCATAAGAAAGAATAACGGAACACCGTTCAGTTTGCAAAAGCTTCTCATCAGATTAAAGCAACTCCTCAAAGAAATCATACCAAGGAATTATCCTGCCTTTTGAAACTTCTCAGAGAAGAACTTCCAGAAAAAGTTCAGGAAGCACCAAGCGTGAAAGCTCCTTTAGAGACGAAAAGTCGATTCTGGGAAAAAAGTCTGTTCTCAGGTTGTGCAAAAATAAGGCAGGTTTGTTTTTTACAAGCTTACGAATTTGAATCCGAGAACAACGTCAGGAACGTCTAGGCTTATCTGTGCATACTTAGATATTGATTAGCTACGAAATAGTAACTGGGTCTTGATCTGGTTTGCATGAGATGAATCTAGCATTAAAAAGTTATGGACTTTGACAAGGAAACAACTGGCTTTGGGGTAAGAAAAAAAATATAGTGTTAACAATTAAGGGGCTTAAGTGACAAAGAAGTTTACCTGTTTCTGGAGAGACAGTTTCTCGTATGCCTCTACCTTGGGGACAGAAACTCTCAAACTTTCACAGTTTTGAAGAAACAGAGATCGGAGATGGTTGCTGTGAACAAATAAGGTGAGACCACTTTCTCGTTTTATTTCCTTCCCATGTGAAAATAATGGAAGCCATTTCCAGTTCAAGATTTGTTTAGGTCAAGATTTTGAAACTCGGACCGGATGTCGAACCGGAAGCTTAACTGGGTCACCGATTTGACCGGTTCAACCGGTTCGATATGTGACGTCATAATTACGTAATAATTATATTTAATTATATATAATATTAATAATATTTTTTAAAAAAGAAAAATATGCCAAATAATATAAAGATAAGATTAATGTGTATATGATATTCAAGAGTTTTATAGATATTAAAAAGCCAAATGTGTGGAGAGGAAATGACAACAGTTGAAGGTTTAGGGTATGTTTGGGAGTTTAGGATGGAATGGAATGGAATGGTAATTGATGGAATGGAGTGGAATGGAATGGAATGGAATGGGCCATTCCATTGTTTGGAAGTTTTAATAAAATAAGAGAGGGGCTCACTT
>JAOQMR010000005.1:28039772-28051333 GCA_027563865.1 Erythroxylum pelleterianum
TAAATTGGCTAGTATGAATGTCTAGAAGTTGTGGTTTGAATGACTTCTCTTAAGTTGAGGTTTGGGAAATTGATAGAATAAGTGAGATTCTAGATTGCTACATAAGCTTCTGGAAGTATTTAAGCCCTAGAATATGTTAATTTGGGAAGTGTTTGAGTGTACTAAATGATAGAATGAAATTTGGAAATTTTTGGAGAGTTTAAAAAAAAATGGGGACACATTTCACAGAATGTGTTCGTTAAACGGACACGCTATGCTGAGAGTGGATCTCTTTGTAATTGTCATGTCCGTTTAGCGGACATAGGTGTCCGTTTAACGACAGGTTCTGCACAAATAGTGCTCAGTTTCGAGCCATGTCCGTTTAACGGACAGGCTCGGGTGGATTACTGTTCATAAATGCGTAGTGTCCGTCAAACGGACACACCTGTCCGTTTAACGGACAGGTTCTGTGTGAATAGTACCCATTTAGCAGTTTGTGTCCGTTTAACGGACACTTACGGGTCAAAAGGGCCCCCAGTCCAGATCATGTCCGTTTAACGGACATGTGTTGAGAAAAGATATTTATTTTATTTTCTCTTAGTTTTGAGAGCAGCTTTCAGGTTTGAGTTCAGACCAGTATTCAGATACCACCAGTATTAGTCCAGCAGTCAGATGCACCAAAGTGTGTCAGAACAAATGGTTCAGCAGAGTCTCGGAAATGGGTCATCAGTCAGGGCCCACCAACCAGGACCGTTGGGCTCCGAGAGTGGGGTCCGACACATATATATATAGATACATACATACATACATACATGCATATATATATACATACATACATACATACATACATACATACATACATACATACATACATATATATCACTTTTCTCCAAAAATTTCTGCACTCATTCATGCACATTTTCATTGATTTTTCAACACCAAAAATCATTTCAACACTCTCTTTTAACATATTTATCATCAAATCTGAAAAATCAACACATGCAGTATACCTTAGTTTTTCACTCACGTTTCAGCATATGTACATTTTCATTTAATAACATCAATGACTAACTATCATGATGCATGTTTCATCTTATACAGCAATAAGGAGCCATAAAAAGCTTACTTGTTTAAAGCTCTAAAATCTTCAAAATCACATGAACCCTAACTTTCCAATAACACTCGATCATCATCAGTCAAGAGTTGCAAGGTTAGGTATTTCGGTTATAGTAAAGAAGATAAAAAAAATAAGGTAGCAAGTGAAAAGGATGAGTAAAACTTATGAGGGTGAGAAACTTCTGAAGTAATGAAGCTTCCAAAAGATAAAGAAAATCTTAAGGAAGAGGATTAAGACAAGAACTAAAACAGTAATTTGGCCTTACAAGTTAAAAGAATAGTGGATTTTATGACTTGGACACTTGTCCAATTTCTAAGGCTTTAACTAGTTTCTCCTTTAACTAGCTCAATCATCTCCAATTTTTTTATATCTCCAATTTAACTAGCTCAATCATCTCCAATTTTCAAAGTCATTTTCTCACAAATTCTAAATTCATCAATGAAATTTCTTCAATATCATTAAACTCTTATTTCTATTTCCATTCATCAATTTACTTGCCAAGTGGCATTTTTCTTAGTCTAGTAATATGCCCAACATTTTTTTCGAAATTTTTCCTAAAATTTGCCAAAATTCTAAATCAACAAACATTATCACCAAATATTCGAATTCAGCAATTTATACTCTCCAAATCAGTCCGCAGCACATATAATCCACAATTCACATTATAAACACATTTATAAATCAATTATGCCCGGAAAATGTCAAATGAGTACATGCACAGTCATTGTAATGTGTGAAAAAAATCAAATTCACACTGTGTATGCTAACATTATGCATGAGCATGAAATGCATTTTCCCAATCTATCATTGATATTTTCTCAATTACTGAAATCTAGGGTTCTAACTCTTAGTATGAAAACGGGATGTTACAATCATTATGGAAGCAAATGCTTCAAAGTTTTTAATGCTTATGGACACTATTACTATAATAAATGGAAAGTTTCTTTGAGACCTTATATCAGTGTGCCATTTATAATTAATGGCACCTTATAGGCAGTTTTGAATGGCTAGCTAATGTGACTAATTTATTTGGTTCGACGACTTAATTTTGCTAAGGACTTATATATGTAAATTTCTTTAAAGTGAAAAATAATAAGAAACAGTAAAAGAAAATTTTAGTTTACAATTCAATGAGGCCACCACTGACCTTCAACATTCAATATAAAGTGTAGCCTTTTCCTAGTTAAATTATTGCTTATGTTGTATGTTAATCTAAAATATGCTATAGACATTTAAAAGTTAGTTATCTTTCAGCCAAATGATATAATGTTTTGTTTATTATCAAATAAAATTTACTCAATTACATTTTAAATAACTTATACACAAAATAAGAAGCTACACATGGATGGTATTTTGACAGCAATAATAATATAACCTAAAAGAAAAAAATTAAGACCACATATAACAATTCAAACCATAAATAAATTAAAAAAATAATTGGTATATCACATTTATAATTCTTATTTAAATATGGTCAACATATAATAACACAAAATACAATGCTAATATAATCAACTTAGTGGTCTACCACTAAGTCGAAATGTTCTTAGCTTTATCTTAGGTTCTAATTCTCTTGGTATTCATCATCCTTACTGTTTCCTAATTCTTGAAGAAATCATAAATATTTCTATTTTGGAAAGATTTGATTCCATTTATGAAAACAATCAATCAACAATTGATTAATCTTTATTAAAAAAAAGTATTTCTAGGTTTTATACTTCCATATTCTGTTTTTAAAAAGATTTGATGCGCACTTGTAACAACTAAAAATCTTTGCTGAAAATATTTCTAAATTGAAATTCAGGATCATTGTCTAAGTACAAATATGATTTGACTCTATACTTTCTAATGATTTATGATCTTTTGATTTTTTTTTATTTTGTCTTGTTTGTTTGCTTACTACTTTTCCTTGCCTCTATCAAGATTTGAGATTGATTGAATATTACTATTTTATTCCTTGACTTGTTTTTTTAGTCCAATAAAGAATAAAAAGGGAAAACAAGTAGCAAAAGTAATAGTGTGTAGGCAAAAAGTAAAGAAAAGTGAAAATTTTAGGTGAAACATGAGTGGATTGAGTGAGATTAATTGATAGGAAGGAGTGTTGTGTGATTATTGTTAATTTTATTTTGTAAGTAGATTTATGTTTGATCATGATGGAGTTGAAGGAGGAAGGAAAGATGATAAATTCATACTTCAATGTAAAACCCTGAAACTTTCCTTTCATTAAATAAAAATGTTCATGTTTGGTGAATAGTATTTTTGAATGAATAGTAAAATTTTGTGAGACTAAACCTCGAAATAATAAAAATATCTAGAATAAATATTAGAGTTTACTAATACTAAAACAGATCAAAAATAAGTCCTATAGGATGGGTTTTAGGAGTTTCAAAAGTTTAGGAATAAAATGCCCTTTTTGGAAAGTAATAGTTATTAATGATTTAAACCAATTCGAAAAAAATTTTAAGCATCCAATCAATAAGAATTGACCCTAATTAGATTATTGCATGGTCAATTTGAAAATAAGATAGTTATGGAAGGTTATCGGGATTTAATTCGGTTAGTTAGTCAATTAAATGCATTAAAGGGCAATTTGGTCTTTTTATATGATATTAGTGGATTGATGAGTCTTTAGAGAGGACCAATGAGATGATGACATGTGTTTGATAAGCCATTAGTGATGACAAATAGGAAGGTGATATGTGTAATCCATTAAATGAGTATAAAAAGCAAAACTTAAACATTTTGCTTCATTCTTTCAACATATATGTGAGAGTGAAACAAAAGAAGAAAAAGAAGCGAAGAAAGAGTAAAGTTTTTTCCAAGGAGAGAAGAAGGAGGGTGTAGTTGATTTTTGATGGGTTTTGGAGAATGAATTGAAGAGAGGTTGATTAAGACTAAGTGTTCTTCAATTATCTAAAAGATTGAAAGAAAGTGGTAAGTTTCCTAACCTAAAATTCTAGTTTTGAGGCTTTTTAGTGGGATAGATTTATGTAAGATAAATGATGATTTTTTCACTTTCCATGGATTAGATAATAAGTTTGGAAGCATTTAAGGGATGAATATGACAAGAGAAAGAATTATGTTTAGTGAATGTTTGTATTTGGTTCTCGGATCACTTGAACCAAACATCTTGTTTTGAATATAACTTGGCCTACAAACCTCCAAATTGTGTGATTCTAATTGGATATGAAACCTAAGACATAGTACTAAAACTTCCTAGAAGAGACCCTAACCTAGTTCTGGTTTAATCATATTGGAATTTGAGATTAAAATTGGTGATCTGATCCTTGTGTTGGAGCATCTTGTGATGTTTGGTGCATGTTTTTTAAATTATAGCTTAAAATGGTCTGAGTTTGATGATATGGAAACTAGAGAAATAGGGGAACAAATGTATAGAAGACCTCAAAGCCTAATTTGAAAGTTTGCTATGTGAAAAGTAAGGAACAAATGGAGGTATAGCTTCTCGACATAGGCCATAACTGTGACTCATCATACATCATCATGATATTTTGAATTAAATTAAGTGATATAGTGTTTTGAAGAATTGATAAGTTAGAATGGGTAAAAGTATGATTTTAAGTGAAGTGACTTAAAGTTAGAATTGGAAATGGAGAACAATAGGGTAGCTTTTGGTAGTAAAGGAAAATACGATTAGCATACATATTACGTGATTAAATACTAATATCGAATTTGGTTAAACCGAATTTATAGTGTTAATATCTTATTTCTGAATTTGGTAATAAATGACTAAGCAAAATGCACTTGTTTAGGTAAAGGAAAGGCACAGAACGTGTAAGAGTGCTTGGCGATAATGTTGCTTAACTGTGAGTGCATTTAAATGTATTTTATGAAAATGATTTCTATTCTATTGTAAAGTGAATACGGATTATGAGTTTTAGGTGAATGATGCATTACAAGTGAATATTGCCAGTACAATTTTATGTTTTTATCAATATATGAATTGAAGTTTGAAAGTTAAGTCCTATATGATTTGTGCTTAAGTTGAGATGATAATATTGGTTGATAAAAAGGAAATGTTTTTTAGCCTATAGTATACTGATAGGTTTTATACATATTAACATACCAATGTATAACGGTTAACCTAGAACGGGTAAGTGATGTAAAACCAGCTACATAACTAGTGGTTAACCAGTTGGGGGTAAGCAATATTGAACCAGCTCTGTAACTACTGGTATATAGCGGTTAACCGAGTACAGGTAAGCGAAATAGAACCAGCTCTGTAACTAATGGTTGACTATAACTATTGATATATGGTGGTTATCTTAGTGCGGGTAAGCGAAGTAGAACTAGCTCCGTCACTAGTGATTAACCAACCGCGGGTAAGCGATGTAGAACCAACTCCATGACTTTATGAAAGGGTACCATATGGCAAATAAGTTAATGATAAGCTATGTCGTGTAAGAAATTAATGACATTTTTAATGTCGCCACTATTTATTTGAAAAGTGAATTAAGAAACTTGATTTTAGGAAGCATATATGTTTTATATTAATTATTGAATTATGTAAATTGAAATGAATTTGTTTTAGGGAGGTTTAAATAGTTAAATATGATTTGAATAGAAATTCTAGCACTCACTGAGCTCGTTTAGCTCACACTCTCTTTTCTTTTTTTAAATGAAACCTCCCAGGTACACGATCAGGGGCTTCAGTAGTAGGGACTCCACCTCACGACTAGTAAACTTCATCACGTGCTACTGTGTAAGCATATTTGCCTTGTAAATATTTTTTAGAATATTTGCATCTTTATATATATGTTTTGGAGTATATTTTGTGTAAAGAATGCATGTATATGAATGTTTTAAAGTTAAACGCATAAATATGTCTGAGTTTATTTTTAAGATTATTGAAGTGATTGTTGAGATTTCTTGTGGATGGACTTAAAGTCCAAAATTTGTAGTGGGGATTTCGAGATGATTATAGAAGTGTTTTGTACTTTTATAGGGCTTTTTAAAATTCTGGATAAGTCAAAATATAGTCATTGTATTGTCGAAATTTCTAAGATAAAATCTCTATGAAGAAGAAAGAGGGAGATGTCTTGCATGATGAATACTAATCACTAAAAAATAATTTAGGCATGTTTATATATCGAGGTAATAAAAGTCATGTAAGGGAGCTTAGACAAGATGGCAACCTTAGGAACATTAAAATAGGGATTCTTTCATTCCAAGGGAGAAATGAACTTGGGCCTACTTAGAGCAGCAAAAGAAGATGGAGTTTATTTTTAATTACTATCATTAAACCAAAGAGAAAAGGGTAACAATTATTGTTATTGAGTATACTAACTATGCTATTATTTGGTAGGATCAGCTTGTGTTAAATAAGCAAAGGAACCATAAGAGGCATATTAACAACTGAGAGGATATGAAGGTGATCATAAGGAGGAACTTTAGTCCTAATCATTAATATAGGGATTTAATGCATAAATTAAAACACCTAATTCAAGAGTCAAAGAATTTTAAAGAACACCATAAGGAGATAGAGATTTCCATAATTCAAGGTAATGCAGATGAGGATCAAAAATCCACCATAGTTAGATTTCTAAATGGTTTGAATTGCGTGTTGTAGTAGAATTACAACATTATATGAAGTTAAAAGATATGAGTTATATGGTCATAAAAGTTAAAGGGCAACTAAAAGGAAACATGAACCATTTGTAATAGAATTTTGGTTCAATTTTGGTGAGTGTTATGATGACATGTACTTTTACTTTCCAATGCAACTAAAATTTTTCCTCTTACAAATCTACAACTCACTAATTAGGTAAGGGCACCTATCATTAGTAAGCAATATAATTGAAAGTACAAATTGAATTTCGTAAAGAAGCAATACGGATTAGAAAACCTAACAATATAACTAGTATAATGACAATAAATATAAAGATGATTTATGGCTTTTTAGAGAATGAAATCTAAAATAAATCTAAATCTAAACTTAGATAATAACTAAGAAAATATAAGATAAGATAATTAATCAAAAGAGAATACAATTAAATTGTTATATTTACATTAATAATTACCTTAATAGTACTTTTAACATTATAATTTAATTAATCTAGATTGGATATATTCTCCAGACCAACAAGATTTCTTAAACATTAAAATTGAACTATTTTCAACTACAATCATCTTCCCACTTATTGGTTGACCCGTATCTCTACCATTGCTAACATGCCTTTAAAATGTTTCACCATCCACTAGTGTCTTTTCTATCTAAACATATAAAATATTTTTAGCTACAAACATGTTTAAATAATAAAATTAAATGATAAAATTAATAATTGAAGATAGAAATAAATCTAACTGAACTCCCACTTTTCACTGACAATTTGATTTGTTGAGTTGATGTCTAAATCTCAACTTTCTAGTAAAAAGGCATAAATCAATCGTTTTTAAGTTGGAGGAGTCTTTTCATAGCTAACCTAGCTTTTTGAGAGAAAAAGATTTTTCTAAAATATGCTTTCTCCAAAATATGACTAAATTTTCATAAAAATTAGGGTTTTTATTCTTAAATATATTTTATTTTACCTTAGACATGGTTTGAGGCATAATCGTGATATAAACCATAGGCCTTATCATTTTCTTTGGGTATACACACAATCTCTAGCATGACTGTATCTTCAAGTTATGAATCATCTTATTTCCTTAAAACTACACATGGCCTCTGGCATGGTTATGTCTCTTAAACGTGGATCTTCTTGTTTTTCCTCTAACTTGCACACAATCATTTACATAATAGTGGCTCAAACCATATCACTTACTAAGCTTGATCGTATTAGGGCATAAACTGGCACACCGGTCTGTGTAAGACTATGCTTCTCCAAGAATTGTGAAAATTTCCATATTTTTTTCTTGAAATATCCTCCAATTCGTGAGTAATATCATCCCAAGGTCTAATTTGCACAATTACTTCAAAAGATATCAAAAGTTAAGTAAATCAAGTAAAATAATTGATAAAATATGTCCCTTTTTTATTTACATTAATCTTCAAGGAAATTAAGTTAGAAAATTAATGACAAGGTTGCTTTTAAAACCCAGGCTGAACTACCTAAAGAACGAGAGAAAATGCCCAGCAAAGTAGAAGGTAAATCTTAAATCTAAACTCATATTTGTGGTACTAAATTCTTTCATTATTTAGAAATAAGAAACATAGCTTCGCATATCCTAAGAAAAGGGCAATGATCACAAGAGATGATAAGGAGATTAAGATCGAAGGAGAAAGTGATAAGCATTCTATATTGTTATTAGAAGATTATGATGATGATGATGATGATTATATTGAGTATCTGGTGGAGGGGAAGGCAATTTTTATTAGGCGTTCTCTAAAGTTTCAAATCAAAGAAGACGATGCTAGTGAGCAACAGCATAATATTTTTCATATGATTTGTCATATCAATAATAATTTGTGTACAGTGATTATTAATAGGTTAATTACACAAATGTAGCTAAGACTACCTTGGTTGGAAAGTTAATCTTACCTACCGTGAAAAATATTAGTCCATATAAGCTTCACTGGCTAAATAAATGTGGTGAGGTGAGGGTCACCAAACACGTGTTGGCTTCATTCTTAATTGGAAGATATTACGCTAAGGAGTTACGAGAGGTGTTACATATATACATGGTGGTTATATTCTTCTAGGGAAAGCTTCAGATTTTGATATAAAGCCATAAAAAGATTAGTTTACAAAAATAAATATTCTTTTTTCATCAATAATAAATCCGTTAATCTTGTACCATTGATACATGTTGATAGCCTAAAAAGAATTTAGTCCATTTGGCTCAAAAGTGAGAAGTCCCAAATACTAGAAGTCTTGGAAGTCATTCAGCGAAAGAATTCATGAAAATAGGAATCAATTGAGAAGTCTAAGATTCAGGAAGTCCAAATAGTTGATACATAATTGACATATGCTTTAAACAATAGTATATGGAGACATTTAGCTAAAACGTGGTCAAAATGAGAAGTGGGTTGGAAGTTGAGGAGTTACAAGAAAACTGCTTGAGGCGATTGAAGTTAGGAGAATAGTGTATGGTAGGTAGTTAGCTAGAATGTGGTATGATGGGAAGTAGGGTGAAAGTTGAGCAAAACTACCTAAGGTGATTGAAGATGAGAGGGTTATATAAACTCATCATCATTACAACACAAAGGGAACACATAACATAAAGGTAGATGATCAGACTACTCCAACGAAAACACCTTGTTGTTATTTCAAAATTTCTTTACATTATATACTCATCCCTATCATTATCTCAAAATGTTTTTGTAATTTGTACTTTGCTTTCGCCTAAACCAAATTATCTCTTTAGTTTAAATCTTATTTCAACACCTTTAACATTTTTATAGCTTAAGAATTTTATTTTCTAAGTTTTTTGAAGCCCACCTACGTCATCGATAAGAATTCAAGTACAAATTCTTAGAGAATTCCTCCTTGGTATGCTTGAAATCCAAGTTGATTTTATAAGTACCAATAAAACCTAAATAAGTGTATATGGATTAGCTCAAGTTAAGAAGAGACTAAGATAGAAATAAGGATAAGAGATCAAAAATAAAAATAAAAGGAAGCGACATTGAAAATTTGATTGTGAAAAATGAAAAGAAGAACAATTAAGGAAAAATAAAAAAGAAAATGTTGAGAGAAATTAAAAAAAAGTGAGTTTTTATGCAAAAGAGAGAGATCAAAAGAACTTTCCATTCTAACTTGTAATTTTACTTTTATACAAAGAGATTTGTTCTAATACTAACAATCTTGATATGTCCCTGCCTAGTATTTATATTTCTTTGTTGCAAGAATTCTAAGATGTATTATTTGATGATGTTCCTAAGAATTTACTACTAATAAGCAGGATATAACATCAAATTGATTTTATACCCAGTCATACCATTCTTACAAAAGTAATTTGGAGGAGACTAAGGAGCTTTAAAAGTATGTTGAGTTTTTGTCAAAAAGTATAATAGAGAGAGTAAAAGTGCATGTGTTATTCAAGTCTTACTTTTTTCTTAGAAGAATGAGTTATGGAGGATGTATGCTGACTATTGAGCTATAAATAAAATAATAGTAAAGTATCAATATCTCATCCTTGGATTAGATTACATACTAGATGAGTTATATTGATCCCGTATCTTTTCAAAAATTGATTTGAAAAGTAGATATTAGGATCAAAGAAGGTAATGAGTGTAAAACAACTTTTAAAATAAAATATGATTTATATGTGTAATTAGTGATTCCTTTTGGTCTAACTAATATACCTAGTGATTTCATGAGATTAATAAACCATACTTTACAAGCTTTTATTAAAGAATTTTTAATTGTTTATTTTGATGATATTGTGATTTATAGTAAAAGATGGACATATTGAGCATGTAAAAATTATTTTGAATGTTCTGAGATAGGAAAATTTATATGCTAATATAAAAAATGTGTTCATTTTGCATGGATAAAGTAGTTCTTGAATTTGTTGTGAGTGCAAAATGGCTAGAGGTGGATGAGAAGAAGGTTAAAGCTATTCAAGAGTGGTTCACACCTAAATTCTTGATTCATATCAGAAATTTTCATAGTTTAACTAACTTCTATATAAGACGGTTTGTGAAAGATTTTAGTATACTTGACGTGACTGCTGGTTTCAAGTAGGATAATAAATAAGAGCGTGCTTTTAATTTAATTAAAGAAAGGCTATGTTCTAATCCTTTATTAGTTTTGCCTAACTTTTTGAAAACTTTGGATGTTAAGTGTGATGTATTGAGAATAAGTATTGGTATTCTTTGATATAAGAAAATCATTAACTACTTATCTTATCAAGCTGGAGTTGCTCTTAACTATCCATTTTATGACAAGGAATTGTATGCATTAGCGAGAATTTCAGAGACTTGACAACATTATTTTTAGTTCAAAGAATTTATTATTCATACCGATCATGAGTCTTTAAAACATTTGAAGGGACAAAGAAAATTGAATTATCTATGCAACAAGTGAATGAAGCTTATTAAGACATTTCCTTATATGATCAAATACAATCACAATAAGACAAAAGTCGTAGTTTGTACCTTGAATACAAAATTATCAGGCTTTTAGAATGTTAAAGGATTATATGAGAATGATAATGATTTTGCATCTATCTTTATGATTTATGAGAAAATTATTTCCAAAAATTTTTTTAGACATGATGAAATATTTGTTCAAGTTGTTTCTAACGTCACTTTTCAGAGTTGTTTAGTGCATGAAACACACAAAAAAAAATAATGGATGTTTTAACATTTAAAAGAATTTAGATATTTTAACATTTAAAGGGCTTTAGATATTTTTCCTGAATATTTTTTTGGCCCCATATGCATCATCCTGTCCCGTGTCAACTCAATGTAGTAACTACTGCCTTGGATTAAAAAGAGAATTCTAACCTCGGTGATTTCCCAAGAGGACCTGCTAACCTTTTGATCACACAGTTATTATTCTCT
>JAOQMR010000005.1:28151834-28186608 GCA_027563865.1 Erythroxylum pelleterianum
ACCCGATTTTGGTCGCTATAACTTTTAACGACCATTTTCTTACTTTTAGCAACCATTAATAATAGTTGCTAAAACTATTTTTTCTTGCAGTGACATATAAAAAAGAAAAAAATTAACTTTTACGTAACAAGAAATATGTAGGTTATGTTATAGACGTTCCAAAATTTAAAAATTGTAAAGATGGGAAGGGTATTAAAATAAGTCATAAAGTCCATTAAAGATTTTTTATTCAATGATAATTAGATTAATAGTTTGATGTCGTGAAATAAGTTCATTCTTGTATAAAATACACGAACAGTAATGGTTTTGCTAAGAATATCTTCTTATAACAATACACTTATCAAAACCTTTAATTTATTGTAATTTTTTAAACTTGTAATCTATACATCATTTTGATTTGATTTATGCATATATAATTCTTAATTTAATGTAATAAGTAGTTTAAAAATAAGAGAACTCGTTCTTATATAAGAAAAAACAAATCAAATAAAAGAAGATGTGAGTTTTATATTGTTTCAATAAAATAAAATATCATTTGAATTTTATATTGTATTCATAAAATAGACCCATAAAGTCAAATCTATTAACTTTATTTTCAACATATTATTTCATTCATATTTTAACATGTTATCAATGATATGTTTGTGTGTTCATAACTATAATCTGTTTTAACTAAATGCATAACAATCACATTATTTTAAAATTGTCATGTCAATAATTATATAAGTTGAAATTACTTATTATCTAATCAAAAGACGTTCAAATTAAATATGTTTACTGTTAGAATTTACAATGAGCCTACAGACCAACACGAGAAGGAAAGTTAGTCTGCTTACAAGTCTAAGTGAGGTTCTACCCTAAAATCAATTGGTGATATACCCCCTCCAATGTGGGGTCTAACACGTGATATAATCTATCATTTCAAAGTGTTAACGACTAACATAAGAGTAACCTGCTCTGATACTATGTTAAAATTTACAACGAGCCTACAGGCCCACAAAAAAAAGTTATACCATTTACATGTCTAAGTAAGGTTGTATTCTAAAATCAATTGGTGATAAATGGAGTAGTCTACTAAACTTATATATTGGTCTTCTTTTCTCTCTCTTTCTAATGTGAAACAAACTTCCACTCTTATATTTCGATATTTACCACGTTGTTACACTATAAATCAATCTGTACAATTGATCATCTTGAGAGGATGTTTGTACACTTGCTCATCTGGAGGCAATATCCTAAGAACATATTAAATAATTATTACGCATATGTTGTCGTTTATCTTAATTTTGATTTATTTTTTGTATATAAAATTATTAATTTAGTATCAAACTCTATCCTTAAATAAAACTCTTATTTTTATATAACAAACAGATATATCTATTATTCATTAGCTCCCTTTGTTCTATTTTTAGTTGATTATGTTCTTATTTTAACAAATTCTCGTATTTTTTTATTAGGTCCAAGTCGAGACAAAAGTAAACTAACAAAGTATAAATTTGAGGTGGGGCATGTAAGAAAGCAGTCTCTTAACATTAGAAACTAACCAAAGGTGGCAACTGAAGTTTACCAAATCTAACTACCATAACTGAAGCCTAACCTGGATTCTGGTCAGTGGAGTATTTTCATGGTTACTGTCTTAGGTTGCCACCTTTTATAAACCGAAAAGTGAATGATGCTGACTTTAACAGCTTAATTCCTCGGAGTTTGGAAAGAAAACCGATACACGTTTGTATCCGAAACAAACTAACCTGTAATTATCTTATTTTATGAGTATTTATTTATTTAATTTCTGTATATCTTTTTTATTAAATTTATTTAATTATAATAAAATAAAATAAACACAAAATAATGTGTTTAATCGGAAAAAGTGAATGTGTTTATTATCTTTTTTCGCATCAAATTTTGCCAACATCACAACCACTTATCACAGGAGTCAGTCACTCTGCGACCTTTCTCCATCAATAGATTAGGTGAGGTTAGGGAAGGCCAGAATTCGGGCACCCAATTCAGGATTGATGAACAAGCTTGTCTTTTCCAAACTAACCAACCAACAATCCGAGTTATATGACATTATAGCTTAATTTGACTTTCTAAATAAATAGAAGTCAAATTATTGTACATAAAAATATTAGAGGTTTTATTTAACCGCAGCTTTGTTTCCTTTCAGAGTCTTTACAAGAAATGATTCATTAAATAACATATTCCATTCATCTCAGCAAATTCAGTTTGTGGAATTGACCGGTAGATTTAATTTCTGTTAATTTCGTTATTATTTATTTATCACTGCATCTTCAGCTAATAATTAAATCCTTTACGATGTAATTTTGCTGGTGGAAAAGAAAAAAGTTGAAGCTTGAGCTTAGAGTTGAAGAGTAAGAAAGAAGAGGTGGCACAGTGAGGGGAACAGAACTTTCCTTGTGCACTGCACACCCAAGTCCAACCCAAGCTGTGGTAATGAGTAAGTCAGTGAACTTTAACTGACCAACTGTTTAGCTCTCAAATCAGGATATCTGGCACAATGGCAGTGGTACCCTCATGAGTCGAGACAAGAATTTGGGTTCCCGAGACCTAAAGGACCAGGTTAAAGACTCTGACAGGCACATCATTCCCCCTCTTTCTATTTTTGAGATCATCTACTCAGACCATACCATACCATACCATTCTATGTCATTAAGAAATATGATGGAGGCATGCAATCATATTATACAGTATACCATAACATCCATCAATGGAGTTTTCTTCTTCTTCTTAGCTATTCGCCAATATCGTAAAGTCCCTCTAGAGACATGAAATGCCTCTATCACCCCTCCTCTCTCTGTTGTTACTTTTAACCTTTTGAGAGAGAGGGTATGGTTACTGGTGAATCCGTCAGTCTGTGTTGTAGACCCCCTCTCCCTGGCATGGGCCAGTGTCAGGTGTCTGCTTTTTTCTTTTTTTAATTACTTTTAATTGAATTATTCTCTTTAAAGTTTAAACTAACCTCTGTCTCTCTCTCTCTCTCTCAACCCACCATCTCCTCACCAAAATCTGTGCTTTTCTTCTCCTCCACATTTCACAAAATCCAAGCTTTTGCACAGTCCTCTCAGTGTCCCACAAATACAACCATGAATGAACTGTAGGCACCATTTATGGAAATGGGTTCTGGCTCTTTGACTGATTCTGGCAGTTCCAACGCTTCCTCTCCACCAACTAATGAGTCTGTGAATGGCCTCAAATTTGGTAAAAAAATTTATTTTGAGGATCATATGGGTGCCGGGTCTCCGGCAGAGTCTGCAAACGGCTCCTCGTCGTCGTCATCCGGAGCCCCGACCAAGAAGGCTCAGGGTGGCCAGCAGCAACCACCCAGGTGTCAGGTTGAAGGATGCAAGGTGGATCTAACTGATGCTAAGGCTTACTATTCAAGACACAAAGTTTGTGGTATGCATTCCAAGTCTCCTAAGGTCATCGTTGCTGGCTTGGAACAAAGATTTTGTCAGCAGTGTAGCCGGTGAGTTCTTTATATTATATCTTTACTTCATTTATGAGTATTGCGTTTTAGGCTCTGACGCTGCTGTGCGTAGATTGCTTTTATTTTATCCTCTTCTATTGGAAATTGATGACTGTTCGTTTGCTGGCAATCATTTGCAAGTTCAAGTCTTTTTGCCAGAGAATGGAAAGAAGTAGGTGAAGTAAATATTTTTCAATCGTTTGATTTTAAGTACCTTGTAGGTGCTGTTTTCACTTTCAGCTTCTTGAGCGTCGTGGATTAATGCTGAAGCAATATATGTTTGTTTGTGTGTGTGTGTGTGTGTGTGTGTGGGTGTGGGTTATTAGGTAGCTTTCAAGTTCAGCATACATTAAGTTTTGTTTTGTTTGTTTATAGTTACATCAGTCTATTCTTTGTATGTCGCTTGTGCCCTTTTTATTTATTTTTGGTTGAAATGTTTATTTCTTGGGGTTGATATGATTTATTTCTTTGGTTTTGTCTCTTAAAAGTTTTTGGTTTTTAATCATTCACTCATGAACTTGGCTTGAGTTGATCCTAGTTCAGGTCTGAACTCTCTGTTGTACTTCACTTAGAGTTGAGTTTTAATATACTTTCATTTTCCAAAAAAGAAAAAGTACTTCAAAAATTCATGGTTATCAGCCCGCGGCAAACTTGAACGGACTCCCTGTAGCATTGATAAATTGAGAAGGACTACTGTCAATTTATGGGTTGTGCAAGACTCATGTCCTTTTAACTGGAACCAAAGGACTTTTTCTGAAAGTCATTTGCTTGCTATACTTTTGCTTTTGTTCCGAACCTACTGAGGTATCAGATCTCAATGTTCAGGTTCTTTTCCCTACATTTGATCACTGAATGCTCTTGGACCACCTGACAGGAAAGTCTTTCTATTAGTTGTCCATATAAGAAAAAGAACTACAAAAATGACTGTTAGCTAATTATGTATTCATTCCAAAGCAAAATTAGTGGCTATAAACAAAAGTCTAGTTTCAAGTAATTGATTAGTGCTAGTTTGATGGTTTTGCTCCTCATGGTGTACCTTATAAACTCAGTTACCATGATCAAAATAGAGACAAGCTAAAATCACTTAAATAGTTACTTTTTTTTTACATTTTCATTTTTCTTTTTGAAGGAGGTCCACCATTTCCATTGGGCCTATTGAATTATACAATAGGGGATAAATCTCTGGTAAGCTACCAATCCACCCTATTCCATGCGAGTATTGAACTCATGATCTGTTGATCACAGAGAGATTGTGCCTATTCAGGCTAACCTCTCATCCTTAGTTTAAGGTACTCTGGAAGTCTTTTATAGTGTATAAATAATTTTCCTTTTTGAATTCATTTTAAACTATAACGATCACAACTTGTTCAAGCAAATAATGGAAGATTTCTTTCAGGTTACCCAAGCGCATCTATGATGTGTTATATGGATGATCTGATGCCTTAAAATAAATTGAATGACATATTATAAGCAAGTTGGGTGTACTAAATAATGACGTTTCAGTGGTTGTTGATTGAACAATAGTTATTAGTCAAACTTTTCTACTCTTTGGGAAACTGAATTTAGAAGGTAGCTTCCATAATGCTTTGGTACTGTGAAAAATAAGAGGTTTACTTGGTATTGCTTGCAAACTGAGCCATGCGACAATATAGCAGGATGGTCACAATAAGGACTCCACAGTCCTGACTTTCTAATCACACTTTAAATGCATTGGCAGAAACATACTGAGTGCAGTTAGAACTTTGTTTTCTGTTTTTTTCTTTCTCAACTATTTCTATTTTTATGCTTATAGAGATCGATGATGCTATTCTTTTCTAGAAGGTTTTTAAGTTAACTTGTTCATTTTATACACAGATTTCATCAACTTTCAGAATTTGACCAAGGTAAAAGAAGTTGCCGCAGGC
Organism: Erythroxylum pelleterianum; assembly: GCA_027563865.1. Taxonomy (NCBI): domain Eukaryota; kingdom Viridiplantae; phylum Streptophyta; class Magnoliopsida; order Malpighiales; family Erythroxylaceae; genus Erythroxylum; species Erythroxylum pelleterianum. Next base: position 28,157,226 of record JAOQMR010000005.1, read on the forward strand.
GCCTTGCTGGCCATAACGAACGACGAAGGAAGCCCCCACCTGGATCAGTGTTGTCACCCCGCTTTGGTCGAATCTCTTCTACAAGTTTTGGTAAAGATGTTAAAAATGAAAAACCATCTTCTGAAGCAATCTTCGTTATCTGATTTCGTACTTGTGTTATGCTCTGTTTTTGTCAATAACAGATAACAGGGTTGGAAGCTTTCTTCTGGACTTCAGTGCGTATACAAGGCCTAGCTCGAGGGATGGATGGTCAACTGGAGGATCTTCTGAACGGTTACATGAGGGTCAAGCAATTGGTAGAGGAAGGTCCACCACCCATCCATGGCAGAGCAGCCCTCACAATCCTCCAACTAATATTTACCTGCAAGGTTCGGCAGGTGGGATTGGGTTTCCTTCAGGAGAACGCTTCACAGGAGTTGGTGTTACTGACTCGAGCTGTGCTCTCTCTCTTCTGTCAAATCAGCCATGGGGCTCTTGTAACCGAGCGTCAGGACTTGAGATGAACAACTTGGTTAATACCAAAGCGGCGCCTGCTGCTCAATCAACAGCCCCACATGTTTCTGCAATCAATCAGTATCCAAACTCCTCTTGGGGTTTCAAGGTTGAGGCTAGTAGCAATTCACACGAGATGTGCCCTGACTTAGGATTGGGTCATATTTCACAGCCTCTAAGCAGCCAATTCTCCAGTGAAATAGAGTTGTCTCAACAGAATAGGAGGCAATACATGGAGCTTGAGCACTCAAGGGCTTATGACTCTTCGACTCTGCACATGCACTGGTCACTGTGAGGAACCTTTTAATGGGTGAGTCGCTGGGAATGGATTAATAAGTGCAAAGACACTTGGTATGTGATCCTTTGCCTTGCCTAGTCTTCTTTTGGCAACTTTTGGATTGTAAGATACAAATCCTAAACAATAGTACTTGATGGAACTTCCCTTGGTGCTGGTAAATAGTGATGGAACACTTTGCACAACTTGTGTACTAACTTTTTGTTTAACTTAACCCTAATTTTGAGCATCTCATCTCATCCATTCTCATCAACTAAGCATCTACACAAGATCAAGAGTTCTCCGTTGAGTTCTGCCATCATCCATTGGAATGAACTTAACCCCGCTCCGCCTTTTTTCCTTTTAAGGGGTAAATGAAGTGTCCAAACATATTGGAGACTAATTTAATCAAAATGACATTAATTATATTTAAAGGGTCTCTGGTTGTAGTTTAGCCTACTTGTGCATCTTGATTTTGGGGGAAAGCCTTAAGTACTGAGGAAAGAATTCTGTTTATCTACGTGATTAGAAGTATTTCAAAAACTACTCTTTTAACACTTAAATTATTTAAAAAGTCTTGTAGCGTCAAAAATTATGAAAGTAACTTTTTTATTAAATTTCTGTTAATTCTTTTAATACAAACGTCTAATTGTTGTACACTCAACAGTATTTATAGATAAAACAAAGTCTCTTTTTAAATATTTTTTTAGTAATTCAAAATAAAAGATGTGCTGCTTTTAAGACTCGCAAAAGAAACTTAAAAAGAGTTTGACAACAGTGTCTCCACACTAATATTCAAATTACACTTATAAGATGATGAGAGAACGAAAAGGCGCACGCCTATATACCTGTATTGAATCTCAAGTTGACTGTCATAACGAAAATGTGAGGAAAGAATGACTTCCAGATTGTCGAGCTTGTTTCTATAGTATCAGTCATAAAAAGAACATTTTTTGTTCTGACAAACTACAGCTTTTCCAATCTATCTACCTTTCACCATTTCATACTGATAACCAAATAACATATTCTAAAATATGTCAGGAGTCTAAGCGATAACTCCACTACTCAATAAGGTGTTGATCTCCCCAATTATATTAACAGGCCTTCCATCATACATGGATGATAGCGTACTTTCACAAAGCTTCTTCAGCTCTCTGGTTTTCACAAGTGCTGCATCCTGAAATTGAAAGTATATTTGCTAATTGTTCTCTTTTTGATTGACAATATGAACATTAATATATTTCAACAGATTATCTTTAATTTTCCTGCAACCACTAAACTTACTTCTCCAAATTGAAAATGAATAACAAGTCATTAATCATATTGAACATGTCAAATATTGCAAGAACTCCATAATGTATCCGTACAACAAATGCAAGTTACAGCACGACTAGCACAAATAAATGCTATTTCCTGAAACAAGCCACTTATCAACAGCATGAATAACCACATTTACAGGATTACTTTACCAGGAGTATTTCATAATGATGTTCATTTCTCTCCAGAATATAACTCTATACCTACAAAATTACAGCTTTGAAGAAATGCAACATGGATAGTTAGAATGTTCACCCAGCACACATCACATACAGCATAAACGCAAGTTCTTTCTGATGAAGAAACTGTTTATAGGTCCTAAAATTAATAGTGATGCACACATCGGCATGGTACCACCTATTTGCTAAAGTATTATAATTCGTTAGCTCCCTCTTATTATTGTTTGGGAAATCTGAAAGTAACAGCACATCTTTAGAAACATAAAATTTTTTACTTGGAAAGGAATCATTGGTTGAGTTACAATTTCAAACTCAAGGTTGATGCTGTGAAAACATCCTCTAGCTTTCACATTTACTTTATTGATTACAAGATACTAAAACAGCTAAACATACTGAAATGGCAATCGCTTTAGCAAAATTAGTACCACTTTGTACAGTCTAAGAACAAGACAGCAGAATCCATATGGAAGAAAAAATTACGTGTGAATATGAGTCTTATATTACATCCACATGTCATTATCAAATATACTAACTTCTCCAACAGCTTAAAAAGTTTAAGCAGATAAGAGTGCGGTAAATTACAAAATGCTAGAATAGCAGTTTACTTGGTATTTCACGGTGCAAAAATAATAAGCACAATGACTTTTACTTGTGAAACAACTTACCTGTTTTGGCCATAAAGAACATAAAGAATTGTGAAGCTCCATACGCTTTGAAAACACGTCCTTTAATCCCTCCTTTAGTTTTGATTCATGATGCTTCTTCTCCTCCAATGTTTTCACAAGTCTGTCCAGAAATCTGAAATACAAACAGACACATTATATGGCAATTCTTCATGTTACAAGGCTACTTGAAATTCTTAACCAGTACACCATAAGCAAGAGTTAAAAGTTGACAAGAGATATCAAGCACATTCCAGTTAAGATGTTGAGGCACTAAGATTCTAACCCCCAACTAAAATAGAAAAACTAAGTCCAAAATTAAGCATGAAGGAATTAAAATACTTCCGTAACAAATACAACTTGCCAATTTTCTGACTAATATGGAAAACCAATCCAGACTATAAGAACCATGAAATCCAGTAACCTGGACATCCTGCATAGCAATAGCTAAGGGCAATCTTTACTGTAGTCAACAGTCAGAAAGATAGCTTGCTGGTTACTTGACTTAGTTAATTTATACAGATGTCTCCATCAGCAGAAAGTAACATGACCTTACCATTAAATTTATATTGACTCTATGAGAAAAACCAATTAGTGTCTGCAGCAGATGCTAACCCATGGCTTTCCCTAATCTAGGAGTGAAAATCCCAGCCAACCCAATTTGTAAATCATTTTCACTACCCATACAAGAGAAACATGCCAGAAAATTGTTGAAAATTTAAAACATAATAGAAAGCATATTAAAATTGAAAGTCCAAAATGAATCAGATATATCCAGAACCACCTTTTTGAGTTGAGAAGCATGATCAAATCTCGTGTTTTCCTATTTGTCAACAATGAAATAGCAGAAGAAACGTCAGCTAACATTGTCTCAATTGCATCAGGCGAATACTGCTGTAGTACCAAGGGAGCAACTGACTGGACTTGATGTTGCAAGGACAGAGTCTCTTCACTCCTCAATTCCACCATTCTTTGAGTCAAAAATGATTTGATCTATAAAGTTATCAGTACCAAACATCAATGTTTGATATGGACATCAGGCAACTTAAATCAATGTTTTGATATAGAAAATTCAAGACCTCATATCAGAACAGAGACAACAAACTTCAGGTTTGTCTAAAAACAGTTCATTTATGCTTTCATCAGAGTAAAAACCAAAAACATATTCGAAAACTAATAGCTGCAATAAGATCCTCCATGAGGAGTTCAAATGAAATAAGTGAACACATACCTCATATAGATCATCAAGAATTTTGTTTCTGTATTCTGTATCCAAAAGCTGGCTCTTGTCTCCCCTTGCTCCTGAAGTATCATTGAGCCAATGTGAAGGGCATGCCTGATTTTGTTTTTCCAACCCCACAGGTGGTAAATTGACATCATCAGTCATATCAACCTGTGGAGTTTCAACACTTATATCCCAAGATATTTCTGATGGAGAAACCTCTGAATGCATGGTTGTCTCATTTTTATTTAACAATGTTTTATCAGACTTCACAGCCTCATCTGGTGAGGAACATTGTAAGATGTCACTGGCATTCACTATTTCATAAGGACCAAAACCATTCCCATTATCATCGGTTTCTTCCACAGTACCAATATCCCAATCAATCTGAGCGTTATCTACAGAGATATCCCAGTCAATAGCATCTGCAGAGACATCCATATCTCCCTTCATATCTTTTGCCCCATCAATTTCAGACAGAACATCCACAGAATCAAAGCTCCCAGGCTCGGTGGAAACACTGAGAGATGGGGGATTTTCACGAACATCCTTCAAGCTCAACAAGACTGTCCAAGATGATTGCTGCACACAAGTTTATAAACTAAATCAATTTTAAACAATGAATGACCATATGACCTGGAATCCAGTCATGATAAAAGGAGGAAAGAATGAGTATCCTACATCTTTATCCGTATGAACATCTTTGACAAAGTTGGAGTAATATTCTATTGCCCTTGACATAGAATCATCATTTATTACTCGAAGAATCCCAGCAAATGCACTTGGAAGTGACTTTGCAGTTTCCAGAAGCTCAAACCTCACATTGTTTCCCTACAAGGAAAGTTAAACACTATAAAAATAAGTATAATCACAAGACAGAACTCTCAAACTTCCGAGCCACCATCCAGGTGCGCCAAGCTAACCTGCAACCCAAGCTCTTGACAAGCTTCAGCATACCTAGCAGCTGACAAAGCTGCACTTCTTTTAATATCTGCTTCCTTACGATCCAGCTCTGCTAGTTGTTGCTGGATCTTTTGCACCTGTTTCTTCTGATATGGGCTTGATCAAACAATGTCAACAAAAAAATAAGAATGACACTCGACATAATAAGTTCAGAAATTTTCACCAAAGGTAAATAGGAAACAGTAAAAGTACATGCTTACATTTCATAGTTAACATTTTGGATTATTATTTGTGAGGCCTCACCAAGGAAGATATGATCTTTCTCAAAAGAACGGATAATGGCCTCCCAAGCACCCTAAAAAGGAAAAATGAGTAGCAAAAAAAACATTTACAATCTAATAACATAATTGCGTATAAAGACAAAAGTGAGATGAGCATCATACAGCGGAGCCTGATAGCCGGCCAAATATATTCCGGCTTTCAGGAGTTGACCTCACGAGAATATCATAAATCTTTTTGGCCTCTAAGTACCCAATTCCTGGTAAACGATAACGAAGCTCAAATGAAATACTTGTTTTGACAAAATGTCTTAGTCCCCAGAGCTTAAGCCAACTAAGATCATGAAATACCCTCTTAACAAATACAGAAGTAAAAATACAGAAACACACGGTTATATGCGATGATTGAATAGTTTGATGAAAGTGATACATACTACATAATGACCAATCACAAATTATAATTAACCAAAAGAATTCTCTCTTTCTAATGAATCTGGATTTTGGACATTAAACAATATGGTATTGCTGAAAGCATGTAAAATGACAAAATAAGAACCTTCGGGGTCGAGGGTATGGAAGTAGGGATCAATATCCTTGGGGAGAGAAGGAAATTCCTTAGAAATTCGTGCTCTAATAGCGGCAATCCGCTTTCTCCAATCCGCCGGAATTCTCTTCCGATCAACAAGCCATTCTTCAACCAAAATCCAAATAAACATCAAACTACAACACGCGCAAATAAGAAATGAAACAAATATCAAAGGGTTACCTCCAAGACGAGAAAAAGTGATGTCAATAGGGAGATTACGAACATCGTCCGGAGTTTGCATATTTGCAACGAGACTGTTCCGCTGGTAAATTTGGAGTGAATGCTACAGGAGAGAGCGGAAGATCAGTTTAGCGGCGTGACTCGTATACTAAAGACCAAAGTAAATAAATAATGACTTTTTTCACTTTTACAGATTTATCTTCATAATATGCTTTCAAATAAATTTTTTTTTGGACTTATATAAAGATAATAATGTTAACGAATATGCCTCTAAAGGATAGAATAAAATATAAAAGTGTATTTTAAAAAAGGTGCCTAAAAATAAGTGATAAACATATACAGATTTAGATGTTCATATCAGATATGATATTTTCTCTTTAATATACATTTTATTTGATTTTATCTATATCTCATTTAATTCTCAATATCTTATTTGTTATTATTATCATATACCAAAACACATGTATAAAGACCCATAAAAGTTATTTAGCTAAACACACAATTAATACAATACAATTTCATATCAATTGCTTCCTTTTATTCTTTTATAGTATCAGAGCCTATATATTAATCCTATTACCGAGGAGCTACACATTCAAGCTAGCAATCATTTTCTCAATCACCTACTATGCATACAAAAACAACAAAACCAATACACAAAACATCTTATCCTGCATATATAAACAGTAGAAACCAACACACAAAACATCCTCTCTTTTTTTCTTCAGAACCAATACATCACAAACATCATCAATGGCCGATCCTACTTCCCCCACATTGCCATTCAATCAGATTACAAACTTTCTAACTACATAATTAGATTCCTCAAATTACCTCATCTGGCGCAACTAAATACACACCATTCTTTTCATCTCTGATCTCATTGGGTGCGTTGATGGATCAGCTCCACCACCTTCTGTCACTCTAGATGCTGAATCTTCAGAATACCTCAGGTGGCAGAAATTTGACCGACTTGTCTATTGCTTCCTCACCGCCTCTCTGTCCACCGCCACTGCCCGCCTCGCCATTGGATGTACCACAACCCGTGATCTCTGGCTCAATCTAGAGCAACACTTCATGCAGCAATCCAACTCCCAACATTCTCTACTCAGACAAAAACTTGATACCCCACAAAAAGGACAACAATCGATTATCGAATACCTTGCAACAATCTCAACTACGACAAAGGAACTAGAGGCTATAAGTGATACAATATCAGATTCTGACCTTATACTTTTTACTCTGAATGGTTTATCTGTAGATTTTGAATCCTTCATCACGGCGGTGGAGCATCGTGAATCTAGCATCTCCTTCGGTGAACTTCGAGAAACGCTCCTCATCCATGAACAATGACTTCTCTCGCTTCACTCCTCTCCACCATCGGACACTGCTCTCGCCGCTTCGCTGTCTGGTCATTCATCCTTTTCAAATACCTTTGGATGCGGCGGTTCACAAACCAGGAGAGGAGGACGTGGGCATCACCATTTTAACCCTAATGGACAGGGTTATAATATTGGGACGATTGAGCCAAATGGACAGGGCCATGGACCTGGGCCGATTGGGACCTTAATCTTTAGGCATAATTCTCCTGGGCTACACTGGTTTGGTTCCACTGGCCAGCCTCTTTTAATCACTATTCATCCAAGCCCCATGTCCACTCAAAGCCACCAACAAAACCAATTTCATACCTATTTTAGGCCCAATAAACCTTCCCCTAAATGTCAAATTTGTTGGAAATGGAGCTATATTGCTGCACATTGTTGTTTCCGATATTTTGTATCTTGAAATTGCCCACTTCTGACCCCCACAAACCCTAACAATTTATCCACTGCATTTACTGCCCTCAACATCACCAAATCTTCTTATCCTTCAACTGTCACTTCTAACACTCTTGCAGAATGGCTACCTGACACTGATGTTACAACCCACATGACTTCTGATCCTCAACTTGTCGAATCCTCAACACCATACAATGGTCCAAATATAATGATTGTCGATAATGGACAATCTCTTCCTATTTCCTCTACTGGTAAAATCACATTCTCTACTCTTATTAGATCCCTTCACCTCAATGACACAATCTTACTGCCAATTTACTTTTTGTAGCTAAATTTTTTAAGGATAATTCCTGCATCATTGAATTTAATCCCTTTGGTTATATTGTTAAGGATCTTCACACCAGGATACCACTTCTCGCAGGTACCATACACAATAATCTTTTCCCATTGAAGATTCCAGTCAATTTCACAAATCCGATTGCTTTCCACACCACCTCTACTCCAATTCAATTATGGCATCAGCGTCTTAGTTATCTTTGTCCGCTACACTCTATAGGTTATCTTCCCTTTTAAATATCAAAATTCATGTAATAAAACATTGTACTTCTTGTCTTCAAGGAAAGAGTACTCGTCTTTCATTTCCCTTATCTTCTCGTGTCAAATAAGCCACTACAACTTATCCATTGCGATATTTGGGGACCATCTCCCTCCCTTTCCTTCTCTGGCTTTCGTTATTTTATTCTTTTTGTTGACGATTTCAGTTAATATACATGGATTTATCCATTAACGCACAAATCTCAAGCCCTTTCTCGTTTTCAGACATTCAAAGATCACTCTGAAAATCTTTTTTCGATCTCTATAAAAACTTTTCAATGTGATGGAGCTTCTGAACTTGTCAAAGGTCTGTTTGCTAACTTTCTTACTACCCATGGCATTACTTATAGTATTTCTTGTCCTCATACCCCACAACAAAACTGGATTGTCGAACTTAAAATTCGTCACCTTATTGAAACTAGTCTCACACTTCTTATTCATGCCTCACTTCCTAAAGCCTTTTGGTATGAAGCATTCTCTACAGCTGCCTACCTCATAAATCTATTACCAACTCCAGTTCTCCATAACAAATCCTCCCATGAAATTCTTTTTCTCATAAAACCCAACTTTTCTCACCTTCGGGCCCTTGGGTGTACCTGCTTTCCCTTCATTGGGTCCACACGTTCAGACAAACTTGAACCGAAGTCTACAAAATGTGTCTTTCTCGGGTATTCTCCTAATTACAAGGGCTATCACTGCCTTGACCCTATTACATCTAAAATATATATCTCTTGTCATGTTTATTTTGTTAAAACCGACTTTCCCTATACTAGTTCCTCTCCCTCTCCCTCTCCCTCTCTTATCTCAAGACCTTCATCATCCATCTCCTTACCCCTACCTATGCCTCCACTTACAACCTCATCTCCCTCACTAACTTCCTGCTCTCCACCCGCTATCCCACATCATCCCATGGTCACCCTCACCCGTGATCAAACTAGTATACCTTGCACATTCTCTGATTATGTCACTTCCTCTACCTACACACAAACTTCTAATGATCCTGATCCAACTTCTTCACGCAATCTAACAAGTTTTAGCATTGACGTCAGGCCATGCTTGACGAGTGCATAGCTCTTCATCGTAACAACACATGGACTCTTGTCCCTCCACCACCAAATGTCAATCTTGTTGGTTATAAATGGGTCTTTCGCACAAAACAAAATTTAATGGAACTTTGATCGCTATAAAGCTCGTCGTGTTGCCAAAGACTATCATCAAACTCCTGGTATAGATTATACAAATACTTTTAGCCTAGTTTTCAAACCCACAACCATCCGTCTCATCCTTACTATTGCACTATCTAAAAATTGGCAAATTCGTCAACTCGATGTCAATAATGCCTTCCTTAATGGCACTCTTCAAGAACCAGTCTTTATGACTCAACCTCCTGGCTTCCTAGATACACATCATCCTTCTTACGTTTGTCGCCTTCACAAAGCTCTCTCTGTTCTCAAACAAGCCCCTCATGCTTAGTTTCATCGCCTCAATCAAGAACTTCATGACCTTCACTTTGTATCTACTAAATCTGACATGTCACTTTTCGTTCATAATACCCCCTCCAATACTGCCTTTCTTTTAGTGTATATTGATGAAATCTTGATTACAGGTTCTTCATCCTCATTCGTTACCACCCTTATTCAAGATCTTAACACTTCCTTTTCCATCAAAGACTTAGGACCAATCCATTATTTTCTTGGTATTGAAGCTACCCACGAAACAAATGGCCTTTTACTCACACAAACTAAATACACTAAAGAACTACTACATTGCACTGGCCTAGATCAATCCAAATCTGTACCCACACCAATCACACACACTCTTCCTCTTTTAAAAAATCATGACATTCCTCTTTCCGATCCTACTGAATATCGGAGTATTGTTGGTGCTCTATAATATCTTTACCTTACTCGCCCTAACATTCAATTTGCTGTCAACAAAGTTTCTTAATTTCTACAATATCCTACTGACATTCACTAGACCGCGGTGAAAAGGATTCTTCGCTACCTCCGATTTACACCCTCTTCAGGTATACATTTAACCCGAAATTTTTCTCTTACCTTACAGGCCTACTATGATGCTGATTGGACTGGTTGTCCTGATGATTGTCGTTCTAGCTCTGGATATTGTATTTTTTCTTGGATCCAACCTCATCTTTTGGAGTGCTAAGAAACAACCCACTGTTGCCAGATCAAGCACTGAAGCTGAATATAGAAGTATTGCTCTTGTCGTTGCTGAAATCTGTTGGCTTAAATCCATTTTAAGTGAAATTGGATTCTCAGACGTCACGCCTACACTATGGTGTGATAATCTTGGTGCCACCTTCCTTGCCACTGATCCAATTGCTCATGCTCATACTGAACATATCGAGATTGACGTCCACTTTGTTCGTGATTTAGTGACCAACAAAGCTCTTTACATTTGACATATCTCTTCATTTGATCAAATAGACATCATGACTAAAGCATTAGCTTCATCTGCTTTTCATCGCCTTCGCAACAAGCTCACTATTTTTACCCACAGTGATCTTGAAGGGGGTTGATAAACATATACAGATTCAGATCTTTATATCAGATATGATATTTTCTCTTTAATATGTATCACATTTGATTTTATCTTGTGTATCTTATTTATCTTGTATATCTCATTTGATCGTCAATATATTATTTGTTATTATTATCATGTACCAAAACACATGTATAAATACTTGTAAAAGCTATTCAACTAAACATACAATCAATACAATACAATTTCTTATCAATTGCTTCCTTCTATTCTTTCAATAAGTCTAAAAAGGTAATAAGTATGAAAATGTATCTAAAAATATTAAATTAAGATATTTGTATCCTGTGGAAGTAAGGAATTATGACATATAATTTTGGAATAGATTCCATTTTGAGAGAGTTGAAAAAATATCTTATTGAAAGGTTTTATACATCTGTCATTTTTCAATGTATTTTTTTTATACAAAGATTTCGTTTTTTTCCTCTTATACAAACTCTGTCTCTCAAAGGTTTAAACTTTTCTAAAATACACTTTTGTATTTTAAAATTAATACAAAGTATCTTATAATATACCAAATACTGAAAGGGGACCTGCTATTAAGTTTTTTTCAAGTTATTTTAAGTTTATTTATTATTAAAACTATGTTAAAACAATCATACACACTTTATCGTATGCTTAATAGTTAGTCATATAACAATTATGTTAAAACAACTCAATTGAAATTAAGAGAAGATATTTTTTAATATTTATAATATTGTATGGTGCTTTTTAAAAATAATCTGAAGCAAAAAGATGCATTAAGAAAATGTGCATTCCAGATCTTCTACTCTAAAAGAATTATTCTTTTATAATTGTACAAATCATTTATAAGTTTTACTATTTTCAAAATTAGTTTGAGTAAGTGATTAATATTTTTTAAGTTACACTTATTAACAACAAATAAATTTTTAAGAAATTATATTTTGGAGAATTTTTTAAAATTAAAAAATCTATATCAATGAAAAATATAAATTATCGCAAATAGCTAGTCAACAAGGTAAACCTTATGTATACAAAATCAAATCAATTCTAATTTACAAAAATCAAAAGATTAAATTGCAATTTGTTGCATGCATCCTTTTAGATAATCTACCTTGAAACCATCTCCATTTAAGACAATTCGTATCCTACTTTGTAGAAGAAAGTTCTCCTATGAACATTGTTATCTAACTGCTTGATCTAGTTTTTCTTTGAACATTGTTTGAGCTTTTTGCTCCTAAATGCAAAGAAAGTTATCTTCCAAAACAATTCATCAAATTGTTATCGAAAGTAATTATTATTTATATAACAGTTGCTTTAGACTTTGATTCAATTCATTCAATCCAAGTAGGTATAGGGTAAGACTCAAATAGTATTTGTGTAAGAGAACTAGAAGAAAATGTAGTATCGACTCTTAATTAAAATGTGTTGATGACTCTAAATTTCTTGATTATAAAATGTATATATTTTAGCAGGTAGATAACTTAATTTGTCCCTCATTCTCAATTTGTATTGAATTGTCATCCACACAATGAAACTAGCTATGGGAATTCTTTACTTCAACCAAACTAAGTTGTATCAAATAACTTTTGACCTTTTGGACTCTAAATCTTCTGAGCATAAGATTCAGTCTTATAATTAGATGAATGGATGGTCTAATAAATAGCCTTAGGAATGCTTCTATATAATATGAAAGGTAGTATTAGTGTGTGGGGTGAGCTAGTGTTTTATAATTGTTAGGAGGTTAGGACTAGCCACCCACTTAACATTAAGTTGATTTTGATGTTTTGAGGTTGAAGGAATTATAACTTATTCCTTATAAAGTGGTCCTAAAAGGATGTTATCAATCATACACAAAGAGGTATTATTTTCCATCTCATACTTTATACTGAATTTTCTTCTCTATGAATGATCTTAGATTTAGTAGTTTTTCCAATTCTACGAATTGTCTACTACAATGTGGATAGTCCAAAAACTTCTACCTTTTATATGTGTGTGTGTGTGTGTGTGTGTGTGTGTGTGTGTGTGTGTGTGTGTGTGAATCTACCTGACTTGGGATGATATTTGGTCACCAAATAAAAGTCACATATGTGTTCCATTATTTTAGTAATATGTTGCTTAGGCCTTCTTCTATCTTAGGTTTTCTATAGTTCTTTCTACTTGATTTTGCTTTTGGTGTGCTTAAGTGTGGTTTAACCATAGGTAGTTTCTTTAGCATATGTTTAATTGTGTTTGATTACCCTAGATAGTAGCATTATATGAGAGCATTAATAGATCTGGAGATTGCTCAGTGTTGAGTTAATAAATTGTATTCTTTTTGCATGTAAAAGGGCTTAGAGGACTATTTAGAAATTATGCTTACATTTTTTTAATTATAGGAGAGTAATTATTTTTAGTGAACTTGGCTATAATGATAAGTAAGTCATGGAATTGTATAGGTCATTTGCATATAGAGTATAGGAAGGTGATATAAAGACGCATATTTTCTTGTTTTTTTCCCTAAAGACCATATATGAATTCAAAGATTTCAAGGCTCTAAATAAGTAAGCTTAAGGAACACTTGTCTCTATGAAAAAAAGTAAGAGATCTTCAGTAAAAGAGAGATGAATAAGCTTGGAAGCAGCACATTATGAATGAAATTTGAAGAGCTATTGCTATTAACCAACTTCAAGAAGATTAAGTGGAAAACCTCCAAAGCTAAGATATAAACGTCAGGGGATAGAGGGACATTATGTCTCAATTACTTTTTCTTTTAAAATGGATTGGTAGTTATCCATTAATTAATATGGAATAAAGGGTGTTAATAACAAACTATTAGATCCAATTCCTAAAGACTTATGGAATATAAAGTCTTGATGATAGCTTAATAGGATGTCCCATTTTATTGACTCAAAAACTTTCTTTAAATGCACTTTCACTATGCATCTTTTATTTCCTTTGTTAAGGTGATAATCTCTTAAGATAATATGATATTGTCTCTTCATTGAACAAATGTTATTTAGAGGTAAAACTGCTCTAAGTCTTAAAGTATAAGTTTATAAATCACTTTGTAGAAAATAGGCAATTAATCTAAAATCCTATAAAAAATAAGATTAATGATCTTTGGCGTAAGGGTTATGGAACTTCTATTTACCTCTCTTAACAATTTCCCACTGTTAAAGAAACTTTAAATAGCTTGGATTATATCTTCACCTATTATAAACCAAGATTTTTTTTTATAGAAGTGGGTGTCAATTCTATCTAAAGTAGAGGAATTATCCTTATTGATACTTAATTTTGTTTAACTTTTTTCATATGTAATTTCATTTTATCAAATTTAATTTAAATATTTTCATGCTTGGTTACATTTGATTATTTTAAATTTGTGCATATTTACATTTTATCATATTCAATTTGTATTAGTTTTCATTATATCATGTTTAGTTATTTTTACGTTCTTCAATTATTCATTTTAAGAATTAATTAGTCTAATTAAAAATATCTATCTATAATAGAGTTTAGTTGATTTACTAATGACTAATTTCTTTTAGATATTTTTTAATACATACATTTCATTTTAATTTTAGCCAATTAGGATTTATTAGAATATTTTCATTAAATGTTTTTAAAAATGGGTGGATGTGTAAAAAGAAGAAATGACAATGACAACTAGTTTTATTTAAATATTTGAGATCTTTTCTAAGTTTTCTTATTTGGAGGGGAAGAAATAAAAGCTAACTTCTAGCCAATTTCATTTTTTAATAATAAAAGAACAACAAATGGAGATGAGTTGGAAAAAGAAAGAAAAATAATAGAAATATGTTAAAAACACTAGCCATTGGATCTAAGAGAGGGATCAAGGCTCTCTTGGTCCTTTCCTAGTCCATTTGTAAATTGTAAAACATTTACAAGTTTTAGGAAAGGGAAAAAGGGTCAAATTGGACCTTAACATTTCACTTATAAATTGTTCAAAAAGAATCCTAACATTTTACAAATGTTCAATTTATCCCCAACTTAACATCTTCATCAATTATCCCTTAAAAAACCTATTTGGTTAATTGATTACGAACTTCTCATAACTAGACGACAACATTTTAAGATATTTCCAAACTTTATCGTCATGCTCAATCAAAAATCCTAGACTTATCTCCTTCATGTCTTTTTTATTCCTTGTACATTATTTTTCTCTTAATGTAGCCTAAAATTTGTTGTTTGAGAAAGAAAATTAAGGAGATAAAGCTTTAACAAAGAGGGATGATTGAGCTATGCATTGAAGGGAAGCACAAAGATAATGGAAGTTTCTAATGGAGGTAGATTGAAGCATGCTATGCACGTGACACGAAAAACATAAATCAAAAGAATAGAAATGAGATAATGATTTAGAGGTGGATAAAGATGGGGGATTTATGATTTCTTTATTATGGATTAATTTCTATCTTCTTCCCCAAAAATGGTTTAGTTCATTTCTATCTTCCCTTTACATTTTCACTGAAATTTCTCATAAAACAAAAAAATACAACAACCTTCCCCAATTCATACTTAAACAATAATACCCAACTTAAAAATGTTAATTAAACCTATAATACAAAATTCAAAAAGTACTTATTTCCAAGATCTTAGAATTTAGAAACTAATAACAACTTTTCCATGTGACTATCTATTTTAACTAATCAAGGTGACCATGAGACTCCTAAAATTTTGGTCTCTTAAAGCCAGAATTAAGTTAGCGGCATCTAAGAGTAGCGTAGCATGTCGTAACACTACTCAAAATAACTAGATCTACAACTATAGCAGTGGTGAGTCTAGGTCGATCCTGCAGAGAGTGTTCGGTTAGCTTTCGTAATGAAAAAGAATTAGTGTCTAGGTTATGGGGGGATTTAGTTTGATTTCGAATAAGAAAATAAAGTGAAACTAAACTAAAGAAAATAAATTAAAGAAAACATTCAAAAATTATGAAAGTGATGAATACGTTAGGGACCCGATCATCGGTTCAATCTTAGCCTACATACAATTAAACAAACTTTATTAAATTGCTGTTCTCATACCTCTCCTAGCAACTATTAATCGTAGGTTAACAATAAGCTCTGTTAACTCCGATTTTTCTTAAGTTATGTTTAATTAAGAAGAATTGGTTAATTAAACCTAGCTATCGAACAACTTAGAACAATCTCTCTAGATTTAGTTGGATAACTGCATTAGGATTTAGGAAAACAGATTAATCAAGACATCATCCACACAAGCTCGAGTCATTTAACCTAGATTTTGTTATCCCTAATGATTAGAAACCATTAATTGCCACAAACGAATTTCAACATAATAATTGTGGATTATATTGAAGATTCTAGCAATGGGTTCTTATATTAAAACAATCAAATAGAGCATTCAATTATTCTTACACAACTCCCAAGTATTAAACATAGGATAACATAATCAATACCTAAGAGAAAGAACAACAAAGAATGAGATAAATGTTTAACTGGGTTTTTCAGTATCGATGTCACCTCCGAATCGGTGTCAAGAAGCTAGCCCTTAGTGGGTCTCCAAAGGAATGGAGCTTTGTCCCTTCTCTTCTTCAAAACCGAGAGTTCACCACTCCAAAACGCTTCTCCAAAATGAATCATATGGCTGCTGTCACATTATGTTGTTTTATACCAAAAATTAGGGTTAAAATGGGACAGGTGGCATATTTTATGGATGTGACATGGGCTGTCATGCCCATGACACTAGTGTCACGCCCATGACAAGTGTGTCATGGACTCTTATGGCCATAACAATGTCACTCTTCATTCCTTTAGGTGGTTTTTTTGTCTCCTTTAGCTCTAATCCTTCTCCTTCTTATTTTATGAAGATAAGTGAGTGTGAATCTCAATAAGATAAGTCAAATATAATGCTTTCGACTTACTTAAGCTTTTCTGTTTCCGAATTATACCTAAAACCAAATATGAACTAAAGTGAATGTCTTAAACATTTCATATTATTAAACACTAAGTGCTATGAAATAAAAGTATAATCAATTAAACATATATCAATTTAACTCATACTTAGCTTTTGAACTTCCTCGGGGCAAAACATCAAAATTAAAGTCACACCCGAAAACACTTACTCATTTTCCATATTTACCAAGAATAGATAATCATAAGTAAAGAGAAATAACTTTCAAAACTGTAGCAAAGACTCAACATTCAACGCTTCTACCCATGATCAATCAACATTCATCACCTTTAGAAAATGAACAATCTAGAGGTAGACTTAGGAAAAATGTGCTTAAATAAAAGATATCTATAGGCACACTAAAAAACCCTTCATGATCATAACACTCCCCAACTTTGCAAATCATTTTATTTCTCCACTATTAAGGTTCACATGCATAATCATGAATCAAAGGACTTAGAACTTTTAGGGTTGTAATGTGGGTAAGGGTTAGGTGAGATACATAGTAGTGGTGAGTCTAAGTCAATCCTACAGAGAGTGTTCGGTTAGCTTTCGTAATGAAAAGAATTGTTGATTAGATTATGAGGTGATTTGGTTTGATTTTGAATAAGAAAATAAAGTGAAACTAAACTAAAAAATGAATTAAAGAAAACATTTAAAAATGATAAAAGTGATGAATACATTATGGACCAGGTCATCGGTTCAATCTTGGTCTACACATAATTAAACAAACTTTATTGAATTGTTGTTCTCATATCTCTCATAGCAACTATTAATCGTAGGTTAACAATAAGGTTTGTTAACCCCGATTTTCCTTTAGTTCATGTTTAATTAAAAAGAGCTCGTTAATTAAACCTATATATGCAATAACATAGAACAAGCTCTCTAGATTTAATTGGGCAGTCACATTATGATTTAGGAAAATACATTAATCAAGGGAATAACCACACAAGCTTGGGTCATTTAACCTAGGTTATGTTATCCCTAATGATTAAAAACCATTAGTTGCCATAAACAAATTTCAACATATCAATTACAAATTATATTGGAGATTCTGGCAATGGATTCTTACATAAAAACAATCAAATAGAGCATTCAATCATTCTTACACAACACCCAAACATTAAACATAGGATAACATTAATCAATCCTTAAGAGAAAGAACAACACAGAATTAGAGAAATGCTTAATCGTGTTCTTCGGCGTTGATGTCACCTCCGAACTAACTCAGAAAGCTAGCCCTCCATGGGTCTCTAAAGGAATGGAGATTTGCCTTTTCTCTTCTTCAAAATCAAGAGTTCACCACTTTGAAACGCTTCTCCCAAATGAAACATATGTCTGCAGCCATGTTATGTTGTTTTATACCAAAAAGTAGGGTTAAAATAGGCCAGATAGCATATGTCATGGGTGTGACATGGGCTGTCACGACCCTGACACTAGTGTCATGGCCATGAAAAGTGTGTTATAGGTGTCACACACCTCTAACGACTACGACTTATTTGTCATGGCCGTGAGATGTATCTTATGACCATAACTGTAACACCCCGGTACCTATTGTTAAGGCTAAAGTAATGTTTATAAGAGTTTAATGAGAAATTAGAAAGGGTATTTTATGCTTATGCATAATATGGCACACACATACAATAAAACATTGATTTTTGCACATTAATATGATTGTACATGCATTTATTGACATTTTCGGATAAAATTGATTTATAAATGGGAATTGTGGATTTTAATTGTCTTGAAAATTAATTTGGAGTGTATTAAAAATGATTTGGTAATTTTGGTGATATTTCAAGTATTTTGAAAATTTGGAGTATTTTTGGACTAGAAAAATGTATAAATATAGACCATTTATAGTGTGACATGTGGAATAATGAATTACTGACAAATGACCTACATGCAATGGTGATACGTGGCTGTGAATGATGAAATACACGTAGTCATGTTTTTACTAAGGAAAAGAATGCATCTCTTTTGGTTTTGGTTTGGAAAATTACTGTAGTTGTTCTTCACCACACCGAAAACACAAAGTTGTTTATGTTTGGGAAATCGATTGTTGATTCTTACATCAAAGTAAGAGTTTCTGTCCATAGAGAGTGTTTGGTTTTTGTTTATCCTTGGTTTTCTTCATCCACCGAAAATTCCATTGCTGGAAATTTGAGCTGAACCAAGTAAGTTATGTTTTGAGTTTCTGTGATAGCGTGGATGATTTTTAATGATGTTTGAATTGGAATGAATTGGTTATGATAAATGGAGTAAAAATGGAAAGTGCAGAAAATTGGAGTTAACTGAAAAGAAATGCAGAAAAATGTGTATACTCTGTTTGTTTTTGTGAAATAAGAAATGGGTTGGTTTTCACTATTGATGTGCGTAAATTTTTGGGTTTTTTAAAAGATAAACTGAAGTGAGTATAATGATAAGGAATGAGGATTAGGTGAGATCTTGATATAGAGAGGATTTAAAGGAAGTGAAAGTGTTGATGAAGATGGAAGAAAGATACAGGAAATGAAAAATGCAGAAAATGAAAATATGCATGAATGATACGA
This sequence comes from Erythroxylum pelleterianum, assembly GCA_027563865.1. NCBI lineage: Eukaryota > Viridiplantae > Streptophyta > Magnoliopsida > Malpighiales > Erythroxylaceae > Erythroxylum > Erythroxylum pelleterianum. The sequence goes on from JAOQMR010000005.1 coordinate 28,176,673, forward strand.
TTTTGATATAACTCTTTGATTTTTGATTTATTTTAGTTGGGTTGAATTGAAATGGAAGTAGAAGAGATGGTTTATGCATTAGATGTATTAGTTGTAAAGTGTAGGAATAAAAAATTTGGAAAAAAAAATGAAAGGAGAGAAGAAAAATTGCAATTCGTGAATCTAGAAAAATGGAGCGCACGATCGTTACATTGGAAAGGGATCTGGAAAAGCATGATCGTTCTCCTACACGGTCGTGACTTCGGTGGTGCATCTCGCAAGTGCACGAGCACGATCGTGACAATGAAGCAGTATCTCGCAGTGCACGATCGTGCTCGATAGTTGCGAACATCCTTCATTCTTTTGGCTATAACTTCTTCTCCCGACCTTCAAATGACTTAATTTATTTTTGAACCAAAAAACTCATAACAAAATTTTCTTTCTCTCCAAAAAAATTTAGGGCCATATTAATCCATTCAGAAAAGATTGATTGATGAATTTAAGATGAAAATGATGAAGTATGCTGGAATTTCTTAACTGTAATGATTTCACTGAATAGTCAACAGTATTTTAGTCATATCTTGATCTGTAGATTTCCAAATGGAATGATTTTTGAATTAGATTAAACTAGATACATATGGATACAAGTGGTCTTAAGAAATAGAATTTAAATTCTGTCTCTAAGAATTCCAGAATCTAGTTTGAAGTTGAGTACAGAGAATTGTTGTAGTTTAAGAACAGTTCAAAGTAAATTGAGTATAACTTTCGGAATACTGAATCAAATTGCATGATCTTGGTGTCATTAGAAACTTATGACATAAGAGAACAATTTTGATAGAACGAAGTGTTGCCAAATTACTCCATTTTCCTTGTCAGAATGATCATGCAAAGTGGACCCGAAAGTATGTTTTTAAAACAAATCTGGAATGATCAATTGGGTTATGAAATTAGTTTCAAATTGTTTAATTGTGGTCCAAACCCTTAGTACAAATTAACTTATGTGAGTTTTGATATATGAATGATATTGTGACAAGAATAAAGATAAGATAACCGGGATTGTCATTGAACATATATTGTACATATTTCATATACATAGATGTGCATAAATGAGTATGTGTATAATTGTGCAAATTTGTAATATATGTATGTATTTCATGATATAGAGGAGCACATTGAGCGCTATCATCCAAACATTGCTGGGACTTCAAGGCAATAGCTTTCTAGAGCAATTTGTGAGTAACCTAGACGGTCTCACTTAATATTTGTCTACTATATATTATGTTTTGAATGTGGATTGTTTTTACTGATTCCAGACGTGAAGGTTCGAAGATTCTGATTTATGAATGTGATATTCAAGTGTTCCTTGAATATGAATTTGGTGAAATTAATGTTTCTCAACATGTTTTTTGAATGTTGGACTAAGGTCCAATGATAAACGGAAATGGGACTGTAAATGTGTTTGAACAGGATTGCGAATGGGAATGTTTGAAACAATAAATGATTGAATATAAATGTGATGCATTTCATACACGAATGCATGATCAAATAATGATAGTTGTGACATGAGTAGGCATCGAATATGAGTTTAAAGCTTCGAAATGTGGTATAGAGCCAAAGGCTCGATATGTACAATGAGCCCCGTATCTGCAATGGGTAAGGGACAGTATCAATGAGCCCGATATCCACAATAGATACAGTATAGTTTAGGCACTCAGTCACAACAACGTAATAATTGAAAGTGGGTCACACGAATATTACATATACACTTATTGTGTGTGTTTGACTAATTGAATTATAATGTGGACATGTATTTATATGAAAATGGGTATGTGAAGTAATTGATATGTGGTGCAATTTTCTAAATGAAAAGATGTGAAATTATTTACTTATATGATTTATTATGTGGCATGAATTGGGTAAACCATTGAGGATGGTTACATCACTGAGTTTGCAAAACTCATCAAAATTGCAACGTTAATTATTTAGGTCCGAGAGAGGACACTAGTGAAAGGGAGATGCTACAAGAAGAATAATTTTTATACTTTTGAATAGAAGACATGGCTCAAAGGTCGGTCAGCTGAGTCTGAAAGATTTAGTTAGAAATTTTGTAAAATTCCTCATATATGTAGCATGTTATGACTCACTTTTTATGTTGTGCATATTTGGAAAATATTGTAAAGCTACAATATATATTCAGTTTTTATGGAATGAAATGAGGAATTCGGTTTTTAAAATTTGGTGAAATTTATGTATTTATGATGATGCCATGATTAAGTTAGTGATGTGATTGCTTTAACATGCCATTATTATAGGTTACGTACTGGAATGCCCACAGGGTATTCCGGTATGTACTCTATAGTAGTGAGATGATGCAATAACAATGTCGCTCTTCATTCCTTTTGGTGTTTTCTTGTCTCTTTTAGTTCTAATGCTTCTCCTTCTTATTATATGAAGAGAAATGAGTGTGAATCTCAAGAAGATGACTCAAATATGGTGCTTTCGACTCACTTTAGCTCTTTTGTTTTCAAATTATACCTAAAACCAAGTATGAACTAAAGTGAATGTCTTAAGCATTTCATATCATTAAACTAAGTGTTATGAAATAAATGTATAATCAATTAAACACATATCAAAAAGTTTGATGAACGATAAACAAAATACAAAAAGAGAACTTTAACACATGCTTAACATTATAGACTATGAAGCACAAAGCTTTATGTCCTTTGATTTTCATTCTAAAAAAAACAAGTTTTGGGTGACAAGAAGAGAAAAATAGTGTACAAGGACTAAAAAAAGACATAAAAGAGATGAGTTTAGGATTTGTGATTGAGCCAGATGATGACATTTGGAAAATTCTAAAACATTGTCCTCTAGTTTTGGAAAGTTTACAATTACTTAATTTTTTGGGCCCCATTTACCATATAAAATGCACAACTGGCACAGAGACTCACAAGAAAAAAATAAAAATGATAGGTAAATGTTAAGGTTTAATTTAAACTTTTACCTTTAAAGAAGCCATCAGGGAGAAAGAACGACAATCAAAGAAAACTGGAGCCTCAAAAAATAAAAAAGGAAATATTGAGTTGATTCTAGGTTTTGAAGTCTTGACCTTTTCTAGTCCTTTTATGATTTTCTTTCAACCTATTTTTGGTCTTCATCCCTCTAGCCATCTTAGTGACCCTTTGGTAGATCATTTCCAATGTCTTCTCTCACTGTCTTGCCTCTTTGTACTTTCACTCATTCTTTCCTTCATTGTCATAGTTAACGATAACCTCCTATCGGTTCTCCATACTTATCACTTACCTAGAAAAACATTGGTTTCTCTAGCAATTTTTTTTATTTAATCTCATTGTTCTCTCTCATTTTATTTGATCTCAATTACTGTAATTTTATCAAGTTATCACTTTTATTCCTAAAATCACCACAACTTTCCATCATCCCTAATCTTGTTTTGGAAACCATAACTAGAACCATCTCTCATTTTTCATTTTAAAATTACAAAAATGAAGTCCATTTATTTGAGGGACCACATATCATTCTTATTTGCTTTCTCTATAGCCTCACCCATTTTGCAAATTTGTCACCCAGTCTCTCCAAAATATTTTGGCCCTTTATGCTCATCTTTCTTTTATTTTTTATGAGGTCAACACTCTAAGTGGATAAAAAAAATTAATCATCAAATACTTTAAAGACATATAGTTCTCACATCCCTGTTTGGTTTATAATTCCTCATCTTATAATTTCTAAATTTTCTAATGTTATGGATTCATAAATGGTGCATTGTGACTTGTGAATGCCTACGGAGGTTACATATTTGATATGGAAACCATATTAAAAGATAACATGATCTTTCATTTTTTGTTCATTCATTAAAACTTTAAGAGTGATCTACTTATGTGTGTAGACAATATACTTGTCAAAGATATGTTATTTATGATGTAGCTATGATTTTGTATCAATGTTTCTTTATCTACTTGATCAATCTTTGTGCTCTATGTATCTAATAGGATAAGATCAAGTTGAGTGCTAATGACAGTAAATGGGTTGCATTAAGTTTCTTCCATTAAGTATTGATTCTTAATTTTTATTCTTGTTATGTGAAACATTAAAATGTGGTTATATCATTTTGAATGCTAGAAAGAGGTACACATGGTCACTTGTTTTGCTGAAGCAAATAAAGAAAGCTTGGATTTTCGAGGTGCCAACTTACTATGTACTAATTCCTAGTAGTTGAATATATAATTGTTTGATTTAGAAGATGCAATAATAAAGATTGTAATAAGGAAGCTTTTTCTTCTCCCGTTAAGCTTGTTATTGCCATATTAGTATGCTCATGTTTTTATATGTTCATTGATCAATCATATCATTCAAATAATAAGCATTTATATGTTTCAAGCTAATTCAGTTTAAAAATATGTTGTGTTTCTATTATTCTCTTGCTTGTAAAGTTGGGTTACCTTATTATCCAAGTAGCTATTATGTTGTTTATTCAGTCTTCTCCTTCGCTTTTTATTTTTTTATGTTTCCGCAGTTAGATAAATGTGGTTAATCAAACTTTTTCTTTTGGTATTTATCTAGCATTATTATATTTTCTCGTATTTAATCTTCTTAGGCCAGTCTTTGTTTCATTTCCATTGAAATTTATAATAACCTACTTGTTCTTGTGGTAGTCTTATAGTTGGATGTGCTTAATTTAGAGTGTTACATTGTCTAATGTCTTTATCTCCAATAAATGAACATTTTTTAGACAATATTGAAATGAGTGATTAAATTAGGTAGGTTGGGAGGACAATTCATTACAAGCAATAACACAAACTTTTACAAAGAGGACAACCTAGTTAAGAGACTAAATCGGACACATCAGACCAGTCTAATTGAATTCAGAGTTATTAAGAAGTTTTTCCTTGAGCTTAAACTAAAAACCCTTTTATGAGATATTTGCATATTTTTATTTCATAATGTAGTTTACAAATAAATAAAAGCTCATTATGCTTCCACCTTTTTTAATTAATTAGAAAAGCAACCAATTTGCTTTTAGTTTAAGAGGGTTATAACCTAGGTAGTGATTTTTAAAATTAATTTAGGTAATGGGTTCAGTTTAAATGAACCTTACTCAAAATCTAAATTAAAACTAAATAAAAATGCATATTATTCTTTTTATGGATTGTGAGTGCTTGACCTAGTGGAGGTTATAAGTGGAGAGAGACAAGCTAATAAAGGGTAATAAAAATATTTTAATTCCCAATATTTCTTTTTAAAACACAAATTCATTTTAAAAATGATTAAAAATCATATTGAATTGTGTCTCACATGCTTAAAAGGGAAATTTTCTTTTTTTAAAAAAACTTGGTTTGATTTTAGAAAATTAGTTGGGCTGGCACTCTAATTGGGAATAAATTATTTTCCTTTTTTCTTAGTTTGACTTTGAATTTATATTAGTTTTATCCAAGTCTTTGACTTTTAATACCTTACTTATCCTTTTTATTTAACAAACTTTCAGACAATTTTCTTCTTTTTAATTATTATTAAGACCAAACAAATTTTAACCAAATAAGATTAACAAAATTAAATTTTGTCCTTTTTATTTTTTAAAATAACCCAATTCACCAATATCTTTTTGAAAATCCACCCTACTTGTAGGATCTTTTCTAATCTTTTAATAAGATCCTTCATTTTCCTTTAGGATGATAAATTATAAAGTGTCAAACTGGCTTAGATTTTTTCATTTAATTGTCTAGCCTTTAAAATTTTTAATTAAGTGTTCAAATTTTTTAAATCATATAGTTTAGTTCAAAATATTATCTAAACATTTACATTTTATTGATATGATTGATGGAGTACATGAAAACTAACATTTAAAGGGGTTCAATGACATCTTGTTTCTCGCATAGTTTTTTAAGAATTGAACAATTGATTTCATTTTAAATACATAACTACAACGTATTTGTGATAAGAGGCTAAAAAAACCATGATGAAAAAGACGGAGAGCCAAGTAGCCCTCTAAATATCATTTTACAAATGTTCCACTAGCCACAGTAGCAAAATATTAATGACAACAACTTTTCAAATCGAGTTGTTAGTTTTTAAAATTTTAAATTGATCAGATCTTAAAGTAAAAAAATCTAAATTTTTTTAATAGTTTTTAATTCATTATCTCTTTACTTTTCCTTTATCTCATCAATAATTTTGTTTTCCTTTATATCATCATTATATATAAATCAAACTGTCCTTCTAAATTAAAGTTCAAATTTTATTTTAAAATTTTCAATAAAAATATAAACTCCTAAAATGTACCAATATGCTTTAAATTTTTTAGGTATCAATTCAAGTGTTTTATTTTAAGTCGTAGGTCAAACCATAAACTCAATCATATGTTTTATTTTCTTTTTTATCTTAATTTTATTCACTTCACAACCAACTTCCCTTAAAAACATTTTTTATAAGTTTTTTACAAAATATTTTTCAAATCTAGGTAATAAATTATATAGATAAGATATGGTGCTAAAAACCTTCCTTATTTTACAATTCGAATCCATACGCAATTTTCTAATTAGGACTCCTTTATTTCCTTTAAGTTTTTTTTTCTATCTTCCTTAATAAGGTAGAGTAGAGAATTTATTCAATATATTAGATCCTAATGGCACCCAAGAGAAGGTGGGAGGGCGTGAATTGAATGTTGATATATTATAAACAAAATATTACTAATTTGTTAAATGAACACAATTTATAAAAGATGAAAATATGATACAAAATAATAACTTTAAATAATATGCTTAAGTAATAACGTAAAAAGGATAAGGGAAGAGAAATGAAAATCGAATTATAATGGTTCGATAAACAACCTTTGCCTATATCTATGCCCAAGTCTCTTCTTAGAATTTTACTTTTAACTCTTCTTTCAAAGTGAAGAATAATCTTTGTACAATCTTTTTCCAGCAAAGAGTAACCCTTTCAATATCACTTAGAACACCCTCAGATACAATATATAAACACCTTAACAAAATTTGACAACTCATATTATCTCACTTTATCACTTTGAAAATTTCAAAAAGGCTTACTCATACATGAGATAATAATACTCAAATGCTTAACAAGTATTTAGAAATGTGTGTATTAGATACCTAAATTCTTTTTTGTTTAATAAACATTGAAAAATATGTATTTATAGACTTTTTGTACCCCTACTAGCCATTGGAGCTAAATATTAGTTGTTACAATGGCTAGTTATAGAGGATTGACCAGTGTAGCACATAAGTTGATCAATGTGCATTAAATGCAAAAATTCACTAGTTTTTAAGACATTAATTGATCACTAGGAAGTATTGATCAACCAATGTGTCCCCTAGAGGGATATTGGTCGACTATACCACTATATTAGTCAAACAATGTATCAATAAATAGTGTTATTACATGTTTAACCTACATTGGTCAACCACTAAGTCATATAGGTCAACCGATATGTATTTAATACACAAAATTTGCTAGTTATTACACATTGTTCGACCACTCATCTATATTGTTTAGTCGATGTGTCAACAAATTCATTTGTTACGCATTTAACTTATATTGATCAACCACTAATATATATATTGGTCAACTAATCCCTTAAAAAACATGATTTTAACAATTTTAAATGCTCAAACTTGATGAATTTTTGAATGATCAAGAGTCTTTTATTTTGAAACCAAAAGCTTCAATGCCTCTTGATAAATGAAAAGGCTCATATAATAAAGTGATATGAAGTTTTTATGCGCGGTAAGCCTTTAAAATCATCAAACTGACAAAATGAAATTATAAATAATATTACAAAATATAAAATGACCTTGATGTGCCTTAATCTTCTTTTATTCTTGACTTGATTTCTCTTTGTAAGTTACAAAGTTCAAATTTTCTTTATCAACTTCATGGACCATCTTCTTGAGTTTATAGCTACATTTTGTTCTTATATTGCTTCTAATCAAAATAATACACTCATTAGTAGTATTTATGTTTTTTATCATCAAAACATCAATTGGAACCTCCTTTGATTTAATAATCTCTCCCTTTTTGAGGATGACAAAATATTTGTGATATAACAAAGTAGTAACAAAATTAAGCATACAAATAAATATTCATATCAAGAAAATGATTGAAGACCCCTTAATTTATGTATTAAACATAATTCAATATAAAAAAGAAATACTCAAAGAATTATCCATACATCAAGCATAAAAAGATCATATACAAAAGTTACCTCATTTGCAAAAGTCACTCCCCTTGAATGATATCACTCTTCCTAAATCTAGTGTCACCATTCTTTCTCCCTCTTTTTGATATCACTAAAAAGAAATCAAATATCTAAAAATGAAAAATGTAAAGTGTCATGCATCAAACTAACTTAGTTAAAGGGTAAAACAAAATTTGATCAAGATTTATAAACTTGCTTAAGGAAGAGTGCTATTGAACGTTTAAAGTGTTAAAACAATTGTTTAAAAGGTCAATTTTGATAGAAACATTCCTAATTAAGTTCAATTTTGAAAAAAAAGTCTCCAACGTTAACATTGTGCCTAAGTTAAAAATTCAATTAAAGTGTAAAGGGAAAATATTGATAAAATTATATTTGAATTTTTAAAAAGAAAAAATTATTTATAATTAATTTATCCAACCATAAATTTTATAAAGGAGGTAAAATTTTGAAAGTTCCAAAATTTTTCAAAAAATGATATGAAAAAGTGCCCAAAATATCAAAATTAAAGAAAATCAAAGATGTATTATGTAATTGAAATGGTAATAGCCTTGAATCCTTTTTCAATTTGACTATAGAAGCATCAATTTGAAAAGATAACCTAACTTAAAAATTTTGAGAATCCCCAAATTTGAAACCTAAGAATGATAAAATATTAATTTGATGCAATCTAACTTGATTTCTTATAAAATAAGGGGGGGTGGTATGTTTCAAAGAAAAGAGTGAATTATCTAGGGTTTTAGAAGGCATAAGCACATAAGAAGGAAAAGAGAAGGAGGAAGCCCAAAAAAAGTGAAGAATAGTTGGCCACATAGTTTTATTGGAAGACTAGTGTTTATGTGTGGTCAATTACTCTTATCGACTAACTAGGCTATAAACTCACTACAATGAAAACTTTCTTAGATACGGGAACATTGGTTAACCACTAGAAGACATTGGTTGATCAATGTGTTAAATGGTTGGTCAAAAGAGTGACCAAACTCTTTACAAACTCACTAAAAAACAAACAAAGATTATTTTTGAGAGCATTAGTTAAGTACATTATATTATTAGTCAACCAATATGACCTAAGTGCTGGACTCCATTCTCGGAGCCCAGTCGAACAGTACTGGACCCCGTTTCCGGAGCCCAACTATCCACAACGGAGTCGAACACGAAGACCGTTGGGCCCAAGTCCCGACCCCCAAGGTTGAACCCGGGGTAACCCGTCGGAACAGATGAAAGAGATAATCTGCGGAAGCATACTTATCTCAGTCAACCATACTTTCATACGCAACATATCTATCAAACTAAACACGGTCATTCAAAATGCCATTACAATATCGAAACATTCAACAACTTTGATAACATAATATTATACAATCCAAGCTGAAAACAAAATACATCAGAATGCCCAATAATGAGATGATCAATGAACTATCCAAAAGTACTAACTTAGTACAAAAATCTCTAACTATTGAGGAGCTATCGATGCCTTGCAAATGATTAACTGACGCCTTGAGTTGCACCTAAGGAGGCAAATAATGGGGTGAGCTACATAGCTCAGTGGCTAATATATTTATAGCCATCGGTAATCAGGATAAGTTCAAACATATGTATAGATATATGTCTAGCAATTCTAACATTCATACATGCTCAGCAATTGACACATTCAAAATGTCGGACCCCGTTTCCGGAGCCCAACTGTTGATTGAACTTAACTTGCTCAGATAACATAGATATTGGACCCCGAT
>JAOQMR010000005.1:28191728-28206541 GCA_027563865.1 Erythroxylum pelleterianum
TTTTAATTTACTCACTTAAGATTTTAAAATCATACTAATCATGCTTAATTAATCATAAAAAAAATTCGGGGCTAACACAAAATATATACTACAATCAACTCATGACATAAAACACTTAGTATGCTTCATATTATCAATTCAAATATGTGATGCACAAAAAAATGGCTTGAGAGTTCCGTGGAACAATACGGATAACCCAAAGGTTAAACCGTGAACGAAACGAGTCTGATTTCTCAGGATCTCGTGGCCACAAGCGGGCAGCCGGGAGAAGGCTTTTGTCTACGTGCACGTGACTAACACAACGTTCCTCTCTCGCCCAAACAAAGCACATATTCATTTTCGAACGTTCAAAATGCCATGAATTCTTTAAGGCATGACATAATCAAAATCATATGATCTTTGGACATATCATTTTCGGACATGTAAAATCAATGTATAGCATAAACACATATTCACACATAGGCAAGAATTCACTCAATCACACAACAACTATAAACATATTACCCACCTATAGTCGTCCGATAATCCAAGTTCAGCGTTGCCCTTCCTCTTGCTCTTGGATCGGATTTTCTTGGTTCCCTATAACAAACCAAGCACAATCAAATAATAGCCCATACTCTCCAAAATACTAAAACACTTCTTTGCTGGAACCTGGCCCCTCGTCGCGACGAGAGGCTAGCGTATGTCGCGACGTGCTGATGAAACTTTGCCGTGTCGTGCATCGCGACACGAGCGTTTGAACGCTACAAAACCGTGAGGTTGAGGGATCGATTCCCATAAAATACCAAAGCGGACAATACCGATTGTGTGAGGGTCTGGGACCCAACACTAAGACTTATAAATCAAACCTAAAACTCAAACTAAAATATTAAAACATTTAATAATTTATGGACATATCAATTAAGAACAATCATAAGCAATAAAAGAGCCTTTAATCACATAAAATTAAACTCAATTCTCTCTTAATATCCTTATTCATTAGTTTAGTGAAACTATTTCCCTATTGTTCGAGTGTATCAATAAGTGTTAACTCAATATCCAAGAACTTTTCTTATATACAAAAAGGTTAGGTTCATCAAGATAAAAGGCATAAACTCTTCAAAAAAACAATACTAAATTAATAACTATCTCAATTATATACCTTTTGTCTTCTTTTTCTTAGAGCCGTATCAAATAAGGCAATCAATATGTTTTAGGTACTTAATTGGGCTTGGTCCTCGATTGTTAGTCTCCTTCTTCTTTTCATCCCACACTTTTTAGGGTTTGTTTTCCAATTTTTATTGAGAAAAAATATCAATATGTTCATAATTACCACAAAAATATGACATATCATGTTATATGAGTAATGATGATGCAAAAATGCATTGCTTAGACCTCTTTGCATTTATGCATAATATGGTATCTTTATATGAGTAATGATGATGCAAAAATGCATTGCTTAGACCTCTTTGCATTTATGCATAATATGGTATCTTTTTTAGATACTAAAGGTTTTGAATTTCTTTTAGAGTAGTGAAATGAGCTACCATAATTACATGTATGAAGTCTACCATAAGTGAAGACTTGATGCATGCTTCTTTAAGGCCTAAAGGGGTATGAGTAGGTTTGTATGTTATTATAAAAGTTATGCCCATTCTTCCTTTGAGAGTATTAGACTCTATACCTAGATTGAGAGCCATATACAAAAGTGTGATATTTGATAAGACCTAGTGGATGTGGCATATACATAGATATGATTGGATGCTCCATACTCATTTGTCACATTAGGCAATGGTTCTACAATAATAATATGTTTCCTTGACAAACATGGTTTTAGAATTGGCTTCACTTCTATGATTGTATCTTATTCTCTACTTATTATTGGAATTCTTTTGAGCTCCTAAGATATTCTTTAGGCCTTGTTTGGTTATGTTTTTCTAAGGTTTTTTTTGTTATTGTTTTCATAAAATTAGAAATAGACACTAAAAACGTGTTTGGTTAAACATGTTTTCATTTTTCGTTTAAAAAAAAGAAAATGACAACAATTTTATGGAATGTAAAAATCAAGTTTTTTGTATTTTAAAGACAAGTTTTTTTCACAAAAACATGTTTCTCTCATGGTGTCGACTTCAGCATATACTGCATTTTTAGCGGTGCTGCGATTTCTCCAAGTTTGTTTTCATATCTGTTGCTTATATGTGTTTTCTAATATGCTGCTTGATTTGTTATTGTTGTTACTTGCGTTGAAATCTACATAAACTAACGTTCATCATCTTCTCTTCCAATCATCTTTGTCTTTATGCAAGAGAAGTGAAAGAAAGCAAGAGCATTGTCCTACAATAACATGCACATGTTTTTGTAGTATAATTAACAATAATCCTTTAATTCATCAAGCACTGTTTTCTTTCACCAGAGAGTCCCTGTAAAGATTGTTGTAATGTAAAGTATATTAGTCATAATTTGTAAAAAAAAAAGAAACAAAAACCCATTAGTTCATCCCGATTGGCTTACATCTTTATTGTTGCACCTTTTATATTGTGCTCTTTGGTGGATGATAACAAAAAGACTTTCTTTCTCACCCTGTTGATAGTAAGTAGATAAAATATAGATAGAGAAATGTAGTATTGAGAGAAAGATTAGAAGAGGAGATGCTTTGCTTCTATGCTTTAGAGAGAAAACTAAACCAAAAGGAACAAAAGAAAAGAAAACAGTGCTCAAGGATAGTTTTATAACTACAAAGGTGCTAGGGTCTTTATTATTGATCGACCCATACTTGGCCATGAATGGGTTAGCCAAAGAGTCTGGTGGGTACTCATTAATGTAGTCGTTCCATGTATTATTACCCTCATTTAAGTCCCTCACCACCTTGCATAAACAACTGTTGCATTTAAATCCTAAACCGAAGCTTATCATCCAAATCCTATCTCCTTTCTTTAGCCTCTTTTTCACCTCCATCTATGCCAACACATACCATAATTGCTCACCAATGTGTTTTTATATCGATGCAGTTTCATTCTTGCTAGTTCTAAGTTATACTTACTGAGGTCTAGTTTCATTCTGATCCTATCTGTCACTGCTTTGCCACCAGTGTGAATACAGAAATGATCAACTCCTGTTTTAAAGTTGATCATAAGATTAGGACTCGTCGACTCTCCTCCTTTTGTGGAGTTTTGTATCCACTTTTTGATAAATGTTAAGACCATAAACCTAAGTAACTCTCTAATTGGTAAGATCTTTGGAGCTACCTCTCTTTAGTTGTCGGCAAATATATAAACAACAAAAGAGAAAACATCTTTTATGACATTCAAGTTCCCGTCACCTTTTCTTGGATTATCAACCTTTGTTTACTCTTTTTCTTGATTCTCTATCTTACAATAAATTATGTGTCCATATTTGAAGAGAGAGATGAGATATGAAAAAGGTAATTAATTGTAACATATGGAGATATTGTGTTAGGAATGCTTGGAAGATGATGCCTTTGGAGTTTCGAGTACAAGAAACATTTTTTATATCTAGGAATAAAGCAACAACAGGCATGAAGTAGTAGAGACAATGTTTCTCTACACTGCAGTTTCATTATTGTAGATGGACATCACCAATTCTAACTAATGATTTGCGTGTGATTTGAATGCGATGATTTACATGATTCAATAAAAATTACTCAAAATGAGTAGCAAAATCATACCCAAGAGCATCTGAGGAATGATGATGTTTGTTAGCTTTTACATTTCTATAAAATACATGAATCATGAGATCAAAGTGAACTCAAATGGAGGGGCCATTAGTTTGACCATCATACATATATTATGACTTTGCTTAAATTTACACCTTTATTTTTATGCTATAGATCAAATTTACACCTTTATTTTTATTCTATCATTTCCATTCACTTATATATAGTTTAGCATTTAATATGGTTGTCTCCTGACATAGTGCATTGTAACACTACTCAGAATAAACTAGGCCTACAATTATAGCAATGGTGAGTCTAGGTCGATCCTAGAGAGAGTGTGTGTAAAGCTTTTGAAATGAAAATAATTGGTGTTTAGGTTTTAGGGGGGGGTTTGGATTGGTTTAATAACAAAATAAAATAAAACTAAACTAATGAAAACAAATTAAAAAAAGCATGCAAAAATGATAAAAGTAATGAATTCGTTAGGGACCCAGTTCTTTGATTTAATCTTCGCCTACACCAAGTTGAACATATTTCATTGATTTGTTGTTCTCAAAACCTTTCCTAGTAACTATTAATCATAGGTTAATGATAAGCTCTATTAATTGAGTTTTCCCTTAGGTATTGTTTAATTAAGAGACGCTTGTTAATTAAACCTAACTATCGAATAACCTAGGATATGATCTCTAAATTCAATTGGGCAGTTGCATTAAAAATTAGGAAAATCGATTAATCAAGGAAACAACTACATAAGCTTGGGTCATCTAACCTAGGTTAAGTTATCTCTAATGATTACGAACCATTAATTGATACAAGTGAAGCTCAAATATATCAATTACGAATTATATTGAAATTCTAACTATTGGTTCATACACAAACAATAGAACTATAACAAGAATACGATTATCCATACATGAATACCCAAATCGATTAAACAAATGATAACCTAAACAATTCCTAAAGAGAGAAAGAACAATAAAAATATTAGAAGAAATGCTTAACAAGGTCGTCGGTGTCGATGTCACCTTCAAACCAATTTTGGGATATCTAGCCCTCCATGGGTCTCTCCATAGGTGAGAGCTTTGTCACCCTCTTCTCCTTGTTTCTCGAAAACCCTCAAAATTTTCCCAAATAAAACATGTCTTTGTTGTCACCAAAATGTTGCTTTTATACGAAAATGTATGGTTTAATGGACAACTGGCCCTTCTCACGGTGGTAAAGTGGGTGTGTCACACTTATGACACACCTTTGCATGGGCATGAGAGGTGTCTCACACCCATGCACTCACTGCTATGATAAGTTTCTTATTTGTCTATGAGCCCTCCTATAGTCTTCTTCTTTGTGTTTTCAACATATAATTATCATCTTCATGTATTCTCTTGTCTTTACTTGCTCTAATCTTTATCGCTCTTGCTTCTTAAAGACAAAGGATTGTGAATCTCCATAAAACAACTTAAATACGGTCCTTTTGACTTACTTTATCTCTTTCGCTTCCGAATTGTTCCTAAAACCATATATGAACTAAAGTGAGTATCTTAAGCATTTTCATATCATTAATCACAAAGTGTTATTGAATAAATATATAATCAAATAAGCACATATCAATTTCCCCCACACTTAGCTTTTGATCATCCTCAGGAAAACATCATATTCAAAATCATAGACCCAAAAACACTTACTCATTTTCCATATTTCCCAAGAATAGATAATCATAAGTAAAGATGAATGAATTTCAAAATCATAGAAAAAACTTAACATTCAAAGCTTGTACTCAAGATTAATCAGTATTCATCACCTTTGGAAACTGAGAAATCTAAAGGTAGACTTAGAAAATGTGTTTAAATAAGATACAATTCATGAGTACACTCAAATACCATTCACAATCAAGACATTCCACAACTTTGCAAATTATTTCATTTATCGACCACTAAAGGTCACATGCAAAATCATGAATCAAAGGAATTTTCAAGGTTGTAATATGGGTAAGGATAAGGTGATATGTGTTTGAGTAAAGTAGCATAAAAACTATCAAAGCTAATGAAACAAGAAAAACACTTAATATAACATTAAGCGCAAAAATCAACATTCACTCACAATTGTGTGTATCAACTATGATGAATGCAAAAACTATGTTTCCTAGCTTAAATTCAAGCTCTCACACCATAAACCATGTCAAGCATATTATATATCACTCACAAAAGTTGATAATAAACAAGAACTTGTAACCATAGAGAGTGACTCTTAAGAACTGCATCTCCTGCCATTCGCTTTATAATTAAATAACTCTTTCATTACATTTTTAAGAGGAAAGACTAATAATAAGTAACTTTGCAAAGCATAAGCATTTCCTCTTTGATACTTTTATTTAAACATTTTTTTGTTTTTTATTTTCCTTTTTCTTTTCTTTTTTTAGTTTTTCATATAAAAATTGAAAGAAACTACATCAACATGAGAACTTCAATGATAAGAAATAAATTGACATCCCAACAATTATAACCATCTCATACATATGGACACCCCCACACTTATACTTTTACACACCCATATTCATCAACAATCAACAAATGCTCCACTAGCTTTATGACTTGGGTAGGACATTTGGTTAAGTTTAATAGCATGTAAAGTGGTTTATACAAAAATAAAGGCTAATA
The DNA here is from genome assembly GCA_027563865.1 of Erythroxylum pelleterianum. NCBI lineage: Eukaryota > Viridiplantae > Streptophyta > Magnoliopsida > Malpighiales > Erythroxylaceae > Erythroxylum > Erythroxylum pelleterianum. The sequence continues at coordinate 28,198,032 of JAOQMR010000005.1, forward strand.
AAGCTCAAAGGGGGTTAACAAAGGAAAATTCATAACGATGGGTTGGCTATTTGACTAATGTAGCTTGGAAAAGCAATGAATGCCCAATGATTTTCATGTTAATGTATGTGATAAAAATGTGGTCTTGAATAGAAAATCAAAACAATGTCAGGATGTACATGTCATGAAGGTCACATATATCAATTGACAATGAGATTGATATGGATGTGACAGTCTAATAAGGCTCAAAATCTCACTGTATTTTGTCTACCACTAGCTACTACCCTTCTAAAGATAATGCACATTTACTAATCATAAGAGTAAAACTGCATGCTAAAGTTGCCATTGATTCTTTTAGTCAATTCACACTCTAATTATGACTATATAATCCTAAAAGCAATAGAAAAAGAGAATTTGTTTGTTTTATTCTCTCTCTTTTTGTTTTTGAATACTTAAAAACAAGTCAGAAGCAAAGAAACTCAAAAACACACACATATATAAGAAAGAAATTCCAAAATGGAAAGAGAAAGAAATTAACTTCCCTTGGGTTGCCTCCTAAGGAGTGTCTTTGTTTATTGTCGCTAGCTTGACTCCTTTTTCTCCTCACATGACAAATTTCATCTTTGAGTGTCACAGTTTGAACTTTCTCCGTATGAGGTTGTTAAGGATAGGGCTTTGGTTGATAATCATTCACATTCAATATCTTCCCCATCCTCTGACTCTTAATCTCTATTGAGTCCATGCACTCTGGAAAGATCTCGAGTGTCTCTTCACCTTTTCCTCTTTGTTTAACTTCTCTAACCAGCTAGGTAAAGGTAAATAGTCACTCTTAACAACAATTGAGAACTCAATATTTACCTTCGACCTAAAAGATGTATCCCTTTCTACTTCGAGATCCTTCTCCACTTCTTCCATGCAAGTAATTCCTTTAGTACTATTCTTAAGATTCTCAAGCTCCTCTTCACTCTATAAGGTCTTTACACTAATGTCCCATGAGTACACCTAGAGTTAGGATGGTTGCATCTCTACGCCTTGTGATTATAGGCGACCGATCCTTACTGCCATCTAACCCATTTGGCATTCCACGTTCTGTACGCTCAATTTTATCTCCTGCTGAATCTGTTGTAAACCTTGGTAAAGCTGCTGCTGTATACTCTATTGAAGCAGCTGCATATTCTATTGAAAATGAAGATTGTTAGCAGTAATAATATTAAGCATATCTTCCATAGATGTACCTGAGTCGTGATAAGAAGATTATGGTCTATACAGGAATTGTTGTGTGTCATGTATACTATCAAGGAAGTAATTTTGTTGATTCCATAACTAAAGTTAGTATGATCACTCTAAACTTAGTTATAAGATTGATAATATAAGTTATAGAAAAATTAATTTTGTCAACAAACATGAAAAGATAAAGAAATAAATGCAAAAGAGACTAATTAGAAACAAATATATGCAAAACACCAATTAAAATCAAGAACAAAAACTAAAGCACCACACTTCCCGACAACGGTAACAAAATTGATGTAGCCCGTCATAACACTACTCAAAATGAACTAGACCTACAACTACAGTAGTGATGAGTCTAGGTTGATCCCACAGAAAGTGTATGTAAAGCTTTAAAAATGAAAATAATTAACAAAAAATAAAATGAAAATAAACTAATGAAAATAAATTAAAGAAAACATGCAAAAAAGATGAAATTGATGAATTCGTTAGGGACCCGATTCTTTGGTTTAATCTCAGCCTACACCCAGTTGAACATACTTCATTGATTTGTTGTTAATGATAAGTTCTATTAACCCAAGTTTTCCCTTAGGTATTGTTTAATTAAGAGATGCTCATTAATTGAACCTAACTACCGAATAACTTAGGATACGATCTTTAGATTCAATTGGGTAGTCACATTATGAATTAAAAAATGATTAATCAAGGCAACAACCACATAAACTCGGGTGATTTAACCTAAGTTAAGTTATCCCTAATGATTACGAACCATTATTTGCTACAATGAATCTCAATATAGCCATTACTTATTATATAAAAATTCTAGCTACTGGTTCATACACAAACAATCGAACGATAATGAGAATACAATTATCCATACATGAATAACCAAATTGATTAAACAAAGGATAACCTAAACAATTCCTAAAGAGAGAAAGCACAACAAAAATAATGAAAGAAATGCATAATTAGGTTATCAGCGTTGATGTCATCTTTGAATCGACATCGAGATGTTTAGCTCTTCATGGGTCTCTCTATAGGTGAGAGTTTCGTCGCCCTCTTCTCCTTGTCTCCCGAAAACCCTCAGATTTTTTCCAAACGAAACATGTCTTTCTCGTTATCAAAATGTTGCTTTTATAATAAAATATAGGTTTTAATGGACAATTGGCCCTTCTTACAATGGTGAGTGGGTGTGTCTCAGGTGTGAGTGGTGTGACACACCTTTGCACGAGCGTGAGAGGTGTTTCATTCCCATGCAAAACATGTCACAGCCGTAAGGGATGCTCACGACTATGACAAGTTTCTTATTTGACCGTGAGCCCTCCTGCAGTCTTCTTCTTTGTGTTTTCAACATATAATCATCATCTTCATGCATTCTCATTCTTGCTCCATGAAGACAAAGGACTATGAATCTTTGGAAAAACAGCTTAAATGTGGTGCTTTCGACTCACTTTAGCTCTTTTGCTTCCGAATTGTACCTAAAATCATATATAAACTAAAGTGAGTATTTTAAAATTTTTCGTATCATTAATCACTAAGTGTTATTGAATAAATATATAATCAATTAAGCACATATCATCTCATGTTTATTTTGAACCATGTTTAGTATTTAATATTTTTTAGAAATTATTGTGGTTGTCTCATGTTTATTTTGAACCATGTTTAGCATTTAATACTTTGTAGAAATTATTGTGATTGATGTCACTTATATGTGATTACATTTAGTGATGAAAGGTTTGAACAATTTGAACGATTACATTGATTGTGTGGAAATAAATGAAAAAGATGGGGTACAAAATGATACCATAGAGATGTATTTAATCTCCTTGATGGTTGAAGAAGTGAAGAGGGGAAATTGAATGACTACTACCTTTTCCAAATCTGGTTGGAAGAATATTAAAGCAGGCCTTCAAACAAAATTCAATAACGAGTATAATAATATTCAATTGAAGAATAAGTATAATGAATTAAGGGTTAGATCGAAGAATTTCAAGAACTTACTCAAATAAACAGGAATCGATTACAACTCTTTTACTGGTGAAGTTGATGCTACAAATGAACGTTGGGAAAATCTATTTAAGGTAAAATATCTCTTTGTTTTATTAATATATCATATTATATAATATTTATTCTTATATTCCTTTTTCATCATTATAGGTGCATAAAATGGCTCACATATTCAAGAAAAATGGATGTAAGAAATTTTCAGACTTGTGTCATATTTTTCGAGATACTACTGCAACTGGTGTGCATGCACATCCATCAACTAAATCTCCATCAAATAGTACAAAAGAGGAACCTGGCAATGACATTGATGAAGATTACTTGCATAATTAGAAAGAAGATCAAGATATAAGTTCTTTATCTAAAAGAAAGAAATCTCCTAAGAATGAGAAGGCAAAGAAGACACATTCTAACATTGTAGAAAAGGTCTTGCTTATCCTTGGTGAACAATCAAAAAGCAAGAATGATTTATTTGAGAAAAAACTGAGCGAAACATCATCCAATGTAGAGAATAGATCTCAAGAGTCTAACATAATAATGAAATGTTTGAATTCCTTAGATGAATTGGGTGTTGACGATGTGCAATATGGAAAAGCTAGAAAGGCTTTACATAATTCTCCACTTTATAAGGATATTTTTATGAAGTTGAAAGATACAAGGAAGCTGAATTGGATTATATCGCTTTAGTTATATTTTCATGTTATTGCATATCAAATTATTATTAATTTGACACTTTTATATTAAGCACTATTCCATAGTTTGAACATTTTAAGTTTGTGTTTTATAAAAATGTTTAACTTAATGTTAAGTCTATATTTGTATGAATGTTTTGTATATATTTGATTAAACCTTTGATTGAATGTTTTTTTAATTATTTAATGTTGACAATGTAGATATACAAATTTCTTATTAGAATTTGAATTAGATTCTAATGATGAATGAAAGAGGTAATCATTATTTTTCTAGCTAAAGGAGAGAACAAATATTTTCATTTACAAAAGCAGTCATGTAGAACTTCTGCTCTATCAGATCATGATTGGATATTAGAACTTTTAAATGAGAATACTACAAGGATTTATGAAAACTTAAGAATGAGAAAGATAATCTTCTTAAGCTTATGTTATGAGTTGAAGAGTTTAAGAGGCTTAAAGGCAACAAGTCATTTGACTGTGGAGGAACAAGTAACAATTTTCTTGATGACTATAGGGCATAGTGAGACAACTAGAGTTAATGCAGAATGCTTTCAACATTCGACCTGGACAATTTCGCAACACTTTCGTAAAGTCTTATAAGCAATTAATCGTCTTGCAAAAAGAGTCATTGCTCCACAATCTTTTTTCTAATACACCTCCTAAGATTCAACATAATTCAAAATTCTTTCCATATTTTCAGGGACGTTCATATATTTAATTACTATTTTAGTTATGTCCTTATAATTAATAATTATTTTAATATATATTTGAATTTTTAGGATTATATAGGAGAAATAGATGGTACATATATTTATGCACTTGTTCTGACCAATGAACAAATACCATACAGAGGTAAAAGAATTAATCCAACCCAAAATATTATGTGTTGTTGCTCATTTGACATGTGTTTTCCATAAGTAATAGTTGGATGAGAATGTACTACAAATGACTCTTAAGTTCTTTTAGAAATAGTGACAAATCTAGCGAATCAATTTTCTGTGTCTCCACAAAATATTATATTATTTTAAATAAACATAGTAATTATGATTCATTTTTAATATCTTTTTGATAATATTATGTTTTTATATGTTAGGAAGTTATATTTGGTTGATTCAGGCTACACTAATATGCCTAGATTTCTTTCACCATACGGAGGTGAAAGATATCATTTGCGAGATTATAAAGGTTGAGGAAGATCTCAAGGTCCACAAAAATTGTTTAACTACAAACATTATTTATTAAGAAATGTTATTAAAAGATATTTTGGAGTTCCAAAAGTAAGATTTCCCATTCTTAAAAGCATGTCGAGTTATGATATGAAGAAACAAAAATACATCGTTATTGTTTGTTGTGTTATACACAATTATATTAGAATGTGTGGACAAAGCGATGAATTATTTAACAGTTGTGATAAAAATAAAGAACAAATTAGGGAAACCAAAAATGAAGATGCAAGTTCTAAAGTGCGATATAATATCAATCCAGTACAATTTCAAGGTATGTCTTTGAAGCAAGATGAATTTATTAGACAAATGTGGAGTGATTATATTATTTCTAATTGATTTATGTTTCTTTTTATAAATCATAGTACTATTATGTTTTTAAGAATTATAATACAATTAATGTGTACTTTTTTAATTATATTTAATTTTTCATGTATTTTAACTTTAGCTATAATGATAATTAATTAATTTAAAAATATAATGTATTGTCTTAAAATTATTAACATAAGAGTATAATTACAAAATATAAACAAGATGATAAAATCAAATATGTTTTTGTTTTTAGTTTTTATTATAAATCTCAACCAAACAGGTTTTTGTTTTCAATTTTTATATTACAAATATCAACTAAAATGGTTTTTTTAATAAAAACAAAAAAATAAAAACCCACAACAAAAAAAACAGAAGTGGAACCAAATGACCCATTAATTTTTTGTTTTAATGTGTCTATTGTATCATCAACCATCATTTTCTGAGATGCCTCAATGTTATGCAATTCATTCTCATCTTCTCATTCTCATTTATGCATACATCTAAATGTTTTTGAATTTGTTTAACTTTAGACGATAACTTCTTCTTTTTCATACTTATGATCTCTAAGCCTTCAAATAGTTCATTATATGTCAAATTGCTATCACTATTGCAAGAGTTAAAAATTTGATGTTACCTCATTGTCATCCTCAACCATAAAGTACATTTGGGCTATCCTTTCTACTTAGTGCTCACTTTTGGATTCGCTTAGGTCATACCAAATTGATTCTTTGAGAGCATTCTTGTTTTAATCATCCTTCTTTTCCTTTTTTTACCATTTATTTCATGATTTTTCATTTGTTTTAAGGAGAGGATGTTGGGACATTATGTTTTTAGGTTTCCTACATTCAAAGTAAATAATATTAGAATGTTTACATTTAAAGTCAATCTTACTCCCCTGGAAGCATTTTCTTTTAGAGACATTCTTCTTTAAAAGCATACTGATTTTTTGATGAGTTATTCATCATTGCTTCTACTTGTATATGTCTCTTCTTCTTCACTAGATTCCTCCATTAATACTTTAAAAGTAATTTCTTTTTATTTGTAAGCATTATTTCATTTTGTGTCTCTTGAAGTCTCATTTTGTATGTAAGGAGAGATTTAGAGAGCTCCTCTAATGGTAGTGTTGTGAGATCTGTGGATTCTTGAATAGTCTTTACTTTAGATTTCTATGTCCTAGGAAGTAACCTAAACAACTTTTTTACCATTTCAACATAAGTACAGGTCTTTCAAGATTTTTGAGAGCATTAATAATATCAATGAATCTTATGAACATGCTAGAAATGCTTTCATCATATTTCATCTAAAAAAATTGCAAATTAGTGGGTTTACATGCACATTTTGCTCTCCTTACCTTAATTTGTACCCTTATGGTGCCAAATGTTATAAGTCATTTCACACGTTATAGACCTTATTAAATTTACTTATTCCTATTGCACAAAATAAGATGTGTACAACCTTAGTATTCAAGAAAATTAATTTCTTAAATTGAATTTTGATTCTTCCTTTAGTTTAGGGATTTTCTTTACTATCTACGCTTTTTATAGGTATAAAAGGGCCATTTGAAATCATTCTTATAGGTTTACACTTTCGGCCACTAATAAAATCTCATCCTAGTTTTTAATAGAGTTAATTATTTTCATCAAAGAAATGTGCTTTACTAATATTTTGTCCCTGCTAATTTGTCAAAGATTTTCCTAAATATGCTATTATGATATTTGCTATAGGATTTTGTTTGAAATGCTATCCTAATAGATGTGCTCTAATACCATTTATTGGTCCCTAATGGCACCCAAGAGGGGGGAGTTGATAAATTTTAAACAAAGTATTACTAACTTTGTGTGATAATGAAGAAAATTTATAAAAGATGAAAATATGGTATAAAATGATGAATTTAAATATCACACATAATTAATAATGTAAAAGGTTAAAGGAAAAGAAATGCAAACTAATTTATACTGGTTTGGCAAATAACCCTTGATTACACTAACTCCCAAGACTTCTATTGGAATTCCACTATAACTTTTCTTTCAAGGCGTCTTTTGGACAACCTTTTCTCGATAAAGAGGAACCATTTTACAATCTTTCCTCACGGTGAAGAGAAACCTTAATACTCCTTGAAACATTCTTAAATACAATATAAAACACCATAAAAAAAAATTTACAATGCAAAATATCTGACTTTATCACTTTGATAATTCTAATGAGGCTCACTTATATACATATGAGAGAATGATGCTCAAATGTTTGATAAATACCTATAAATATATGTATAAAGTACTTAAAATCTTTTTCATTTAAGAAATGACAAAAAAAAACAAGTTTTTATAGGCTTAGGACCCCTGTTAGTTGTTAGAGCCAAAAGCTAGCCATTACAATACTAGTTGCAGAGCATTGGTCGACTAATGTAGCTCATTTATCAACTATTGTACACTAAATACACACATTCAATAGCCGTTGAGATATTAGTCGACGACTAGGACATATTGGTTAACCAACATGTCCCTTAAAGTGACGTTGGTCAACCACACTGCTATATTGATCGAACAATGTATCAACAAGTTATTTTGTTACAATTTTAACCTACTTTGATAGACCACTAAGTTATATTGGTCAACCAATATGCATTCAATGTAGAAAATCTACTAGCCATTGCATATTTTCAACCACTTAACCATATTAATCGACCAATGTGTAGCTTAAAGGGACATTGGTTGATTGCATCACTATATTGGTTAACCAATGTGTCAACAAACTCACCTATTACACATTTAACTGATATAGGTCTACTACTAATGTAACACCCCACTCCCGAGTGACCCGAACCTGATATCGTTGGTGATATCCGAGTCCGTGCCCCACGAGGGTGGCGTACTACATCAGTCGGTAAAACTCGGTATACATTTTTTTTAACATACATTGGCGCGGCAAAACAGTAAGTAACTTAAGCCTATGATCATAATAAACTATTTTCAGTCATTACAGTCATCCAAGAAGAATGTACAATCAGTCAACGTATACAACGTATAAAAATAATAAAACCATAATGGGCTCAGTATAAATACAAAGCATTATC
>JAOQMR010000005.1:28215950-28239942 GCA_027563865.1 Erythroxylum pelleterianum
TCCCAAATACTCTGAAATTTTAGTTTCGATTTTATAACACGTACTCTGCAATTTTTATTTCGATTTTATAACACGTTTAAATTTTTTAAGTATTATAACTACTCATTCTTCCTTTTGATTTATAAATGTAAATAAAATAAATGTCTTAAAAGAATATTTTAAAAAGTAGAGGTTAAATTGGCTAAAATGAAAATTCACGAACCTATACGCACTTAAACCTCAAACCAATTTGGGCTTTTTCAATAGCAAAAATATGAAATTACCTTTAGTTTTCTTACTTGTACTCAATCTAACAACAAATTATGATGGTAAAATGAAGGTTTTAAGAGAATATTTTAAAAAGTTTGAGGTTAAATCGGTAAAATAAAAATTCAAAGATTCTAATAATAAAGGGTAAGTAAAGGATGAATAATAACGGTTTTAGCTAGTAATGATTTATAAAACATTTGATATGAAAAGTCAATAGACTTGGAAAAATGACGACAAGAATGGTAAAATTTAAATTGATCAATGACTCAGTAGCTACTAAATTGAAAGTGGGTGGGACAACAAATAATCGAACAAAGATAAAGTCTGACAATAAGAACGAGAACTAAAATTATATGATAATTGATTGACCGCAAGAATAATAACGATGAATCATTAGAAATTAAAACCAAAACTAGATGATGACAAAATGGTAGAAATTAAAAAATATAATTAAATGATGGTTGATTGTTAAAAAAAATAAAAGTTTGGAGGAAATTGAATTATTAGAAAAATAAAAATTCCGAAGATGAATAGGATTTGATTTGTTTAACGCGTTCGCACATTTCAACGACATCGTAATTTGCTCCATTCCGTTAACTTGCTCACTTTTTCTTACATACGAAGCGATTCTAGTGTATTTCTAATTTGAGGTTCGTCACCATTATGACAATGATAAACCATGAATCATGATCCACGTGTTCCCACAGCCTTCCTTCATAAAATTCATCACAAATCAAAGTCTATGTAGCTGCCCGCACCCAACCTTAGCTCCCACTCTCCTCCCTCCTCTCCCTCCCCGCTTCTCTCGCTTTCTCGCACAAAAGCGCCATTCGTTGCTCTTCTCAGAGATCTGCAGAAGAAAAAGAAAAGCCCAACAAATCTCCATTTCTCTCTCTAATTAACTTTCTCTCTATAAATCCATGACGGACTCCGTCGAGCCTCCGTCGACGTCGGCCAGCGACCCCATTCCTAGCACTCTAATCCACCCGCGGCGCGAACCTTTCGAGTACGGCCTCCTCCCAATTCCGAAACTCATCTTCCCCGACCCCACCCAGACTCTCATTCAACTCAAGCAAAAGCTCGCGGACCGAACCCGAGTGGACTCCACCGCTCTCTCCGAGGCGCTCCAGATCTCCGTCGACCACGCCAGGCTTGTCCTCGACACTCTCGCTTCGGTTCTCCACTCCGAGACCGATCCTCTCGTGAAAGCTTTGCCGGGAGATATTGACTCGGTCGGAGCAGATTTGCGTGATCTGATACTGTTTCTGTACATACAGTCGTATAAGAAGCTATTGCCAAGGTCTCACAAGGACTCTGCTGCCGTGGCCGATGTTTGGCCGTCCACGTCAGCTTTTGACGGTTACTTGTCTGCATTATCCCCGCTTCAGGTGGCCTTTTGATCTTTTCTCGGTTTTGTTGGAGCGCCCTTTATAGTTTTTTGTGGAAATGTTGGTGTAGTTTGTTAATTACGTGATATATGGGATTAGTTTCTCTTTGGATGTTTAGATTTTTATCCCTGTTAATTATGTTTGTGCGTGTAATGTAGTGGAATAATCTGGGTGTGCTCTCTAGTGGAAAGTTTTACTTGGATTGCTTCTGTATTTTTCATTTGTTCTGAAATGCTGTTAATTTTGTATATAGTTCTTTGCTACTATAAGGTGAGCAGTGTGAATTTTGAGATATTCCCTATCATTACTTGTTGAGCTTCTTGTACTGAATGTTGATTGTATGAGGGGTTGGGAACTTACTAATCTGCATTGAGGGGTTGGGAACTTACTAATCTGCATTGAGGGGTGCAAAAATTTTTGTTACTCTCTGGTGGTATTACATATTTTTACTCAGTACTTGCTTTACCTTTTTTTTCCCCCCCAGCTTAGGCATGTGTTGCATGATGTATTGGATGATTTGGCATATATCTTCTGACTTGTTTCATAGTTATTTCTTGAAATGCTGTTTCTAGTCTTGCTTAAGTTTACTAATTGTGTTGCAGCTTGTGCGGAGCAATAGCCGTCGGTTTGTGCCATCACAGGCTGATGAAGAGGCTCATCAATTGTCTTATCTACAGAAGCACATTGCTAATATTTTGTCGCTTTTGGCGGAGTCAGTGGAAGGAGAAGGAGAAGAGTCCCTGGTTTGTAAACTAGCTTGTTATTGTCCTTTGGCTCTCATTCGTTATAGGTCCTTAACTAATGTATGACAGTATGAGAAGTGGAGCAAGAGGATAACAGGTCTTGTTATAGTATTTGTTTGTGTTTTTTCTTCTCCATCATTTTGGCAATTATAGTGTGACAAAGCACTGTCTGAGGAGTACTAGAGATGGATTATTTAGTTTGGAAAGTACTTAGTATTTCTAATATGTTTTTGGATTTTAGAAAGTAGTTTGTAACACTGATCTGATGAGAACTTGCTAATTTTTTAAAGGTTGGTAATTTACTTGGTCTTCTAAGTGATAAGGAAGCTATTTCATGTACTATCTAAAATGCTAAAATGCAGCTCTGGCTTGTTGTCATTGTATGAGTATCTTGCTCAAATAGTGAATCATAAAATGAAAGAGATTGGTCTTTTAGATTTTTTAATGTGTTTGTGGGCTCTATTTCAATTATTGTTATTATTGTTGCCTAATTTTCTGGTGATAGAATTCTAGCTGGGGCTCATATTAAGGTTGAGCGTTAAGTGGTGGTTTTCTTTTAGTTGGGTAAAGGTATGAAAAAGCTTAGCTTCCTTTCTAGTTGATTGTTAAATAATTTTCTTTTAGTTAGGTAAAGGTATGAAAACATTTAAGTTTTCTTTAGCATCTTTTAAACTAGAAAAACTTTACCGATATAGGATGATAGTAGATGGTAAATGCTCTATTTATTTTATTTTTGGAAAATAAGTATCTTTACTGTTTGCTTTCAAATGTGGGCAACATTTATCATTCTGATTTTGTAGTGATATTTAGAATCTCTTCTCACCAGACACATACTATCTAGACTGCCACCTTCAAAACCTCTTAACGAGAGCTCCAACTTTGACGAGAACGGGTGTGTTTAGTGTGTGGGGTTGCAACCGTTTTTTCTGCCCAATTCAGTCCTGTCATTTGTTTTCATACTGGTACTTTTTGTGCATGACTGAGGCTCTTTTAGTTGGCAAATTATTTATTATTTATCGTAGTTTTATTTTATTGCTATTTTATTATTTATTACTTTTCTGATTATTATTAGTCCCTGATATTATTATTATTATTATTATTATTCTTCTTCTTCTTCTTATTATTATTATTATTTTTAAGGTGTCTTTTTACATATTTATTTCGTACTAGTTTGGCCTTTTCTCTCTTTAACCTGCATCATTCTTATATTGTCTCGTTTGCATTGTGGGTCTACCGGAAACAACCTTTCTAGGGGTAAGGCTGCGTACTATTAGACCTCCCCAGACCATGCTTCATTGCGAGACTTCAGACTGGGTGATGATGATGATGATGATTTTGTGGTGATATATTTTTCTACAAAACTTGTGGCAAATTGAAAAATCTAGGACCCAACATTGTAGGTCATTTGTGTCTTAGTTAATTAATTGATCCCTTTTCTGCTTAGTTTAAAAAGGAATTCAACCATTGAGCCTTGATATGCCCCTTCCTGCACTATCTTCTTGTTATTTGTGAATAGTTACTTGTTTATTATTTCTCAATTTCTTTAGAGTTCTCCAACTATTATATGTATCTAATCTATTTGAATAATGTTTTTTTCTTAAAAGGGGTCATTGTTTAGAGGAATTTATATATAGTTTTCCCCTCTTTGACTTTGTTAACAAATTAATCACTTTTTAATTTCCTACTGCATCACCAATATTCATTATGCTCATTTGTGTTTTCCTAAACTTTGTTTAAATTGCTAGCTTATACAATACTGTTTTAGGTCTTGACTGTAGAAGGCTTTGAGCACCTTGGGTTTCTAATTCAAGTTGGTGAGAAGGGATCTGAAGGAATTCCCTTAAGCCAGTCTGCGCCCTTTTTTGCCAATTCTGATCCTGATATGCCTGCTGTTCCTGTTACTGCAACACAAGTCCATGATTGGATTTCACAGAAGATAACCTCTGCATTGGAACATGTTACTGAAAGAATTTCTGCAAAAGAAAATGGACCACCAAGTGCATCTGATCAGGATGTTGCCATGACTGATGCTTGTGGAAGTTCAATCAAGGCATCACCAACTGCTAGAGGTTCCAGTTTTATTGAGGGGATCTCTAAAGCGTCTTTTTTTAAGCAAGCATCAGAGCTTAGAGGTTCTTCTGTGAAGGTTTGTTGTAATGCAAATATTCACGTTTTCTTGTGATTGATTTTCCATAAAGTAGTAATTTCCAACTTCAGTTTTGTTGATTAAGAAAAGAAAGTCAACGAACCCCAATACACAAGGCACCCCGCTTTGCCAGTGTATGAGAGAGAGGTGTCAATTGTACGCAGCCTTCCTTTTGTATTTTTACAAAGAAGCTGTTTTAGCCCCTCACGGGTAGCCTAGCGGTAAAAAGGGGGAGAGGATTGTATAAGGTTGTGGGTTCAAGCCTTGGGAGGAGCAGCCTTTATTCAAGGTGATGTAATCCCCTTGGTGGTGGCTCATTTATCGGAGCAGGTACTTCTGATACTGTCTAGGATCAAACCCGGATTTACCTATCTGTGAGCCTGAGTGGGTGGCTCATAGGTCTCTAGTCTGGCAAGCCCGAACTTGAGTAATCAAACAAAGAAGCTGTTTTAGTGACTCGAACCTGTGACCTTCTGGTCACAAAGGAATAACCTTACCAGTTGCTCCACGGCTTGCCCTCAATTTTGTTGATTAAGACGTGTGTAAAAAAAAAATTCATTATTTTGTAATGGCTAGATGCATAATTTAGATAGTAATACATATTCTTATGATTCTAGAAAGGACCTTGAGCTTCATCTTTAAAAATTTATTGAACAACGGAAATCTCCTAACAAATTAGGCATAATTAGAAGAACGAGTTACTTAACTACTAATTGGATCATAAAAAGCAAAATAAACAAGGCTTGTGGAGATTTGTGAGTATTGTTTATAGAGTATTAAGGGCAATCTTTGGAGTAACTGATAAGGTTATGCCTATGTGATCAGAAGGTCACGGGTTCAAGTAACAGAAATAGTCTCTTTGTAAACTGCAAAGGAAAGTCTGTGTACAATTGATAACCGTCTCTCGACCCTTGCAAAGGAGGGAGCCTTGTGCACTAGGGATTGCCCTTTTTTGTTTTTGGAGTACTACCACAGTGAAAGAATAGCAGTAGCACTTGTACAATAAACCCTGACATAATCCTAGCCACTAAATCAAGGCTTTGGACTGAGATATTTACCCTACTTGTTCCTTTTATAAACTTGAGTTGATTTCTATGAGTCTGACTTTTAAATGCTCAATGTTATGTCTTCACCATTAAGTATAAAAGGAGACTCATTTCCTATTGTGTTTCATTTAATTCATGTTTTGGTTGTTTTTCATACAATTAAACATTTAAGGCAAATTTTTATGAAATTTTTTGTTTGCTTTTTAAGGTAATACATTTCTGTGCAAATCCAGGTTCTCAATTGTCATGATTCAGTAATTTATGTCTTAGCACCTTTGAGATATGCTACTGTATATGGATGCTCTGAAGCTACTATAGTCCTCGGAGCTGTCGGCAAGGTAATTACTATTTTGATTGTTAGTATTTACTTATGTTCATGTATTTTAGATGATTTCATTCATTTTATTCCCTATTATCTATGTAAATAGATATTTAATGTACATATTTTTTGAAAATGTTTCTCTTGAATTCTAAAAGTAGATTACAAGAACTGTAGCTGATCCAAGAACAGTAATAAACAAAAAACCGTTGAACATGTCTATAAAAGGAGATTTGATTTCAGAATAGTCGTGAGATCAGAGAAATGTTGGTATACATGTTAAAAACTTGCTTGCACCTGATCTAAAAGATTAGTTTGCTCCTTGAAACACATTAAAGAAGTATTTTGTATTTGTGTTCCTGCAAGGAGACTCCCACTTAAAAGTGTATGATAAGTGTGTATGGTTGCCTATGTTTGATTAGTGATTTTTCTGTTATGGCTAGACCAATTGATTGTCTATTGTGTTTCAACATCAAATGAAAGTCAGTTTAGTTATCTAGTAATGATTGTCGCTAAGAGTGAATATGATTGCTGGATTCTTTCTGATGTTTGGATTACTTGCCAAAATAGTGTCTTGCAACAATGGATAGTTCTGATGACCGCTCTTCATTCTTGCATTTTGTGCTTTTTTCTTTGTATGATTTTTGCATACATATTTCTGTCATACTGACTGCTAAAATTCATTTTTGGTTTCATATATTGGCTGAGTAATCCAATCACGGAACTACTTTAAGAAGGAACATCTGCATTGTATATTTTGCTGCGAAATGCAAATCTCTGTTCATTTGTTTGTAACAGAAGTCCTTGCCTTTTATAGATGATTTTATTTATCTTAGATTTTGGAAATGTAGTATGCCCTGATTAAATATGACCCAAATTTATTTTTCTTAGATGCTGTTGATGTCTTTACAGGCTGTAAGAATTGAACATTGTGAGCGAATTCATGTAATTACAGCAGCAAAACGAGTCTGCATTGCCAATTGTCGAGAATGTGTGTTCTTTCTTGGGGTAAATCAGCAGCCACTCATTGTTGGTGACAACCATAAGTTGCAGGTTAGTTTGTGCCTTTTCATGTGATATATGTTATGTAATACTATATCGGTTGCCATTTCCATTGACCGGATCGGAGAAAAATAAATTAATGTTTGAGGGAAGTTGTTGTGAAATGCATTTTTTGTACTACACATCTGACTTCTAACATAATGATCTTTCATATTGGACTTCTTTCTGGACATTCTTAGCCACCTTAACAGGATAGACTCTGCATATTTTGGGTGGGAATTCATGGGTTAAGTTTTTTTACAGTGGGTGACATATTATGCTTCATGTTATTGTCAAATTTAGTTCCAGAAGATTTAGTTTTCTTTTGATAAAAAGTTTGCTATTTCAAAATATTGAATTGATTCTTTTCTGACTATTTGATCTGTGACTATGTCCTTAAACTGTTATCTAGTACTTAGCTGACAGATGATATACCTCCTTTGCGTCATTCCCAAAACATCTGATTGAGATTCTTAAATCTGAACACCAGAGCATATGGGGAATGATGGTGGTCATGGTTGAATTATATAAGATTTAGTCTTTTTTCTGAGAAATAAGATCTATTTTAGTTGACAGTTGAGTTGGGATTAACATTCTGCTGATTGACTTCTTTTTCCATGGAAAATTTTGTTTTATTACTGGGACATCCTAATGCTAAAAAAATTTCTGCTTTAGTATTTTTATTTACTTGATTTTTGTTGGAAAAAGCGAAAATTTAGAGTGGTTGGTTGGGATGGTGTGCTCTGTTTTAGTTTCCGAAAGGAGTGTACACTTGACAGATCAGTAACTAGCCTTCAAAAGTTCATGGGTATATACATCTCCAAGTTTAAGTTCAGCAGTTTTACTTACTTGAAGATAGGGCCCAAGCTACCACCTTGATGGATAAAGTTTTGGTAAATATGTGGCTTTTAAAATCAGGTTGCACCATACAATACTTATTACTCAGAGCTGGAGGAACACATGGCTGAAGTTGGCATTGGGGCAACTATCAACAGGTGGGATGAACCTGTGACATTGGGGGTGGTCGATCCACATGATTCATTGTCTCATCCTGCAGGCGTATCTGAAGTTCAAGCAGAGACAGCAACACGCCTGGACCCTGACCAATTCACTAACTTTTTGGTATGTTCATACAGATAACTTTTTATTTATAGGAACACTTCACTGCATCTTGCAATTAACACTGTTTTTTTTTTTTATGGATTAGTGTCACTTGTTCATTTCACTCGATGATGTCTTGGACTCTTGCTACTTCTAATGGTTTTGAAAACAACTGACATTTAGTTATTATTTTCATAGATTCCTAACTGGCTTGGAGGTGAATCGTGTGGATCTACAAAAGATAACCCATTTATTTTGCCAGGCATCTACATGGCATCACAGCAGAGAAATGTAACTGTTGTTGATTATAATGAAAGCTATACATTTGTTTCTAATAGTTGCTCTGTGTAGCACTCAAGTTTACATGCACCTGATGTTTGAATTGGTGAAATGTTTTTGATTTTTCCAGCAAAAGAATTTGGGCGAGATAAAGCAATTATTAAGGGAAGCGCCTCTTGAGGAAAATAAGAAGCGGGAGTTGTCATGTGCACTTCATCTTTTATTCAAGGATTGGCTATATGGTAATTTTCTCGTCAAGCCCTGACTATTTAATTATTTGCATAGTATGGGAGAAATAAAATACTTTTGGGAGATGTTGCTTATATTCAGTCAGCTTGACCATTTAGAGACAAAAGTTGTCCATCTACCAAATCCTGGTTGACCTTTTCTATGTCAAAAAGCAACAAATGAAAAAAAGGCACGTGTTTTGCATGAGATGATACCGCCATTCTTGATGACCTGCTCCATGTTAATACTGTCTTTGTGGTGCAGTTTTTCAACCTGCATTTAACTTTCTAATTAAGCCCAGCAAGACTTATTAAATTGTTGGAGCATAGTCCTTGTAATCAAAATAGTCCTTTTGGTATATTTTGGTAGAAAGTATGATTTCATTTGTCATAGGTTGCCTTAAAAAAGAAACGTGCTGAAATATTTGTCCTATAACACCTATTTAATGTGTTGAATTTTGATAGGCCTTCTTGTACCAAGCTTACCTCTGTTAGAAACATTATATCTTAACGTTCAGTGTCGTGTACTTTATGGGCATAGTGAAATTGAACTTTCTGCTATCTGTTGATATTCTTTTTCACGGGGTGGGTGGGATGGTGGCCGTGGGGGTTGCTTAAATAGGAATCAGGTGAGTGGAGGGTTTATTCCTGACATGTTTGTGATTTCATACTTATAGAATGAGAAAAGTCTATGCTGAACTTACGTGACCAAGTATACCTATGAATTTGCTAATTGTTAATTAGCTCATTCTAATGATTGCAAATGCAGCTTCAGGAAATATCCGTCAGCTTTACTGCCTACAAGGTGATTAATGTTGAATGACAAAAGTAGTAAACTTTTGGTGCATTTTCCGTATCAGTGGGCATTATTACTAGTGATGTTTAGAGGCAGTTGAGAATCAAGTCGTTGATACACATTTATTTCTTAACACCGGTGCGCATATTGCATTGGCTACACAGCTACACTAATCTCGGTGTAATATTTTTCGAAAGGAGTAAGTCCCCTGTAATATTTATTTACTTAGGTTCTCAATCATGTTGCTCTTTTTTCCTCCCATTTGGTGTCTCTTGGTTTATCAAAATTTATTACATTGGTTGCAAGGACTTCTAAAAGTACATTGGCAAGTGTTTGTTGTTGTTGTTATTATGTAGTTCTAAGGTCAGCCAAGTTGTATTTGCTCTTATAACAGGGGGAGGATGACTCCAGCAATGATAGCGTGTTGCATGAATTGAAATAATGGATAGGAAAGAACTGAATCCTTTGATGAAAAACTAACATAATAAATTATGTATTATTTGCAACGAAAAAAAAAAAGATATATAACAGCGAGAAGAAAAGTTACTTGCTTTGACCCGCAATAAGAGTAATCAAATCTGTAATTGATAACAAAATATCGTACTCTCAACCTTATAATGTCAGAATGCATGAGAAGGATGTATTATAAGTTCAATTTGAGTCGAATCATTTGCTTCAAATAATAGGTGCAATAAGATTTAACCTTAATTACAGGCATTAAGCATGTGGGAGTGAATTTCAATTTTTTTTGAATTTCAGGTTCATCCAAAATCCTTATTTCGTTTGGTTCCCAAAACTAATATTGGCCAAGAGATATAAAGTGCAGAGAACAAGCGTGCCTTGTTTTGAGGGGGAAAAAAATCCAATGACCTGTGTTTAGGTGACTTGGAATCTTTGTTTCTCTTATTTTCCGAAAAGACCATTACCATAGAGTAGAGTCGTCAGTCAAGTTAAAAGAAAGGGATTGGAGTCTGAAATTATGATAATCTATGAGAAAGTTTGTTTTCCACATAAAAGATGCTTAGCCAAAATTGACTAGCCTCTGACGTTATTATCTTTCATTGTCTTTAGTTTTGATTTGTAAAGGGCTATTTAATTGTTTAATAAGGGTTTTTATTTTATTAAATAAAATGAACATGTTGAAATGTAAAGAAGAGCCCAGTTGTGACCCAATAAGAGCAGAGAACGACAGAACAGAACGCAAGTGCCTTTCCCCTTTGGATGAATGCAACCCTAAGGCTCTTTTCTTTCAGTATGCCCACAACATAATCCTCGCCTCCCTCCGTTTTAGATCTCTCTCACACAGACACACAATTTAACGACTACACAACCAGTTTCCATCTTCTTAACTAGTGTTCATGTCCGCCTCCTACTCAGACCTCCTTCTCCGCACTATTGTCATCACACTTATCATTACCACCATTATTGTAATTTAGTCTCTGAAATCCTCATTCACTCTAGTAACTGTGAGATCAGAGTAAAAAAGGTGTTGGGTCAGGCGTGGTCTGCTAGATGGCTACGTTGACGGGTCATAGTGCGCCCTTGGGTGACTCTGCTCTCCACTTTTCCTCCAATAGGTATTCTTTGTCATCACCTCGTTTTAGAATTAGTTTAGTTTATATTATGCTGCTTAAGAATTTTGTCTTTTTATGTTTTTGTTCACTTTTTTTTTTAAAATGTGAAATTGATACTATCATTTTAAAGGAGTGAACTTTTCAAGTTATCCATTTTTACTCTCTACCCTTTTTCCTTCCCTCCCTTCCCATTTAGAAAATCAAAAAATGGCTTGCTGTTTAAGTTAATGACTACCGTGTTTTGCTATTTGGTTTTTACTGTTTTTGTGAAACAGGAGGAGTGCAAAATGGAGATGCCCGCAAGCTGCCTTAATACCTAATTTGCATCTCCCAATGCGTAGTTTTGAAGTTAAAAATAGGTAAGGTCCAACATTTATTTATTCCTTTTCTAGATGGTGCGTTAAGTTGACACTGCAATTCACATCTCTAATACGAAGTAAAATGGGTGCTGTATATGTTATGCCCATTTCAACATAGTTCGCGAAGATGTAAATGATCTCATTATCTTTGTGGTACTTATGAAATGAGATTCTGTTTTGTGCAGGACATCATCAGAGGCTATAAAATCTCTTAGATTGATAACAGCCATCAAAACCCCATATTTACCTGATGGTAGATTTGATCTTGAAGCTTATGACGCTTTGATGAATATGCAAATTGTTAATGGTGCTGAGGGTGTGATTGTTGGTGGCACAACTGGTGAAGGGCAATTAATGTCTTGGGATGAACACATAATGCTTATAGGTCATACTGTTAATTGTTTTGGCAGTTCAATTAAGGTGATAGGAAACACCGGAAGCAACTCTACAAGGGAAGCAATTCATGCTACGGAGCAAGGTTTTGCAGTTGGAATGCATGCTGCTCTTCACATTAATCCGTATTACGGCAAAACCTCCCTGGAAGGTTTGATTGCACACTTTGATAGTGTACTACCAATGGGCCCTTCAATTATATACAACGTACCATCACGAACTGGCCAAGATATACCACCGTCTGTCATTCATGCTATAACACGGAGTCCTAATCTAGCAGGTGTAAAGGAATGTGTTGGCAATGACCGAGTTGAGCAGTATACAGATAAAGGAATAGTAGTGTGGAGTGGAAATGATGATCAGTGCCACGAATCAAGATGGAACCATGGGGCTACGGGGGTGGTTTCTGTTGCCAGCAATCTAGTTCCAGGCTTAATGCGAGAACTCATGTTTGATGGAAAGAATCCTGCATTGAATTCAAAGCTTATGCCTCTTATTGAGTGGCTCTTTGCGGAGCCAAATCCAATTGGGTTGAACACAGCTCTTGCTCAACTTGGAGTGGTTAGACCAGTGTTTAGGCTCCCATATGTGCCTCTTCCCAAGGCCAAGAGGGTTGAGTTTGTGAATTTGGTGAAGCAAGTTGGACGGGAAAACTTTATTGGAGAAAAAGATGTTCAAGTTCTGGATGATGACGACTTCATATTAGTAGGCAGGTATTAGTATTAGTGAGGCGGTCTTGTTCAGCAAATCTTTCACTTTCAATTAGCGGTTTGGACCATTGGCTATTGTATTTCCATTTAGAATCAAGGATAAATGGGTATGTTAATGACCTGGCTCAGGTAAGCTTTAATGTCTTTTGTTGTTTGCATGTACGCAGTGACTGATGCCAACTTATATGTACGAATGACTTTTTAGTGACCTGGCTCAGGTAAGCTTTAGTGTTTTGTTGTTTGCATGTACGCAGTGACTGATGCCAACTTCTATGTACGAATGACTTTAGACCCTATGCTTGTGATTTTAGTTTGACTTTTTCCTTTCTTCCGAGTTAAACATATCTGTGGAAGTTATTTTTTATGAACAATAAAGACTAATTGCTTTTACTTTTTACGAGATTATTATGAAATTGATATTAAATTACAAAGCATTTATGGAAAGACATTGATTTTGAAAAACCAAACAGGTTAATCGGAATCTGGAGTCCGACTAGTTTCCAGGAGCTTTGTCCTCCAACATGTGAATACTTACCCTTATCCTTACCATGAAAACTAGCAAAAAGATTTTCGAAAAGAAATCATTGAAAAGAAGTCGATAGACTAATTACCAAATAAATGAACATGATCAATTATGTTGACGAAGTATGTTAAGAGGTGCACAATTAAGGGGTAAATGCATGCTGTAGTGAGATTGTATACAAATCAAATGTTTATATAGATTGATCTGCATGTCCTCCCTCCGTTGAAATCTTTAGTTAAGCAATTGAGTGAAAAAAAAAGTATGAAGCAGAGGTATGAACTTAGAATGAGTGAAAAGTATTCAATATAATTTTTTTGGTTGTATTCCCATCTGAAATCATTTGGATGTATGAAGTGCGTACCCTTGACACTTTTTTTATTTCCCTAAAAAAGTCTATGAAGCAAGCTTACTAGCTACCTTGTGTAATTGATATCACATACAAAATAGGAACAGATGTGACGAATTTAGGAGTTATGAAGAGAGATATGCATCAATAAATTAAGGAGATCTAGGACTGGTTGTGGCAATTGGAGACTTGCCTGGTCTGCAGCTGCGATAACAAAGCCTATTCAACTTTTATCGTTCTCTTCTACGATGCTTTTATTCTCCATGTACAGTTGAAGTTCTTCATTTTCATTTGTCTCTAATGCTTTCATCTTCTTCTCCTTTGCTTCTTTTCGACTCCTCCACCTGTAGCTTCAGACACACACGCACATACCAAGTTTCTTTTCAGCTATAAAAACATGCACATTTCTACAATTGCAATATCTACAGAATAAGCTGTGAAGAATTTTACATGCTCAGCTGGTTGCATCGAGCCTTGTGCTAAAGTTTGAAGAGTTGATACTGCACATGTTTCTTGTCCTATAACGCTCTTGTTCCAAAAGGTTGAGCCCCAATCCCAAGGGCCCCCAGTCGCAGGCCCGACCACCGCTGGGGGATTGAAGAGTTGTGCTGTAACGCTCTAATCGTATAGATGGGGATATGTCCTAAGCGTCTAAATGAAAGAAAAGGCCATCAAGAGAAAGCAATGTCTCTTATGTCTTTGGCCTTTTTAGATTACTACATAATTGAGAGTCCAGAGGATAAGCTATGAAACAACTGGTAAGATTATTTTTTGTGACCGGAAGGGCACGGGTTCGAATCACGGAAACAATCTCTTTGTAAAATACAAAAAGAAATCTGAGTATGATTGATGAACCTCTCTTGGTTTTCGCAAAGCGGAGAATCTTGTGCACTGAGGCAGCAATTTATATAATTGAGAGTCTAGAAGACAAAGTTGGACGATGTATTAGACATTATAAATTTGGATTGGGACTTTACTCCAAAATCCAAATAGAACTAGAAAAATATTAATTTCTTTGGAATTTTAGAATTCTAAGAACATACAGAAATCCTGATTTAGGAAATAGTTAAGTCGTCTTGAACTAATTGTTTAGTCAAACACATAACTAAATGTCCCTCCAAAATCGAAGCCTTCCCCTAAGTAAAATGCTTCTTTAAAGCTCAATTTCCTTCGTTATAATTAAAACTTGACGACAATCCCATGATAGATACATATGATTAAAATTGTAGCCTTGAACTCTTATGAACACCTCTTGGACTCTTAAGAAGATCTTAGGGTTTAGTATAGACTTTAAGTGTGTTATTGGGAATGAAAGGGATGCATGATTTTACTTTAATAATTAGCATAAATTTAGTCCTTTTTCTCTTTTGCCAAACTACAACATTTTGAGAGTTTCATTCCCTATTTATAACAGCAGGAGATTCAAGGCAATAAGAGAAAGGCTCTAGCCCCCAACTAGGATAGAGTTTGATAGCTGGATAGTTAGACATAAATCCAAATTATTCAAAAACCTATCATATATGAAAATATTTGTTCCACCAAAGCCAAAATTGAATTGGCATAGCCTTATATCACAGAAGATAAAACAATTGAGCATTTGAGCTGCCCCCAATCACTACAACAGTCTGCCACAAGTTGCTTACCTTTTTCAATGTACAATTCAACAAAAATCATTGGAATAAAAAAGTGGAATGGATAATCTAGTCACAAAACTGATTAAAGGAGGATCTTCTCGTATTTATAATGGATTTTAACTATCTGATTTATGTCATATAGGCTGAAAGAAATCACAAAATATTTATAACAATGAAACAAGAGGAACAAGGTTCTGCAACAACACTATGCCCTGGATACAAAATTGATGATGGTGAACATCATTGAAGCAAACATTAGTCAATTTATATCTCAAATATGGAGACCGACATAAATAATTAGTTGAAGTAAGTTCTTGATGTTAGGCTGAGGTGATCATGTCTTTGTGTTCAATTAAATTGAGATGTATCTTTTATTGGCTTAGAAGGCCTCTTGTTTTATCTTTTTGAAAATGAATAAATTTTATTCTTCAACTTTCCAAAAGAAAAGGGTGCCTCAAAAGCGAATGTGTGTATATTTTAGCCTCATAATAGGATTAGACTTGCAATTTCATTTTTTATTCTTTTTAATAAAGCTATAATCTTCCATATTACTAAGTCATTTGACTCGATATGTCACAAATTGATTCTTGAAAGGGTGACCAATCTTATACTATCGTTTTTTAAAATATTTAATTTCAGAATTGTGACAAGATTTAATTAGGTTATTTAACATAAGTTGAAATCTTATAATATGTTACAAGTACGACCAATCATAAATTGAATCACAACTTAATACTAAAGGGTATCTCAAACTTTAAGCTTCATGACTTTCACTACTCTTTCAATAAAATAGGAGTCTAACTCTAGACTTCTCTCAAAAAATATAGAGCATATATATGCACTCTTCGTGGGTGTCCGTGTCAAATATGTGTCTGACACGGACACGTGCGTGTCTGACATGGTCACGTATCCGACACACGGACACAGCTCCATTTTGTCGTGTCCGTGGTTCTTAGATAAATTGTTTATATGTTTTCAACTTCTGTGTTTTTGTATGATTTCCTTGGTTTAATTTTTCTCGCCTTAGTTCTATGTCTAGTTACATTTTATCATTGCTTTTACATGTTATAATTTATACACTTCTTAAATCGAGCTTTCAGTCAAAAGTGGGGAAATTACAAGTGCGTAGGAGCTTGCTGATGAATAAATTTCACCTTATAAATGAAAGAATGTGTGAGAACTTACTAATGAAACAAATGCAAGATCTGGGAAACGAGACCTCATGATGGAATTAGTGTTGGTTTTAAATTAAATGTCATGGTCTAGTAGTGCAATTTACACAGGAAGGGATGGATATTGATATTGATTGCTAAATGACAGTAAATAATGTCTTATTCCAAAGTCAAACGTGCCATTATCTGTCGATTGTTAACAAAAGAGGGGAAGAATTTGAGAACTAAAATTGAAGGAAGTTTGTGAATTATGATATAGTGTTGCATATTTCTTTTATTTTTACAACAATATTGCACTACATGTAAAGGTCGTAAACTAAAACTAATTAGTATAAAGTGGATAAATTTTTCAATAAAAACCTTTCTAGTAAATTCATTGTAATTAGCAACAATGTGAAATATAGAAAATATCTAGTGTTCTTTCCTGTATGTAATGTGTTTTATCTATCTTCTTTCACTTTTATTTGTAACCAATTATGTCTGAATTCCTTTGATAGAGCATTATGACTTAGAAAGAGCATTTCTTTTCATATAATGTAAACAAGTTCAAATATATACAATTTCTTTAACTTTTGCTGTTTTGTAAATGGAATTCGAAGACTTTAGCAGTTCTAGCTATAATAATGGGCCAAAAGTGATTTAATATTGTAGGCTAAAAGCTTCTTTAAGGACTTTATAGAGCGATAATAATTTTAGGAGAAGATTTTTTAATGTCCTAATTACCTAGTTGGTAATTGTAAGTTTTTTCAATGGTACGACAAGCAATTTTATGATAGAATTGAGTATATTACTCATAATTTAAGAAAATATATATCCATACTTAAGAAGGATGAATTAAGGAGAAATTTAGAAGAAATAAAGGTACTAGATAAGCAAATGAAAATTATGAAGCAAGACATTGAAATGTTGATGAAAGAGAAGAAAGAGTTGAGGTTTAAGCTATTAAATATAATTGTAGGCTTTATTTTAATTTTGGTTTTGTTGGTCATCTTTTCATAGATGGTTGCAAAATAGGTTTAGTTCAATTATGCATGTAAATGTGTAAAATTTTAAATTTGATCCCATTGAATTCTTTCATTTTCATTTTCATTGTGAATGTTTTTCCTCTTTGTTAATTTTTGTTATTTCCCAAACATCCCAACCGCTCAAAATAATCTACCTCATATTGCTTTAATAAAAAGAGGAATGCGACCAATTGCAGTTGGTCTCTATAATCACTTAAAAACAACTTTGTAAGATGTTGTATTGTAATTTAAATCAAATTTGTTTTTAAACCCATTATAAAACTAGCAAGGGAATATTTGGAAACTATATTCCTATATAGGAATAGCACCAGAAAAGGGCTCTAGTATAATTTATACTTGTAAAATACTATAAATAATGTAACATGTGATTCTTGAGAGAACTTTTAAATCATGCAACTCATGCTTGACCTATGGCTCCAGATGCTAAAATATTGATCTTAACCTGCATATTATATATACAACTAGTAGCATATTTGTCAAAGGAAAGGAATGAAAAAAGAAGGAGAGCAGTTAGAAGTGATTGTTATTTATAGCAGTTCCAAGCTCATAAAATCTGACAAATCTAATATCTTATAGGAGATGAAATAATTTATGACCAAAATGCACTTTTTAATTCATGATGTTTACAAAATAAGCTTAGTATAAAGTATAATTTATGGCTAAACTTGTTTAATTGTTTAGAATGTCAATGTCTTGGCTGTTGCTCCCAATTTGTACTCTCCTTTTAGTTACTATAGCTTGTAACTATCTTGAAGTGATGCTAGAATTACCTTTGAACCTAAAACCTCTAGGTTCAAAACTTAACTTCAAATATGTAGGATTTTCATCTCCATAATATTATTTAGGCAATTTTATAGGATTGGCAACTTGTGACATTGATTGATCACATGTTGATCATTTTAATAGTGACAAAATTTAAGAAATTAAGCACTTGTTAAACTTACATTTTATGTTTTTTAACTAGATATATGTTCTTGATTAATTAACATTATGTTTTTTAACTAGATATACATTCTTTAATTAGTTGCTGCTAATTCATCTAAGTTTACCTAAGAATATGTCTCTGTTGATGCTGGTATTACTAATCCTTCTCTAAAAGTTCATCTTTCTCTAAAAGCTATTGAGACCTACAATATAAAGTTACCATTGAAAGCTAAATGAAACAAATAATGTTAAACTACTTGTTACTTACATTGATAGGATGTTCACTTGGTGTTGTTATATTACACCTTTTGCTATTGTGCCCAGAAGTTTCACATTTCCTAAATTTCTGCACTTGACCCTTTTGTCACATTTTTCTTACATTAGGCACTTTTATTAACTCCTTCTTACCTTTTCCGGTCATCCTAACATTATACTTTTAATTGGTTGATGAATCTGTTTATAATCATTCTCTTGCTAAAAGCTAATCCTCATAATAAGCTACAACACCTTATCAGACACTTTCAGAAAGATGTTCTTGTAACATTCATTGAAAAATGCCTCAGTTCTTTGAAGTGATTAATTGCACTAATAACATGTTTTATGGACAACCATATTAAAAGCATATATAAATTTTTGGTGCATTATATACTAGGAAAACATGTAATCTAGGCAACAATCATTAGTTTACCACAAATGAATCAGAGTTACAACAATTATGTATTGTATTCTAGATTTTGGCAATGGGTTCATATATAAATAATCTATTGAAAATGTTTAAAATCATTCATATATGAATCCCAAAACATTATGCAAAGGATAACACAAACAATTCCAAAAGAGAGGGAACAACATTACGAGATAAAGAGATGCCTCAAAAGTGTTCTTCAGCTTTAATGGCCTCGTTTGGTAGACAACCAATCAACTATTTTTTTAGTTGATTGGTTGTCTTCGACTGTTTGTGTAGCACCCCACTCTCGCAAGACACGTACTTGACATTCATGGTGATATCCAAGTATGTACCCACAAGGGTGGCAGGCTAGAACGATCATTTAGTCAAAATTTATTACAAAACTTTTGTTTCATTAAAACAAAGTACACGTAAGCGGAAATCACTAATCAAATCGGACCCATGTCATTTAAAAACATTTCCGTTTACAAGTTACAATTATTACAAACATTAGTATTCAACAGTCACTTGGGCCCATTTCAAATACAAAACACTTGAAATCATAAAGTCGTTTCATTATCAAATTATTCACATACACTTTGTACAATTTTTGCGGGACATAATTCGAAAATAAAATCACTGGAGACATATGCAAGTGTAAACTGATCCCGACCGCTAACTCATGCTCATTTGCAGTGGTTGAACTCCAATTGGTCTAATTGGATAATTCCTTTGTACTTGAAAAGCCACGTTGTAATTTTTTATGAGTTTTGCAAACTCAATAAGTGAATCATCATTGATGATTTCACCGTATTCATAAACAAAAACCACATATTTCGCAATTAATAATGCAGAACATGTGTATTCCATAAAATCACACTGTCATGGCACATCATTTAATTATTACGAATCAGAACATATATAAACAAATACATATGCATATGAGACTCCACATTCGTTATTATTGTTGTGATCGAGTGCTACTAAAATCCTAATGTCACATATTAAAATTTCTACCACTGTTCATCAATTGTTTTACCACTTGGTATTTTTCTAGTCCAAAAACTTTTTTTAGAAATTTTCGTAAAATTCACCAAAAATTTTAAATCACTAAACATACTCTCCAAATCAGTTTTCAACATATAAAAACCACAATTCTCAATATAATTACATTTATAAACAATTATGCCCGAAATGTCAATAAATGCATGTACAGTCATTTTAATGTGTGCAAAAATTCAAATTCACGTGCGTGTATGCTAACATTATGCATGGGCATGAAATGCATTTTTTTAAATCTATCATTGGTCTCACATATACCGTATTTTAGGGTTCTAACCCTTAGTATGAGAATGAGATTTTACACTAAGAGTGTGACAAAATCATTATCACCACTAGTTGACCTCACCTTGGAGGTGGAAAGAAGCTAAATACACCTTTTTGTGTTAGATAGGTTATCAAGGGTGCTTTGATACTAAAAGAATTGTCCCACCTTAATGAACCACTTCATAAGGTCATTGCCAGATAATCGAGGGAATTCCAATTTAGCCAATTTTGATGAGAGCAGCTATCTCCTCCCATTGTTGTTTATGTGAGAGCCTTATTCATGTTGTGAAAGTGCCTAATGGATGAGTTTCCCCGGTGCTCATTAAAAGCATAAGAGGATGTTGCTTGCTTCGGTTAGCTTACCAATGAGATCCTCCAAATAGCTAAACTCATCAATCGTGCCTAGTTTCATGCGAGAGAAGTTGTCCTATAGACTGCCAAAATCGACTTCTAGATTTTCAATACGTGCTTTATTAGATGTCACTGTGGTTAGCTTTGATACCAATGATAGGTCCCGATCAAAGCTCAACCAATTTTTTTCTTTTAATTGAGAAAAAACTTGCTTCTTTATTCTGTTTCAAGAATTTGAATACAAAAGAAGTAGTAACAATTTTATCGAAAAAGAGGAGCCATAGTGTGTAGTCACATCAAAGTAGAAGTAAAATAAAGAAAACAACATAACAACTAATGAACATATTCATTAGCATTTCTATTGCAAGCATCTCTAACTAATGAAAACCAGTTCAACAAAATAATAGCTAAATAACTCCATATGTGCATAGCTTAAAAAAAATACATGCATAACTCTTACACGGTTCAGGTAAAATATTTTAGGTTCTTCCTCAGCACCTTTGAAGACTTCCTAAGCTTATTATCTTGCTTTGGAGTTTCAATAAATTAAGAATATGTTTCACTGAGCATAGATCTTTCACCTTATGGTAAAAGCAGTAAAGAGGTTAATTTGTAGCACTCTTGTACTAAATATTCATCCCATTGGGTAACTACACATTAATATTGACCAACTTCATTTTTTAACGTGTTTCTTAAACTTATATTTCTTGTTGCTGAAAATTTTGGACTATGTTATGTGAAAAAGAAAATAATGTTGAACTATGTAGGTTTAGTTGGTTCTATTGAATAAGTATATATAATTTCAGGTTTAGTTGCATCAACGTTTAGTAATCCTAGTTTCTTGTTTGATAGAAAGGGGAGTAGAGTGAAGAAATGCCAACTAGTGTGTTAAGTTGATAGACATGAAAATGGAAAATATCTTTGAGGATTTAATACCTTAAAAGAGTTCTAGCCAAGCGCGATTGTGGTATACGTTGTTAGAGCATTTTAGAGGGTGAGATTCATAAATTTACTTGCGATGGATTGAGATTAATATATAAACAATAGAACATTTGTTTTCAGTTCTAAAGCACGTTTACCTTTTTAGTGTTAAAGTTTCGAAGGACGCTTGGGTAAAAACAAAAGTTGACAGATTTAGTTTCGTTGGGATTACGAGCGCAGGCAAGCTTTGGGAGCGCAAGGCCGGAGCACCATACGGTTATAGATTCCCTCGACTCTGAGGAGCACTTGGTTAAGAAGGGTCGGACGCAGAAACGTGAGGAGGATCCTCCTCCTCCTAAACTCTCTTTTCTCGCAGCGGTCACAGGCGAACAGGCTCCGGCAGGCGGTGCAACGCTGACTGGCTGGCAAGAGGATGAACCGGTGGTTGTTGAAGAGGCCGACCTGACAACAATAGCGGGAGAACTAGGAGGCAGTCTACTGCTCTCCCAACAACTGAAAACCAAACTCGATCACCAATGGCAGCAAGCGGTGGTCGTGAAGGTGCTGGGCCGTCGGGTGGGATTTAATGTCCTCCACACTCGCCTGTGGTCCCTGTGGAAGCTGCGAGGCCCCATGAAAATGGTGGACCTTGACAGTGATTTTTATTTAATCAAATTCAAGGAGGAGGCCGACTACTGGAGAGTGCTCACCGACGGGCCATGGGGAATTTTCGGGCATGCGATCGCGGTTCAACGATGGAGTCCGTCTTTCCGTCCATCCCATGCCGTGATATCTCGAGTGGTGGTGTGGAAATGCATTCCTAATCTTCCGATAGCACGCTACCATCTGAAAATCCTTACAGAGCTCGGGAACCTTGTTGGAACCACAATCTGGCTGGATGACGAAACTTTGCTGGCGAACAGAGGGCGTTATGCCAAGATTGTCTTGGAAATCGATCCCACACGGCCACTGCCCCCCACCGTCGACCTGGATGGGGAGACTCTGGTGATCTCTTACGAAGGTCTCCCCCAGGTTTGCTTCTCGTGTGGTTTTCTGGGGCATACTCCTAGCACTTGTCCTCGCAAGCGTGCTGCCGAAAACCATGCGCTACCATCGGCGAACAACCCTAGACCAGAAGCGACGACAACTGGAGAAGCCACGGAGGCACGGGCGGGACAACATAAGGACACGGGAACCAACAGGTATGGTCCCTGGACAAACGTGCAAAGGCGGCGTCCACGAACAGTGAAGGGACAGGTGAGCTTTGGTGACGGTGGACGGACTCAGGAAAAAGCTGGAGGAGGGTCACATTTTACTACGTTGATGACACCAGAAGCTGACGCGGATGGGACAGTTCAGGTTGTGGCTGTGACTGCCCCTGGGTCTCTCGTTAGGTTTGGCCAGCGTGTTCATTTATTTAGTTTTAATGGGACTAGTTCCTCCAAGACTCAGTTAGGGGTTGCCCGACCCACAGACAGGCCCCGTGGCCCCAAATCGGCTAATAAAGGAAAAGCGATGCGGCCCGTCTCCTCGCCAACGGTTACAGGGCATTCGCCGCAGGTCTTCGCCTCCACGGCCCAAATCTCACTTAAATCGACACCCACCGAGCGCCACCTTGCTGTCAAAATCCTGACCCATTCCGAGATGATTTGTGACAGCCAGCTCCTACCAGAGCCGGATCAAGGCCCCGAATCAAGCCCGCAACATATGGAGGGGGTGCAGGACCTCAAGGAAAGCTCCAATTCCTCAGTCCTTCCCCCAATGGCCCCTCCAGATATTAATATGGACTCGACGGGGCAGGAGGCGTTACCGGGTCTAAGGCCTTCCGAGGTTGGCCTGCAAATTAGTGAACCGATGGATGGCCCGGCAACCCCAGATGTGAGCCGATGGCAGCTCCGATGTAGGGTCTATTTTTCTCCCTTTTTATGTCGATGTTATTTTGGAATTGTCAAGGGACTGGTGGGGCCAATTTTCAGTCCGTTTTGCGAAATTACATCAGGCATTACAAACCGAGAATTCTCACCTTGCTGGAACCTCGGATTAGTGGCGATCGGGCTCAAGCCGTTATTCTTTCCCTAGGGTATGATTTTTTCTTTCGAGTGGAAGCGGAGGGTTTTTCCGGCGAGATTTGGCTCCTTTGGGAGGAAGCGTTTGACATCTCTGTGGTTATAGCGCACCGACAGTTCATCCATGCCACGGTTCTGTATCAGTCCACTACTTTTTCCCTTACTGTGGTGTACGCTAGTCCGCAAGTGTCTTCATAATCCAGTCTTTGGATAGCGCTTTCGTGGATTGGCAACCAGGTGTCTCAACCCTGGCTCGTAAAGGGGGGATTTTAATGCCAAGCTGGAATAGTCTGACAAGAGGGGTGGTGTTAGATCCCGTTTCCGAAATCCAACTACTTGTACAGATTCCCTCATAAGTATACATGAAACCTTATACATTCCAAAACCGGTATAATTTTTTTTCATCTTATTCATCTTAAATCCATTTTCATACTAAAAACTTAGCTCGGGTCTTTAGAAGGCTCAAAATTGCTTTAAAGCTTCAACCTAATGAGTAACCAAATGAATAGTAAATTTTTGACCATATGAATAGTACTTTTGCCAACTTCCGATCCTCATAACTTTTTACTCCTAACTCCGATTAGGACCCATCATACCTCATTTTAAAGATAATAAAACCCTCTACACTTTTCATGAAGGATGGAAATTCCGATTCCCGCTCAAAAG
>JAOQMR010000005.1:28248723-28261345 GCA_027563865.1 Erythroxylum pelleterianum
AAATCATAAGTTTTATGCTTAGATTTGGTTCTGAGATTAACCTAAAATCTCTACCTCATTACTTCCGCTGTGTCATATTGAAAACACCTGAATTTAAGCCCATGGGCTATAGCCCATTGTCAATCCATCTATAGTTGGTTCACAGCATAAGAACTTTTGAAATAATCTAATCATTCAGAATTCAGCATCAAATGTTTATTTTCAGATCTCAAGCAACAACCTGTTGGTACCAAATAAAAACAAACACACAAATCATGTGTCCCCTTACTATAACACCTCAAGTACTGCCTAATGTAATAATAATTAATTCCTTCTCAAAAACAACCTACTTGTTTCAACAACACCTAATTTTCACCATATTCAAGAAACAAAACAAGAGCAGAGATGAATCTTCAGAAGCACACAACCTTTTTATGATAGTCAATAGTTGCTCGATGCTCACTGCGCAATTTATCAATAGTAACCACTTGACTTTCTAATTGCTTCCTTAATTCCTGCATGTAGCGATATATGGGGTATACTACTGCGGTCAACATTAATAACTAAATTCATGAAGGATCATATTCTCAATCAACCAGACAAGATAATGAAAAATAGTGCCACCTTGTTTGACCGTTGAAGGCTTCGAAAATCATCGAGAGAGATGGGACCCTCAGCAGAGCCAATGCCAATACCTTTCAGTCTCTTGTTTTCAGTAAGAATCTCCTCTACATAAAAGAAAAGCAATTTACAAAACTCTGTCGTTTCATGAGCATGCTAGTTCGAGTATAGTGCAAATGGATGACCAAATAACCATAATTAAGCCCTCATCAGATACTTACATATCCTCTCAATAGCCAACACCAAGAGAACTGCATCTTTCATGGCCAAATAACCATAATTCTTTTTAATAATTATCAATGTTTAAAAGGAATTTATCTAAAGCTTACCCAAAAAATGATCCAAAGTGAAAAGTGACTTGTCACCTACATAAAGTACAATACCTGGTTTTCTTTTACCAACCACATCATTTGTAGAGGGAGTAGATCTTGGAACTTCCCGATAAACAAACGCAAATGCAAGCTCTGTGATCGTAGAAGAAAAAAATTAGAGTGATTAGTAGTATAAAGCAGAAAATGCCTACGCTTCGGATGGAAGATTTGAAGTGTAGTACCGTGCTGAGGGGGAGCAGCAAAGGATATAATGTCGCCATGACGAATTTTGATTTCCGGGCTGCTTTTTCCCAACTTCTTCCAGTTCAAATAAGTTCCATTTGTGCTGAGATCTCAAGTATTAGCAAAATGCAAGGAAGGAAGCGTGTGGAACATGGAATAAAGAAGCTTTACCTAGTATCTTTCAAGAAGGCAGATGGATGGTCTTCACCATGGGTTCTCCTGAAAATCTTGCAGTGAGTGGCACTAACAGCAGTAGATTCGACTTGAAAGCGTATGTCCTCAACCAGACGCCCAATACAGTGCTCTTCCTCGGTTAACAGCATATTAATTCCCTGGTGGCGCTTGCGGGCATTGGTGGAAATGGCGGTAAGCACACCCCAAACATCGGGGTCGGAGTTGCTCAGCGGCTGCGAAGAGATCTTGAAAGCGACAGACACTATGAAATCCCTTGGGCTAACCGGAGAGTTGTGAACGGAATTCTCTTTCTGCTCTTCGTCCACGCTCATGACTCAGTGAGTGAGTGAGAGAGAGGCCGAGACAATTAGTCAAAGCCTAAAACCCTATTACTATACCTAAGAAATATACTTTTATTTCTTTTATATATATATATATATTCGGAGTCAGATGGTTTCATACCAACGAGAGTAATGGCTTCTTGGGGAAGTTACGGTTACGTTGATTAGACGTAAAAATTTTAATAAAATAAATTATAAATAAATTTAATATTAAAAAATTATTATTAGAAAGAAATTAAGTATTCATAATAGAATACAGTTGGATAGAAGGTATATAATATAATATATTGTAAAATTATTTATTATTTATTATTTTATTTTAAATTTTTTAATTCACAAATTTTTTATTTTTATTATTTAAAATAAAATAAAATATCTTTTGTTTCATTTTATTCTATTTTATTAAAAATTTTCTTCATAAAATTAAAATAATATTATATTTCACTTTATTTTATTAATAAACATTCAACTAAAAATAGCCTACCTTTTTCAGAAGATTAAGATTAATTAGCCTAACTTCGTTGGGCCTAACTTAGCAAAGCCTATTTTGTATTTACTTCAACTTTTATAAAAATTATTCTTCGTGATATTGACACGAGGCAAAGTAATGACTGTAACGGAAATGAAGTTATATTATTAAAAATGATAAGTTCAAGAATTATTTGTCTTATTTTACTTTTATTTTATTTTTACTTATTATTCCTGTATTATTTTAACATATATATGAATATTTTGCATATATATATATATATATGTAAACGTATCAAAAATGGCCTCTACCAATTAAGAGAGAAGTTGCTTAACTTTCGCAGTTACCACGTATCAACGAGAGTCGTTGTATAACTGCGACGATGATAGGAACGAACATGCTACATTCCATTTCCAGTGACTCAACTTCGACCATCAAATTGACAATAGACACTGTTCAACATGCAGCATTAACATTTTCCCCGTGTCTCGGTTCTCTACTTCCACGTTAAATCAAATGAAATAATAACTTAATTTCAATTCTGTTAACGCAATAATTAAAAAAATTTACCATAACCCATTTAATTAATTATCAAACAACAAATGATAAGTTGCAGGTAAGGAATTGCGTAGCCTTAAAAACTGAAAAAAAATCTATAACAATTGAAATACTAAATTACAGGCTGAATCAAATTGACTTATCCACCATCCTCGAGAAACTCTCTGTGTACATGCATGCACGTTGTGCTGCAGTATTTATAGTTGTATCTGTGAAATGGAACTTTACCAGCCAATGACGTCCCACAAGAGGTGCAGAGCAAATCAGTAGCTGAACCGCTTAGAGGTTGTAAGCCATATGTGGCGGCTGTCCCGGTGCTTTGTGTATTGAGAACAGCCATTGTACTTGCGGCCATTCTCCTCTCCGCAGCTGCTGCTCTCTTTTCCCTCTCAACCTATATTAAAAACAAATGCAAGGCCGCAATCAGGATTAATCTTTTCCTACTCATAAGCAACCAGGTGTCTATTTACCACACTTAAAAAGTGCAATTTGGCCGGTAAGGTAAGCATCAAAGAGTCAATCAGGGAGCACAAGGCATTATAAGCTTTTGGCATCCGTCAAAATGTTATGCTGAACAGATATAATAGGCTTACGTTACATCCAGAATATATGTTGCTGACAAATCTAGATTCTCACCAGCCATGGGGGGTGGTGGTACTACTAACAAACTGTGACTCATATAAGCTTAAAGTTTGCTTATTATCAGAATTGAAAACAATCTGACCTCTATAGGCTCTTCCGAGCCCCTTGGCTTAGACTGTCCCTGGAACATTGAAGATGAAGTGGCTTGATTCTTCACAATTGCTGTAGCATCACGAGATTTGGCAGCCTCATCCTGCATCAAAATAACAAAAATGGAGCGAACAAAGTGTTGATCAAGCTCAGATCTTTGTGAAATTTAAAATTAATTGTGATTACAATTTTAAATCTCAAGTTTTTTGTTACATGCAAGGCCAGACCAGGCCAAAAAGAACATGATTGCAGATGGTAGGTCCCAGCATGGATCGAAATGTTCCAAAAATCCTAGATCCACGAGCGAGGTTAATGATAAAAATCTCAAAAAACTAACGTTTTCTCTTTGGATATTGGATAAGATATCAGGTTGACTAGTCCCCTGCTGCCACAATTAATTCAAGAAAACAGCTAAAGAATAAACCCCCCAGATAGGCTGTAGAACACACAACGGAATTAAACTAAGAAAAAATAAGTATGGATCAAAGCACCATTACATTCATTCCCTCAGAAAATACCATATTCAATGTGACTATTAAGCAATATTCACTACAGACAATACCAAAAAGTTTCAATAGTGCAATACATCAAAGGCATCACACAGGCATACCTGGGCCTTCTTTTCTCTGGCTTTTCGTAATTTTTTTAATTCTTTTGCTCTTGCTTTCTTTTTGGCATCTTTTTCTGCCTGGAAGACAAATAAGATCAATAATCACTCAAATAATTCAATGCGGTATCAAACCAACATCACATACTAATCTTTTAAGCGTGAAAACAAAATGCATGAAGGACACTAAATGGATATACAGAACATGAATTGACTATGCAACTGAGAAGAGAGAGCATGAGAGAACGATGCTAATAAGATGAAAAGTCAATCTCAGATTGACAGGGTGCATTGCTCTTTAAGAATTCAATTTTTACTTGTTCAAAATACTTGACACTTCAAGAGATTTACATTGAAGTAGAAGATTAAATGTACATATTTTTTTCTTGAAAACTTACAATTCATAATTCGCCTATTTTCTTTACTTTAAAGGATCACAGTGAATTCACTAAAAAACCTTGCCTACTTTGCTGTACAAGCATAATGGGACTCAAAAACTGAAAAACTCAATGTTTATTTGGAACAGAAAGAAAACCACATTACTACAACGATAAATTAAGTATAACTAAATCATTCAAACTTCCAAATATAAAAGACGACAACAACAACAATATGAACACTCAGTGATGTCTTGTTGAAACGCGAGGTCTGGAAAAGTCCAGATAGACCCAGTTGCTCTACCTAGTATAGAAGTTGTTTGTGATAGACCCACATGTAATGCAAAATAATGATAATACAAAATATAAATAAATACGTATGAATAAAATTATAAAAATATGTAATATAATACATATTATAGTACATATATAACATAGTAAAGATTAAGAATAAAAGATAAATAAATACACAAACCAGAAAAAAGACAAGTAAACTTCCACAAATAAAAGATAACCTTAAGAAATAAAGAAGGGATGCACAAGAATGTAATGACAAGAACAGAGAAACAAAAATAGGTAATAAATAAACAAATGGAAGTACCTGCTTGGCAGCTTGGGATTCCTCCATTTCTTTTGTCAATGCACTAGGAACTTTGGCAGCATGCCAATCCCATCTATTAAGATTTGCAGCCATAAAGCGTCGAAAAGTATTTCTCACTTCCTTATCATTAGCCAACATATAAGGGGTCCGTCCTCTTTCATCTTTGACACAAGGGTCCAATCCCTGTTCTAGGTGTTCCAGCACTTTATCAGCATCAGCAGACTGTGCTGCCTCATGTAAAGGAGTTGTTACTCCGAAAACTTCACTATCACTTTCACTGGATACACATGCTTCAATGGATTGTTGGTGACCTTGAGAAGCTCCAGTAGTTTCCCTGCAATTAAAGTTGTCCATTGGTTCCTCTTTGCCGGAATACGGGCTTCCATCAATTATTGAGCTTACACTTGCCACTGTATCCTCTTTAATGTCTGATACGTTTTCCTTCTGATCCACTTCATATGTTACTTGGGTCAATTGGCTATAAATCCGCCGGGCTTCTTTGTACGTAGGCCTCCGAACATTCAACGGTATATTACGAACAACACATTGTTGGCTAAAATGTTCTTTGCCTCCATCAAAGAGCATTTGATAATTGTTTGAAGGTGCATAAACAAAAACACAAGAGGAAGCACAAAAATAGTCCTTCCATGTGGAAAGTAGTTCTTGAATGTCCTAAAACATTGATAATGGAATATCATTCAACCTTGCGAGCTAATGCACGGTTAAACAAGTTAAGAATTTTAATAATCCAACTGTTCACATTGAAAGAACTAGGAGAAACAAAAATTGGGATCAGGTCAATCATTTTGTTAAAAACAATAAATAGAGCCAATTACACAAGAACTTTGTTTGATATGTAAATTTTGCCGATTCGACTTAGCATAATAGTTCATTCCCATAGAGCCCAATTATATTTTAGTACATGATCATCGAATGGAAAGTGCTGTAAGAAGTAGAAATAAGGAGATCAAATGAGTTCCTAAATGGCAGCTGATGACAGCATACCTTCTTCAAGGCAAGCTCATTGTATCGTCTAAGAGAAGCTCCAGCGGAATGTGCAAATCTGCCACTCGAATCCTTTGATGACTGTTTCTTGCCAGCTTTGGCCCGTACAACATATCTATTCCAAAAGAACAAACCCCAATCTTTTCAAAACGCAAAAATATATAGGTTGAATGGCTTGTAAAGCAGCAATTCAGTGTTTGATTGAACCAAAAAAGATTGCAACAAAGAGAAGTAAAATGAGTGACCTGTGGAATGTTTTATGAGCCACGACAGAATTACGATCAAAGACACAACCAGCAAAGTGCCCGCCACTCACAAGCAACATAACTCTCAAATGGCTTTTACCCCTGGGTTCATTGATAAAAAATTTGAGCCTCTCAACCACTTCACTCTCACTCAGACATTGCGTCAATCCACCATAGTCAGCTGGGATTGCTTGAGAACATACACTCTCATATTCATTCAGAAACAAACACTTCCAAACCGAAATCCTCTCTCCCGTCTTCAGGCGAATAAATAACTTCTGCTTAACATTGTCAACTGAACATTTAATACGATGCCCTGCCTTTTCAGCTTCATCTTCGGAACCTGATATACTGGATATGTCAAAATCCTTGAAAGAATCACAAGTTAATTCATCAAAATCCTCCTCCTTTACAGCATCTTTCCCCACAATGCTTAACTTCACCTGCAATGTTTAAATTTGTGAAAAGACTTTCATACAGTTATGAATTTAAAGGAAGTCGTAGTGAAGCATAGAAAAATTACATTAACGCGATGAATATCGGATTTGAAGTGGGAGCGCTGGTCAAGAAGAGTCTCGAATTCAGACTTGCAGGTATTGCATGTCCATCGAGGTGGCGCCGAACCGCTACTCTTCTCTTCTTTGACGTTGGTCTCCACTACCTCTAGGGTTTCAACATCTACACAATTCTCAGAGTCTTCGAAGGTATCGGAGACAACGCGACATGCATCAAAGAAGTTAGCGGGTACGTCGAAGATGGAACGATATCGTTTCTCTTGCCGATTTGGAATTGTGTCCTTGGCCATTGTGTGGGCCGACGGTCTCTCTCTGGTGTTCTTGTCCGCCGGGATTCTTTCTCTATACGGCTGGCCTATACTACTTTCTTGGCACGACATCCATCAATCAAATTTTGGTCCTGCAAAACGAAGTCGTCGTCAGTTTCCAAATTCAGCAGTGCCAATTTTGACATGTTTCGGTATTCTTCCAATGTTACCCTACAGTATATTTAAATTATATCACTTTAAATTATTTGAAATAAATTTTAATATTTTAGTTTATTTAATTCTAATTTTAGATAAATAAAAAATTTGAAAAAAATATTTATATTTATCATATGTTACATTGATGTGATATATAATTTATATTTCTATTATTTATGTAAATTTTATATTTTTAATTAGCTTCACGTGATAAAGTTAAAACTATTTTATTAAATGAAAATTATTATTTTTAATTTTTACTAAATTTTAATAAATGTATAATTAATATTAATAAACTAATTTAATATCATTCCTAAATAAACTTAGCTAAACTTGAATAATTTTAGTTTAGCATAAATAACCTTAATTTCTAAACAACTAAAGTTTTTCCTAATCTAAAATCTCCAAATCTGACAGGTGAACTCTAATCATGGGCTTCAAATCACCTTTGTCGTCATCTCTACGAAGCACTAATCATGTCGCCTCTTGTTCAAGATGTCTTCCGCTATGCCACCAATCCTCTATTCCGTGTTTGGTTACTGTCTTCGTGA
This sequence comes from Erythroxylum pelleterianum, assembly GCA_027563865.1. NCBI lineage: Eukaryota > Viridiplantae > Streptophyta > Magnoliopsida > Malpighiales > Erythroxylaceae > Erythroxylum > Erythroxylum pelleterianum. The sequence goes on from JAOQMR010000005.1 coordinate 28,256,517, forward strand.
GTGGAGACAGTAGACAAGATAAAAAATTCTCGCCCTCATATGTGTTTAGTTCATGTCCTCGCTTTTGTGTCCCCTGTTTTTGAAAGACAGGGACACGATTTTCTGTCCCTCCCAAACAGAGAGGACAGAGACACGTTGTCCCTGTCCCCTGAAAATACAAAGTACCCATTTTACACAACAAAAACATAGCAGCACAACAGAAGTAGACACCATGAGTCCATAGATCAAGATCAAAAACCCAAAATGCAATGCCCAGTTCCTCTTGAACTTACCAAAGTAACTCTCAGGTGGCTCTTGATAATGAATCTCAAGCTCACCCTCATCACCAACCACATCTCCATACTCACTACTAGTACTAGCCATTCTTATCTTCAACCCTCTTAGCCTCTCAGTGGCCAGCCCAAGAGTGAGCTTGTGGCACCTTCTCTGGTACTTAAACCCATTGATACACCTAAGGGTTTGAGCCACAGAGACATAGAAAATGAGGTGAACTAAAGACAGGAACGTTATGGGAGCTCAGCAATGGCGGCACTGAAGACGACTAGGCTGTGCTTGAGCCATGAAGATGAGAGAAAGAACGATGAAGAACAACAAGATGAGCTTGTGAAGCTCCTTCTTTTGAAGATCTATTGCTCTTTTCTTTTCGAGGGTCTTCTCGAAATGAAGTTGGATTATTGAGAGCTTGAAGGGTTGTTTCTTTAGGTATTGCTTGTTGTTGGTGGTGGTAGGTCGGAGGATGAGTTTCATAGTCTATTATTATTATTATTAACAATAATTTTGTATTAGTTATTGTTTTTATTAACTGAAATAATAAAATTGTATTTATTATTATTATTATGATTATTAATAACAATACTTTTGTATAAATAATTGTTATTATTAATTAAATTATTATTGTTATCATACATTTTGTTTTTTGTTATTATCAATTGATTATTATTAGTAGTAGTAGTAGTCGTAGATGTATTATTATTATTAGTACCACAACCATTTTGTCTTTATGATTATAATTATGCTAATAAAAATTATTTTTATGTCTAATTGTTATTATTATTATTACATAATTTGTATTTATTATTATTAAAATTTATTATTATTATACATTTTTGCACTAATTTATGTTTGGTTATTATTTTTCTGGTTATTATTTTCCTTGTTATTAAAATAATAATAACAATTATTATTATTGTTATTCATGATTATGTTCAGATTGTTATTATTATTATTTGTTAATTTTTAAACTAATACAAACCATTCATAATAAAAGTACTAATGAATTATATATTACTAATCATATTAAGGACCAGGGGCATATTCGTCATTTGCACTATTTTTTCGTTCTGTCCCCTGCAACCAAACACATTCTGTCCTCGAGACGGAGAGAGTTTTCTTTGTTCTGTCCACCATAACCAAACACCTCACTGTCTCCAGTTTCTGTTCCGTTCCGTCTCCAAATTTCTGTTCTGTTCCGTCTCCGGCTACCGGAGACAGCAACCAAACGCAGCGCTAGAGATCATGACTGTCACTTCTGGTTCAATATTCTCTTCTCCTTCTTCAACAACAATCATAATGCTTTGTCTCACAACCTTAGAGTCTCCGGACTTATTATGCTCGTCATTTTCATTTTCTCTGGACTGATCCTACTCTTTAAGTATGAATTAATGGATTTCATTTAGTGATTAAACTTATGAAAAATATTGTATTGTTCATTACTAATAGATTTAATGTTTGTGCATATTGCTCCACAAATAGACCAGTCTCACCACTACATGCAACCAACCTTATAACCAATCCAATGTTGCCGAAAAACCAAACAACCAATAATATGAGAATTTTGAAATGGCAATCTTTTGTCTTTTGTATCTTTCATTTCAAAATTCTTTGAGAGATAATCTTTTATCTCATGCAATATACCCAAATCATTAATAGAAAGATATCATCAACATATAAGATTAAAAGTAAAATTGTACTCCCACTGATCTTTCGGTACATACAACGATCAACAAGATTTTCTTCGAAATCAAAAGAGGTGATGGTATCATAAACTTAATATATACCATTGCCTAGAACCCTGTTTGAGTTCATATATTGATTTCTTAAGTTTACACATCATATGACATTTTTCCTTAATTGAAAAACATTCAGGTTGGTCCATATAAACTTCCTCTTCAAGATTTCTATTTAAAAAGAATGTTTTCACATTCTTTTGGTGTAACTCTAAATCAAAATGAGCTACTAGTGTCATAATAATACGCAATGAGTCTTTCTTTAAGACAGGTGAAAATGTCTCTTCATAATTAATGCCATCCTTTTGAGTATATCTTTTAACAACAAACCTAGCCTTATATCATTCGATATTGCCATTCGACTTAAGTTTAGTCTTGGAAACTGTAAGGCCCCAAAATAAATCCTCTTTGAAAAAATACATGTTTATGAAAGTACATGTGTGATGGGAGTTAGAATTTTGCTATGATTAGAATATGAAAGACTTATGACTTGAATTTTTGATCAAGTAAATTATAGTGAGTAAATTGGAATTAATTAATACCCTTAGAGGATTAAGGTAATTAAATGTATATTTGGACTAGGAAAAGTATCAAGTGCCAAGTGAAGTTGGTACATGAAAATTAGTATGACTACACCTATACTTTAAATGACATTTGGCACCATTGGATGATTGACATGTGGACTGGTTTTATAGGTGACAAGTGACAACATTTTAATTAGGCAAATGACATTACATGCACTAAGACATGTGGCTTGATGCATTACATGCATTAAGACACGTGGCTTGATAAATTAAGGACACCTAGCAAAGCAATAGCTGAAACACTCCAACTCATTTCAGCAGCCTACTCCCTCACTTTGGCTTCTTTCACATGAAATTTTATTCTTCTACTCCCCCTCTCAACTTCTGGACCTTTGCTGAAGCTTGGATCATCATATTTGTAAGTTATTTCATTAATAAATAAGCCTTGTGATGTTATGATTGATGCTGGAAACTGGTTTGAATGAGTAGTTCTACTAGCTAGGTTTCGGTATTTTAGCCATATCTTTCTCTATAGGTATCCAAATTGGATGAATTTAAATTTTTATTTAACTAGAAACTTATATCTACAACTTTCATGAAGGAGTAGAAATTGATTTCTATCACCAATTGTGTCAAAAGTTGGCTTGAATTTGAGTATCTGGAATCCTTTACTGTTTGTGAACAGTATGTAGTCATTTGGGGATAATTTTCAAAATTATGAACCATATTGCATAAAATTGGTGTCGATAGAAACTTAAGACATAAAGGAACAAATGTGTAGAAGAATGTTTGTCCTAAATCCTTCATTTTCATTGTCAAAATGACCGTGTAACATTCACCCGAAAGTTTGTTTGTGAAAAAGCTAGAAGAAATGAAGTGTTTTCACTGAACTTGCTTTGGTATTTCGATCATAACTTTCACTGTAGTTCTTCAAATGAGTTGGTTCTTGATTCAGATTAAACTAGAGCCATATTTCTACAACTTTCTTGAAGAAGTTGAATTTTAATTCTGTCTCTAAGATTTTCAAAATTTGGCATGGAATTGAGTATTGGCTTAGGTTGTAGCACTACCAGGGACAAAAATCATATCCTGTGATTTTTGAATAAACTGTATTGATTTAAGCCGAATTAGGCTGAGGTGTCTTCACCAAAGTTGAAGCTTATTATCTTAGCTTTAAAGTGGTATAAAGTTTGTAATTTTTGGATATTGGAATTGAGAGTTATGAGGTGTACAACTTGGAGGCATGATCATGCATTAGTCAAAATGTCAAATGTACATAGTCTATGGTATTTTGAGCATAACTCATTGAATACTAAACCAAATTGGATGAAATTGGTATCATCGAAAACCTAAGACAAAGAGGAAAAACTTTCTAGAAGGAGGAATTACCTAGTTACCTCACCTTCCTGATGAGAATAATTGAGCAAAGTGGACCTAAGGTGGATTGTGAAATAAATCTGGATTGAGGGATTGAGTATGATTTCACATGATCGATAATGTGATAAGATTAAGGATAAGAAACATGCATCATACATGTTCAGTATACATGAATGTGCATAATTGAATTCATAATTGTGCACAATAGTAATATATGTTTGTATTGAATGTTTTAGAGGAACCCTTAGAGTGACCTATTTTAGTTATTCCCGGGACTTCGAGGAAATAAGCAAACATGGAGATTTTGTAAGTAATTTAGATGGTAACTTTTATGAGTAACCTAAGATGGTCTCACCTTGATTTGTTTTGTTTATTACTGAATTGAATTTGATATTGATGAATGTGTACTGATTTGTGTACTGATTCTGGACATGAAGGTCCGAGGTATTGATGGATGAATGTGATATTGAAGTGCTACTTACCTTACTTTACTCTGCTTGTTGAATTTGATTTATGCTGATTGTGTTCTGAATTCTGGACAATGATTGTCCGAGGCGTTTGATGCATGTTTATATCATTGGATGTGCTACTTATACGTGAATATGATTGACTACTTGCTTTGCACATGAAATGTCTAAAATGACTTATTTTGCTTTAAAACTGTTGAGTCCTAGTTGTGGTAAATAGGCATGCCTAGAAAGGTCTGCAGTTGCTCTTGTTATTGACCCCTCGGTGTCTCCTGTTATTGACACCTTGGTGTCTCTTGTATTGACACTTCGGTGTCTCCTGATATCGAGACATATGTCTCTCCTGCTGATACCAATCATGGTATCTCCTATATATGTTGGATCCCGTTACCGGAACCCAACCTCTTACAAACATACCTTCATACCTGAGCGTGGTACCCCGAAATCTCTTCTCT
>JAOQMR010000005.1:28291336-28305991 GCA_027563865.1 Erythroxylum pelleterianum
AAGTAAAAGAACTATTTTCAAAAGTAATAAAAATAATAATTTATAAAAACATATCAAAAATATTTATAAAATGTATTCTAGTTGTAATAAAAAAAAGCTATTTTCAATATAATATACTATACATATTTGTTTTTATAACTCAATTACTTATATATTCTTTTGGAATTGATACATTAGGATTAATAAAGTGATTAATTCATTTTAAGATTAATATAGATACATATATGCATAATGTATAAATTGTGTAAATATGAAAATAAAATAAAAAAGTTTAATTGCGTTGAGATTAATCATGATATTAATTAATTTCTTTTAATATGTGTAATAAAAATATAAAATTTTACAATGATTATTTTATAATAGATATAATATGAAAAGACAATAATGTTTATACAGCTATAGAAGTAAAAAAATCAACAATAATTAAAAGTACAACAACTACATCAATTAAGAGTTTTGTACTTAATTTATAAAAACATTAAAAGTTTGAAAATATTATATTATAAACTTAATAAACATTTTTAAAAAATCATACTAAAAATATAATAATTTATTAAACACATAAAAATAATATTTGAAATAAATTCATTGTACTTAGATAATAAATTTTTAAAATTTACATTATAATTAATTGTTATAATAAAATTATAAAATTAAAATTAAACTCTCTTGTTTGTAGGGAATAATTATGACAACATTATCATTGCTAAATATTTTTCATAAATATTTTTATATCTTTTATTTTATATAAATATTTTTGCATAATTTATAGGTAATTTCATCTTACACTTTACTATAAATGGTTATGCTATAATTTATAATTTATGAATTTTAAAAAATACAACTACAACTTTTTCAAATTCTCTTAAAATAAATATATAAAAATTTAAAAAATATATTAAACGACCGGATCAACTGAGGCCCGACAGGTTGTCTTTGACCCGAACAGCCTGTTAGCTTCAGCCCACCCACGGGCTGGATCATTTCGGCCAGCCTGAAAATTTTTTGACCAGGCCGGGTTGGGTCATCAACAGCCCGGGCCTAGCCCGACCTGTTGACACACTTAAATATTAGGTAAATAATAGTAAAAACACATGCAATTTATTATTCCAAGGTAGTATGAATAATAGATCCCCCTACATTCATGCATCACAAAAAAAAACTTACATGTTAATCTATTTTAAACACAAATCAACTTATGTACCAAGATTACCAACATAGTACTAATTACAATATCAATTAATAATCCAAATGTTAACGACATTAGAAGTGCAATATCAATTTCAAATACATAAAAATTAAAATTCTTTAAACAACCACTCTCCCTGAATCTAATATCAATATCTTTCTCTTCCCATTTTTGGAAACATAAAAAAAAAATTAATTATCCTAAAGTCTACCAAACTAATATCCCCATTTTGCACATGATATCTAATGAAATGATACTTAACTTCTATGTGCTTGGTTATAAAATGTTGAATGGAGTTCTTTATGAGGAAAATCAAACTAGTGTTATCATACCAAATTGGTATCTTCATAAGGTCTATGTCATTGACTATAATTTATTATTTACGCTATATAATTTATGCACAACAACTACTAGCCATCATATATTCAACTTGTTGAGTTAATAAAGCAATTGAATTTCTTTCTTACTAAACCATGAAACTAATGCATTGCTTAGAAATGGCAAAACACTAGATGTGATTTTTTAATCTAAAAGACTATAATCATAATTTGTATTTTAATACTCAATTAAATCAAAGAATATATCTTTAGGATACCATAGTTCAAATGACATAGCACCATATAAGTATATAAGTATACACTTAATATCTAAATAATGATACTAATTTGGATTTAATTGAAATCTTGAATATAAACAAATACCAAACATAATATTAGGCCTCCTTGCGATAAGATAAAGTAAACTAACAATCATACCTTGATATAGTTTTACATTAATTAGCTTTCCCTCTTCATTTTTGTTCAATTAGTTGTGATACTCTTAGGTGTCCTCAATAGCTTCGCTTGATCCATTATGGAGCTTCTGAGTAGTTCTTTGTTGTACTAGAATTGATTAATGAATATGCCTTCCTTCATTTACTTGATTTGAAGCCTAAGAAAGAATCTAAGCTTTCTCATCATGTTCATATCAAATTCTCAACTCATATACTTGAAAAATATTTACACATGCTTTTATTAGTAGCATCTTTATTAGTAACACCAAAAATAATATCATTATTATAAACTTAAACAATTAAAAATATCTTTCTCATCCTTTTAGAAAATAGAGATGTATAGGCTTTACCTTTTTGTAAAACTATTTTTCAAAAGGAATGCACTTAACTTATTGTACTAAGCTCAAAGAGTTTGTTTTAAGCCACATAATGATTTGGACAGTTTATACATATGGTTAGGTGCATCATGATTTTCAAAACCTAGTAATTGATTAATATAAACTTCTTCTTAAATAAAAAAATTTAAAATGTGCTCCATTTGAAACAATTTAAAATTCATATAAGATGCAAGTAATAATCTAATAATTTTTTAATCTAGCTATCGATGTACAAATTTCCTTAAAATCTATGTCCTCTAGATTATTCTTTTTAGCTACCAAGGTTTATTTCTTAAAATGATACTCAAAATTTACCAGTTTATTTCTAAAAGCCCACTTAGTGCCTATGATTTGATGACCTGAAGGTCTAGGTACTATGGTTATTACTTTACTTCTCTCAAATTGGTTCAATTCTTCATTTATAACAAGAACTCAAATTTCATCACTAAGGCTTCTTCTATAGTCATAAGTTTAATTTGATAAATAAAATTAAGATGTTATATATTTCTAAAATAAGATTTAATAATTACCCCTTATTGAACATCACCTAGGATTTGATTTAGAGGAATATTATTTTTTAATTTTGAATATATATCTCACCCTTCTCATCTCCTTCACTTAGTTCAATAATTTGTTCTTATATGGTGTCTTGGTAATCATTCTTATTCTCTTTAAGAGTCATTTTTTTTCAAATCCTTAGATATGTCTATATCATCATCTTCAAGACTTTTCTTAGATGTAAGATTCATTAAAAACAACATGCATAGAGTCTTTAACCTCAAGAGTCTTCCTATTAAGTGTTTAGTATGCTTTTCTAGTTAAGGACCTTTTCTTAAACACCTTCAAAATAAGATAATTAATATGTTTTGGATACCCAAAGGAACTTAGGTTTTTGATTATTAGTCTCCTTATTTTTAACGACATTTTTAAGGGTTTACTTACCATTATTTATTTGAGGAAGAAAATTTTATCAACATGTATAAGGTTGCTATAAAAATGGCATATCATGTTATACGTTTGACACAAATTTATTATGTGAAAGTGAGATTTAACATGTTGTTTATGGAGGCACTCCTTTGAATGTTATATAAGTTGTGTATTATTTTTTAAGATGAAGATAATGTCTAACATTATAACATGTATGAGACATATTCCATTAGTTGTTTTGATTCCTATAATACATGTGAGTACATGTTAAGGAATTATGCCTATCCTGTGACCTATTATATGTTTGAATCTTGCTTTCTTGATAATTAACTTTAGGCCTAAATTACAAACTATACATGAGTACTTATGACTTTCTTTTTGCTTTAGTATGTCCAAATGGGGAGGCCTCGTACTTATTTTCTATCTTAGGTAAATAATATTTACTATGTATGTGTTTTCTTTTGACAAATATAGTTTTAGTATTAGATGCACTCCAACAAGTGTACCTAATCTTATGCATATTATTAGAATTTTTTTGAGCTCCTAGCATGCTTTCTAATTTTTCTCTTTCCTTAGTAAATTTGGATAAGGAATCCTTCAGAGCATTGATCTCCTTCTTAAATGTCTCATTTTCAATTTTCAATACACTTATGTTATAATTTTCAATAATTTCTGCACTTTATATGCTTTAATACTATGCATTTCACTCTTTATGCTTTTATTTTCATCTCTAAATGTATATAAATGCTTTTGAGCCTCTTAAAGTTTGAAATATAGCTTCTTCATTTTTTATACATGAAATTTAGGACGTTCAATTAATTCATCAATGATAATTCAGTATCACCATCATTATTAGTAAGTTTAGAGCTAGAGATGACCTCATCATCATCTTTAGCCATAAAGCATGAGTAATTTAGTTCTCCTTTTAAATGTTCAATTTCAGAGTCACTTGTATCTTCCCAATTTGATGCTTTGAGACACTTGTTTTTCTTGTTGTCCCAATTTCCCTTCTTATATTTCTTTCATTATCTTTGAGAAAAATATATTAAGACTTAAAGTGGTTAAGCTTCCTACATTCAAAATAAATAGTTTTGGAATATTTGCATTCTAGGTAGACCTTATCTTCCTTGAAGTATATTGGAAAGTTTTTTTTTTAAAAAAACTTTTTGAATATACAGGTAATAAAGGGTTATGTCTTCATCATTACTTCTACTTAAGGACATCTCGTCCTCCTCTTTTGATTCCTTCTTCAAAGCTTTGAATGTTATGTTCTTTTCCCTTAGTGCCATTATCTTTTCTTGAGTCGCTTTAAGTTTCATCTTATAAGTGAGAAAAGACCTAACAAGTTTTCTAGTAGTAGTGTTATTAGGCCCTCAGCTTCTATGATGCTCAATTTGGCTTCCTAAGTCTTTGGAAGTGACCTAAGGAGCTTTCTTATAATTTCAACTTCAGTATAGGTTTTCTTAATATATTTAAGAGGGTAAATAATATCAATGCATCATGTATATATATTGGATATACTCTCATCATGTTTCAAATTGATGGGTTATCATGCTTACTTTACTTTCTTTAAATTGATTAGTACCCTTATATATGACTTTAGGTTTACGTCAAATTAAACAATTTCATACATGAATAACCTATTGAATTCATTCCTTCCTAGTGCACAAAATAGTATGTGAATGATTTTTCTATTAAAAGATATAATTTTCTTATCTTAAGGATCTAATTTTTCTCTATGTTTTAAGAACCTTTCTATCTACAAACTTCATACTAGTTTTCCAATAAAGATATTACCATAAAAGAATAGGGTTCTACTAATGTCTTATCCCCCTTAATTGTTTAAGGATGAACCTAAGTATGTCATTGTGATCTTTATTCTAAAATTTTGTTTGAAATATTAACTTAAGAGATCAAATTTTTTTAAAAAATTAAATTCTATTAATGAAATTGAAAATTTGTAAATGCTTTTAAAAACAGGCAAACTAGCCACACATCCTTCCACATACCAAATACATTTAATATCTCAATAACCCACCCACGTGTCTACATCTTAGTTTCTTCGAAACTTTAAAAAAGAATAATCATCTAGATGTCTTGGTTCCTTCATGGCTTTCTTTACTTTCTCCTCACATATCTCTCATTTGCTTCCTTCATTTCTCAAGCAATGAGACGATGCTTCCAAGTCTTCCAATGGAACGACTACCACAAAGCAACTTTGGGACTTCATCTCCTTTCAGGTAACTGTTTAATCCATTCTTCTCTTTCGATTTGCTATTGCATGTTTAGGGTTATGTATCTGATAGTTTTTAAACCATATTCCATGCTCTAGTAACATTCTTGCTACACTTAGGAAGTTATTTTGAGAGAAAAATCAATTCTCTATCCTCATGATTAGAGAATTCATCAATTCTCGATTTAAGCGAGCTTTGCCTTTGAAAATTCTCAAATTTCTCTACTTCCATATCTCCTCAATACTAAAAACAAGTGAGATGATATATATAACTCTATTTCCTTTTGGGTAAGTCTTTAGATCTCTTAATTTTGCTAGTATATCAATAAGCAAATTCCCTTCCCATCTCCAGTGACATTTCTCTTTAATTCTTTTCCATAAGCTCTCCGCAAACGGGCATTGGAAAAAAAAGTACTCTCTAGTTTCAAATTCATTCCTGCATAGGACACATTTATTATCCAGATTTAGAAATTGTAGTCTATCAATCATGGCCATTTTGTTCAATGTAGCCAACCATAATAAACAAGAGGTGTTGGGTCTTAAGATCTTATATCATATTGCAAGGTACTAGACAACTGAATTGAATTGTCCCTGTGCTATAGCCTTGTTAGAAAAGGAATTAGGGGGTTGGTTTAACCAAAAATAGATGTCCTACATCCCACAATTAGGAGAATAATTTGGGACTAGGTACATTACTTGGTTTGGAAATTCTTTCCATCTATTGCTAATAATGACTGCACAAACTTTAGTATTGAATGGAAGATTGCTCCACCATTATACTGCTATAGGAATTCGAATTAATGGACCATAACCCATCCAATTATCATACCAAAAGTATACTTTGTTTCCATTACCCACTCTACAATTCACTGTTGGCTTCATAATTTCCTTGAGCTACATTAGAATGTTGATAAACCAAGATTGAGAGTCCTTAGGGCAAATGGACCATAATGATTTTCCTTTAAGTATGTAAGAGTGAAGCCACTTGGTCCATAAGGTATCCTTGTTGCACGAAATATTCCAAATATTTTCCAGCATCAATAGCTTGTTGGTAATGGCAATAGGGATTATCCCTAGGCCCTCATCCTTCTTGGATTTGCAAACCTCATTCCATTTAACTTTCAATAACTTTCCCTCAAAGTTATGCTTTCCCCATAAGAACTTTCAAATTATTTTTCAATCGCCTTCACTACACCTTTAGCCAGGAAAATACTAGTAGACTAGAAAAATTGCAAGGAGTTCAACATATATTTAATTAGTTGAAGTCTTCCCCCAAAAGATAAGAACCTAGTTTTCCAGAGGCTTAATCTCTGCTATATTCTTTCCACTAAAGGATAACATTCATAGAAATGAATCCTTCTTGTAATGAAAGGTGGTTATAGATAGCACAAATGATATTATTTTCTTTCCATAGAATATATTGCAGCTATCTCATATTCTAATCCATTTGCACTATTAGCCAGTACAAAATGACTCTTTGTCAGGTTAATTACTAATCCTGAAATTTCTCTAAATTGCTTTAGAGAGGACATCAAGATCTTAATTGAATTTGGATGTGCGTTACAAAAGAGTAACAAATCGTCAGTAAAACAAAGATTGATTAAAGCTACCTTCTTATATTTGCTGTGAAACTTGAATCCCTTTTCGTTCTCCACATTATACTGCAATAATAGAGTTAGAACCTCCACACAAAGGATGAACAGATATAGAGACATAGGGTCACCTTGTTATTCCTTAATGACACCTAAAAGAATAGATGAATTAGGTGTTGGTGAATCTAAACAACTAATTTTTATTTAAAAGATGGAATTTAATAAATATCAATATATGTTGATATATAAAGGTGATTCAATATAAAAAAATCATACAATCATAAATTAATTTAAAGTGTGGAGAAAATAAAATCTAACCAATTTGTAATGGTCCAGTAAATAACCCTTGTTTACATCCACTCTCTTAGACACTTTTTAAAATTTTTACTAAATATATGTTTTCAATAAGGTGAGGAAAAAACTTCTTATAATAATCTTATTTTTTTACATATGTAAACAACAAGTCTTTTTGTAATGTTTCTCAAAGGTAAAGAGTAACCCACTCACAAATGAAATTACAACTTAAAAGACTTTTCTTCATCACTTTGATAACCTAAATGTTGCTATAAAATCTTCGAAGAACTCTTTGAAACATGTCTATAAAACACCCAAATAGTTTCCAATGTTTAAACCAATTGAAAACCATACATTTATAGGTTTTGAGGTTTAAACTAGTTGCTAGAATCAAGAATTAGTCGTTAGTAAGGAATAGTTTTAGTACATTGGTTGACCATTGTTACACATTAGACGACCAATATGCTAGCCATAATAACATCTGCTAGCCATTGCTACCTATTGGTCGACTAATATGCATCCTAGTGGGACATTGAGCAGCCCACAACAAAACATTGGATAACTAATATGTGACGATAACATTTTTCTACATTGATCATCAACTAACCTATATCGGCCGACCTATATGCCCAAAATCATGATTTCAACATCTTCACATACTAAAATTTAATTTTTTAATGCAAAATTAACTTTAAAAAATTTGAAATATTCCCCTAATTTTGTTTTAATTATCACGAGGGTTTTCTTTAAAATCAAAATTTTAATTCCTCTTGATGATTAAAAAGACTCATATAATTAGTTAAAATGATGGCGTGTTTATACATGATAAACTTCTAAAGTATCAAAGTAACCAAGAACTACAATAAATATTACAATTCATTATTAACTTTGTCGTGCCTTGTTCTTCCTCAGTTTTGATTTTATTCTTCACTTAAATGAGTTTAACTTTAACTTTTCTCTAGTTTCTTTATGAGATGTATCTTGATTTATGCATGAACACTATTGTTTTATCAAAAACAAACTCATTAGTAGTACTTATATTTTTTACCATCAGAGTACGAATTATAATCTCCCTTAGTTTAATAGCATCATTTTCCTCGTTCACACATCCGACGCTTTATCTTTATGGGTGTGCCATTTTGGGATCCTTCCCTTTATCATCATTTTATTTCCCTTTCTAAGATTTGGCTTTGAAATTCTTTTTTACCATTTTAAGTTTGCTTTCTAGTTTTTTTTTTCTTCTTGTTGTTTCTAATCTTTTGTGCTATAATGCATATTATTTCATCTTATGTATTAAATTCTTTGTTCTTTATTTTTCATCCAATTTTTCCTTTTCTTCGCCACCATTTTGTTCATCCTTCAAACACCAAGAAGTCCTTATTTTATTTATTTTGTGAATTAATATTTTCTTATATCTTTTCATACAGTTTAGCCTATATTTTTCTTTTTTAATTTAACCCTAAATTCTCTTAAAATTCTATTTTATAAAACGACCAAAATTAAATGCAATAATAAATAACTTCCATCTCTCCCTTTTCAAAGATCCTATCATATGATTGAAGTGTAATATATGATTTAGTACATGACACGCTCTTTTCATAAAAGTATGTTCAATAGTGATTTTAAGCAAAAGTCATGTTTCTTTGTTTCTCATAAAGCCTATGACAATAATGAACTTGTTTTATGCCATTTTGATGATTAAGAGGCATATATGAATTAGAAGAGTGTTGCATGCTACTTTAATGTGTCCTTGTATAAAAATTGTGCCTATTTTAATTCTGTAAAGTATGTTTTCTAGGTTTTAATTGTGAACCATATATGATTGCATATAATTTTCCTTGTTCTTAGGTCATATAGGATTATGGATGAGCATGTGATTTTTGTACGTATTTAAAAGATGTAACACACTCATATGGTGACTTCAACACAGTTTCATCAAACTAAATGCTCTCCCTTAAAAAATTTAGTAGAATGGATGGTACACTTTTGTAAAAGATACCAATTCCATGCCTATCTTACAGCTCTTTAGGACTCCAAGTATGTTATTCAATTTTTTACCACTTATAATGATTCTAGAAAAGGACTCTTCTACTTGACAGGTCTCTTTATTCAATGCTTTATTCCATACAATCAATCATGCTTATTGCATTGGTAACAAACACACTCTTATATTATATCATCTCATATATATGACATTTCAATTTTTTATTCTCAATCATATGTATATCTAAGAAATTTTAGACATCTTATTTGTAAGATAATTTCTTCCTTTTCAAACTTATCATTTTTAGGATTTCAACAAGTTCTTCATAAGAAAAATCATCACCATTATTATCACAATCATTAACATTAAGAGATTTTGTATTAAATGATACCTTATTATTATTCTTTATAAAGTCACACGCTTGCCATCTTAATTTTAGATTCTTCAATCTTTGAATTGCTTATATTATCTAAAGTGACATTTCATGCTTTTTTATCTTGTAATCGTCTTTCTCTTTCTTCTCACTTTTTCTTTCTTACTTACTACTTTTCTTGATTCATTAGTGTTATCATATGTAACTCCAAGTGTGTGCCAAATACCATAAGCATTTTTACATATAGAAACACTATTTAGCACCTTTCTATCAAAAGAACCAAGAAGAACATACATCATCTTATTATTCAATGCCTTCAATCTCTCATCATTAGCATCCTGAGAAATTTTGTCAATAATATCCCACAATAGGAATATCAACTCGTCTTTTTTATTTTAGGCTTTAAGCCAATCTTTGGTTTTTTTAAGGTTTAGGCTAGGATTAAGCTTAGTTCTTTCCGTTTGAGCTTCAAGTTGAGCTTAGAATTGGACTTTATAGTCTAAAGTCTGATGTTCTTCCATATACTTAATGATGCCATTCTTTATGTGTAAAAAAATAATGCCATTTTGTATTTTAATGAATATTTACTTGCAAGCATGTGATATATATTAGTTACTTTCAACTAATTAATGATCTAGGGCTTAACATATATTACGCAATGCATATATGCAATCTCTAACCTCTCAAGGCTCTTCGTAAAGGTTCTTCCCTTAACACAATTATGTTTTATTTATATTACAACCAACTTAACTAGTCATCATAATTACAAACTAATCACTATAATATATAGTTTATGGATATGATTGACTAGCCATTCATTAACATTTAACTAGTTGAAAATCTTTCAATAGGAAAATCAGATAATTAAACCCTTAACTAGATAGAAAGTTTCCTCTTATTAATCTTCTAAAAGAAGGATCAGCTGGTCAATCATAACCCTTTCTGTAGTCTAATGAACAATGCATATTGTTAGTGAACAATATAACTATTGTAAGGTGTTTATCAATAAAAAGTCCATTCTATGTACAATTCTACACATTACATATTCACAAAATAAGTCATCCAAAATTAATTTTTAACATTTCAAATTCTTCAAAGACTACAAACTCCTTTATTTGACAAAAAACTTGGTTCAAAACTATTTCAAAAGTTTCTCAAAGTCTATTGGAAAATCAAAGGGTCTTTTAGTTCAAAACAAACTTCCCCTTGATTATGAAAGGATTTATACTTTAAACCTTACATATGAATCATTATGTAATAATTGAGCTCCTAATTCATTAAAATGGCTAATATAAAGTTACAAGAAAAATTACAATGATTATTACCTATGGAATGATTTCATCCTTTCTTGTTCTTGGTCCACTTAACTTAAATTGCCTTAAATCTCTCATGAATTGCATATATGCTCCACATTACTCATTTTCTTCATTTTTGGATTGCTCAGTTGATTAGATTGGTTTCTTTTCTCATTTTACCCTTCTATGAAACATGATCTTTCATATATTAGTTAGGCATTTCTTAAATTATTTTACTAATATCACCAAATATGAAATAATATATTTTCAATCTTAAAAAGCATATGTTAAAACCTTATTTAATCCAAAAAAACTAAGAGAGAAAAATAGTAAATATGAAGTCAATGAAAAGTATTTTCTGTTAAAAGTTGTGGTTTAAGAAGACTCCAATGATGATGATGATGATGATGATATTGATAATGATGAATTGAATAAGGTGTAAACACTTATGCAAGGGTTATACAAGAAGAAAGTAGGAGGAAAAATGTCAACAATAAAGGGGTGGGTGAGCATAATGAAATTGATAAGGATAGTGAAAAGTCATCAATAATTGAAGTTGAAAAATGCTCTTGACTCAAGGAATGAAATAAAGTACTACTCAACTGATGAAAAAGATATTACACTAAAAGTGAGAAGGGCAGCAATAGCAAAGAGGATGCATCAAGGTTTAAATATATAGTTCTTATTTATGATCCCACATATAATTTTTCTAAAATTACCACTTGGAATGAAATTTGTAAATGGAAAACAATTCAAAGAGGTAGTGACAAGGTGTTTAATCAATGAAAGGGATTTAGTTTTGCTTGATAAGAATTAGAAAATAGTAGTTATTGTAAGATGTGCAACAATTTTTATATATAGAGAAGTAGTACAAGTTTGCATGTGATAGGAAATTTTGTTTTGCTGGTTCACCTAAATGATGAACATAACTTTTAGCACGATGTACAAATATAAGAGGATTAGGGTTATGTGTTAGTGAATAATGTATTTGGAGATTTCTATGACAAAAGTTGTACTTGTAGATCATAAGATGTTTTGGGGATCTTTTATTGCCATACATGTAGTATAGTTATTTATAATAGATGCAGGAATGAAGATAATGTAAGTGATATCCAAAGTATATATACTTGACCATTTATAAATATATAATGAATCATGTACAAGGTGAGTTGTTTTAGCATAAAACTAGTAAAACACCAATAGAACACCTATGATGAGTTTGTTTGGGATAATAAAGAAGAAGAGAGTGATAAAGCCAAATGGCCATATCTAAAGACTAGTTCAATTTCAAGAAAAGATGGAGTTATGTCTTAAAAAATCATGTTTATGAAAAGATCTAATAGGGCAAAATGTTGTTACAAGTAATTTCAAGTACTAGGCTGTAGGGACCCAGGAGAGCCCTCCGGGTATGCACCGGTGACCCTACCGGGTTGGATTTCCCCTCGGTATTGTCCTCTTTGGTTCTTGGGTGAGTCCACGACTCGAACCCAAGACCTCAAGATTTTGTTGGTTTCGAAACCACGCCTTTTACCATTGAGCCAATGTAGAGTTTTTCATGATCTTTCCAATGACATATGGCTTGTAATTTTCTGATTTGTGTGCAAAGAGTTATGCATGTTAGAACTTTCAAAAAGGGAAAAGGGAAAGAAGGTGGGCAGACCCTCGCCCAGTCGCGAGGGAGACGCCTCGCGAGGGCGAGGGGAACCTCGCCCATTCGAGAGGGCGACTCCTCGCGAGGGCGAGGCGAGCCAAAGCTTGCCCGCTCCCGAGGACGACGCCTCACCCTCGCGAGAAGGCGAGCTAGCTTGCCTCGCGAGGGCAATGCCTCACCCCCACGAGCCAGATTGGATATAATATATATATATATATATATATATATTAATTGTTTTGTTTTGATTTTTGCTTTTTTTTTGGGAATAACTTTTCCGTCCGACGTTCGATTGACCTGATTCTTGAGGCATCGGATTCGTGTTTAGACGGAATTTTGTGATAGAAAATTTTGGATTTAAGCCGGGAATGTCACAAACATGCATTGTACACATCATAATCGCTACATGTGCATTATTAAATATTTCTGATTGTACTATTGGTAACGGTTACATACTTTGACTGATATAGAGGCTCACTTGGAGCGTCGATCCACCGACATTACTAAGACTTCTAGGCATTAGCTCGGAAGTTACAGGTGAGTGACCTAGATGGCTTTCTTTCAATTACTATATGTTTACTGTGGAGATAATGGCGGGTTAGTAATTGGGATTGATTCTGACTGGATTCTGGACAGAAGGTTCGATGAATTGGGAGATTTGACATAGAAGTGTTCATGATGTGATAAATGTGAAATTGCTTGCTATCACTGTAGTCAATCCCTGTTATTAATGTGATCGATTGTTTTGCCTCTGATGTGACCGACTGTGCCACATTTATTAATTGTGATACATTGACTACGAAATTGGGCATATGCATTTCATACACAAATACATGAATTGATAATAACAGTTGTGATCGGAGCAGCCACCGATCAGAGCTACAAGCTCGACTATTGACAGCTCGAAGGGGAATAGTACATACCCAGAGGGCTCTCCTACCCCTACCGACCAGAGCTACAAGCTCAACCAATGAACAAGAGCCTAGAGCTCGAAGGGAAGTAGTGCATACCTAGAGGGCTCTCCTACCCCTAAAATGCGTTTAACGCTTAATGAGCCCTGCATGGGATAGTTCAGGCGCTCGGTCACAACACTGTAAGAAAATGGCAAAGTGTCACATATACATTTTATATGCATTTGATTAAATACTGTGATTGGGTGGAAGGCCAAAACGGCCTCATACTGATGTGATGACACTCACGTAATATTTTGACTGTATAACTGTGAAATGACTGCAATCTTATGGTAGTTTCGATCAATGTGCATTTATGAAATCGTGAATTATGCAAAATGCAAAGTTGTGCAATAATGGTTATGTAAAGTGATGTGTTGCATGAGTTGGGTAAACCATCGATGATGGTCACTCACTGAGTTCACAAAAACTCACCCAAAATTTGCAATTTTTTTCAGGACTCAGAAGAATACCTCGTTAGACCAACGGGAGTATATTTACAGCATTCAAGAAAAGACTAGAGGTCGGGATCAGTTCGCATCTGCATTAGTGTCTAGTAAAATTGTATTTACCTTTGAAATTTGTCACAACATCAATTTGTAAAGTAAACGGTCGGACTATAGTTGATTGTAATCAATTGTATTTATCGGGACTTCTGCTTGATAATGTTTTTCTTTAGCACATATGATCGTATTTTTAAAAAAAATTACACTGAGTTTAACCGAGCGATGTAGCACGCCACCCTCGCAAGGCTCGGGCTCAGACATCACCATCGATGTCGGGTTTGGGTCATGTGGGAATGGGGTGTTACATTTAGGTAGGCGCCTTTTTTATGTAGGGACTCAGGAGAGCCCTCCGGGTATGCACCGGGGACCCTACCGGGGTGGATTTCCTCTCAGTATTGTCCTCTTTAGTTCTTGGATGAGTCACCGCTCGAACCAAAGACCTCAAGATTTTGTTGGTTTCGAAACCACGCCTCTTACCATTGAGCTAACTTGGTTCAATGGTAAGAGGTGTGGTT
>JAOQMR010000005.1:28306091-28322423 GCA_027563865.1 Erythroxylum pelleterianum
AAACCACGCCTCTTACCCGTGAGCTAACTTGGTTCAATGGTCAGAGGCGTGGTTTCGAAACCAACAAAACCTTGAGGTCTTGGGTTCGAGCGGTGACTCATCCAAGAACCAAAGAGGACAATACCGAGGGGAAATCCACCCCGGTAGGGTCACCGGTGCATACCCGAAGGGCTCTCCTGGGTCCCTACATAGGCAATCTATTTAACCACTATATCTTATATAGGTTAGTTACTTAGCCACTTATGATTTAAATTAATGCTATTTCATATTTTCATATGCATAGGTAATATAAGTATATGCATTGGACTTTTCATTTTCAATTTTTGATACTCAGTTCATACCAACTTCAATACTGGAGTAGTAGCAATAGCTAATTCTAAGATTACACTAACAATCAAATTAAGGATTGCACCATCAAAATATAGCAACTCTTACATTTGTTTGTAGGCATCAACTTTTCTATATTTTACATTTTTATATCAACTTCTCTATATCGTGTATATTCTTTAATATATTAATTAAATTGCGCATAGGGTTCAAATCCTTAATTTAAATTGTCTAAGAGACTAAGAAAAAAAAAGCTAATGTTGAAAAGAGAGCAATATAAGAAGTCAAGAAGTATTCAGTCTCAAGTTAGCTTAAGGAAGACGCTAGTGCACTTTGCTTAATTAAGCAATACAACTTTTAGACTTGTTACAAAATTAATTTCATTAGATGGAAGATCAATAACATAGGAGACAACTCTACTCAAATTCATCATAATTAATATTAATTGTTGTCGTTAGTCCTATACAACTCCACCAACTAAAAACAATAATAAAAAAGGAAACAACCATTAAGAAATTAGTTTCTCATAAAAGAAAGCTTGGGATTCAAGAGGTTTATGCTAAACAGTCATTGTCCAATTTGATTTGATTTTGGAACATATGATGACTTTAATCTTAAATATTATTATTGAGATAATTTGTATTAGCTTTTACTTTCAATATATCTTGGTTATATTTTATACTAACTATTTTCATACGGTAGCACGTGTGTGGAATTAAAATTGTTGATTGCAACTTTGCAAGTTGTCTACTTTAGAAATGTAGCTTGTGTATTTTTCCTTTGTGTTAAAATTTTTGAACTCAGTATATACCTTTGCTATATGTATAGAGTATAAGGACTATTAAGCATTATAAAGGGAGCTCCCACTTTTAGTTCATATTCTTCATTCTCTTTTGATCAAACATTCTTCAACTCAATAATAATGACGCTGGTTTCTATTTTGACAACATAAATATGAAGAACATCTAACTGATAATCAAAACATATGATAATCATATCACGCGCTTCCTTAATTTAGTTTTTTTTAGTCTCATAATACTAGAACTTGGTTAGAATTCTTCATATGTTTTATTAGAATCATATAAATACGTTGGAAATCTAACTATTGAAAAAAAATACCTTTTCTTATCTTTTCTACTAAAGATTCCATATATTGCAAATGTATTTCTAATTCAAATATGTTTTAGAAATTTTTGTTCGTATCATCAACACTGCAGTTGCTCATAATTTTCATCAACTTTCTAGTGAGCTTGTAGATGATAACACCAAATTTGAAATAGTAACAATTTTACAAGAATGGTAGAGAAGCTTCCTTTAAAAAAATGTCACGATTATAACATTCAACATAAGTGGGACAAATTGGTATACATCTCACACCTTTGTAGTGACAGGAATTTAAGATAGAAGGGCCCAAGTATTTAATTTTTTTAAATTTTAGGGGGCCCAGTGCACCATTAACATTTAAATAACTCAGTTCTAATATATATATACATATATATATATAATTATTTAATAATCTTATATATATATATATATAATTATTTAATAATCTTGAGGTGGGGGCCCAGTTGGTTTAGGAGGTGCCATATTAGTTACAAAAGAAATATTAGCCCAACAATGCTTAGAATCACAATTAAGAAAAACACTAAAACATCAAACTATTCAACTATGTTGTTCAGAAAACGCAGATGTTCCACAACAATATGGATGTGAAAGATCAATTAGAAGAAAACCTTTTAGAAAACAGTTTAAATAGTTTAAGAAAAATTATAGATGGAAAAAAATCCGCCAAAGTATTTTAGACAAAGATCGTTTAAATCATTTAAAAAACCTTATCGCAAATACTTTAGACGCAGTAAGTATCGACAGTTTAAACCAAAACAACAATATTGTCCTACAAAAAAGAAAAATTGTACATGTTGGATCTGTAAAGAGGAAGGCCATTATGCCAACCAATGTCCAAAGAAAAAAGAAAACCATTTAAAAATAATATTCACATATTAAATTCAGCATTTCAAAACCAATTAGAACCCATTGAATCTAACTATGATACGAACTCAACCATATCTTCTTTATATTTTTATGAAACTGAAAATGAATCTGATAGCGAAAGCAACTCAGAATCAACAACTCAATCCCAACGCAACATTTATACAAGTAGTAGTTCAGAAAACTAAAGTCAATGCCTATATAGATACAGGAGCAACTATTTGTATTTCATCAAAACAAATATCACTACCTTGGAAAAAATTAGATAAACCATTACAAATTCGAATAGCCGATGGAAGTTATAAATTTTTATGGTATGTCAGCTATTATATAAACATATTAATAGAAGGATAAACATTTACAGTTCCATCTATTTATCAACATGAATCAGGATTGCCCTTAATAATAGGAAATAACTTTTTACGGTTATATAACCCTTTTTGTCAATATTTACACTATATAACATTAAAAACCCCTTTTATCAAATCTCTAAATCAAAATGTCGTAGTCATTAAGATACCTATCTATCATACTGCTTATTATAAAGAACTTAAACTGATAAGTGAAAGAATAAATAGTCTCCACTTTTATTTACTCAATAATACCACTATTCAGACCGAAGTAGAAACGTTATTAAATTCAGTATGTAGTGATAATCCTTTAGATCCCATCAAAAATCATAATAATGAATTAATAGAAATCCGGTTAAAAAATCCTACACAGGAAATAAATATAGTCAACAATATCCCTTATACACAACAAGATGTAAAGGAATTTCATCTGGAATGTCAAGACTTATTAACAAAAGGAATTATTAGTTATAGTAAAAGTCGACATTCAGCACCTGCTTTTTATGTAAATAACGCAGCAGAGCAAAAACGAGGAAATAGAAGGATGGTCATAAATTACAAAAAACTAAACGAGGCAACAATAGGAGATGCATATAAGTTACATCGGAAGGATTTTATTATCAATAAACTCAAAGGAAATCATTGGTTTACTACATTAGACGCAAAATCTGGTTATTGGCAACGTAGATTACACGATAATACGAAAGATTTAACAGCATTTAGTTGTCCTCCCCAAAAACATTATCAATGGAATGTATTACCATTTGGATTAAAACAAGCCCCCAGTATTTACCAAAGATTTATGAATAAAAACCTCGAAGGATTAGAAGAATTTACATTTGTTTATATAGATGATATTATTATCTATTCTAATCAAGATAAACTTGACCATTATAAGAAAGTTAAAATACGTTTAAGCAAACCCAAAGCAAGAATAGCACAACAAACAATAAACTATTTAGGAATAGAATTTCATCAAGGATATTTAAGATTACAACCTAATATCTTACAAAAATTAAATCTCTTTCCAGATAAATTAACAAATAGAACACATGTTCAGCAGTTTTTAGGATTATTAAATTACATATCAGACCAAGGTTTTCTCAAGGACTTAACAAAAGAGAGAAGAATATTACAACGAAAATGTAGCACTACAACACAATGGTACTGGACTAATAATGATACCTTAGCAGTTTGTAAATTAAAAGAATTATGCAAGACTTTACCGTCTCTTTATTATTATGCCGACGATAATTCATTACTAGTACAGATTGATGCAAGTATTGATACATGGGCAGGATGCCTTTTGGCACAACCACCCAACAACAAGAAATACTTATTATGCAAATATATCAATGGAACATTCAATCAAGCAGAAATGAAATATCTAGTTCATGAGAAAGAAACACTTGCTTGTCTCAAAACATTGAGAAAGTGGCATGTTGATTTATTACCTATTGAATTTTTAATTCAAACAGATTCCAAGTACCTATGTGGATTTATAAGATACAATATAAGATCCAATTATAATCAGGGTCGACTAATCAGATGGAAAATGGAGTTATTACAATACAATTTTCAAATACAATATATCAAATCTTCTAACAATTTTCTTGCAGATATCCTCACCAGAGAATGGAAGTAGTTATTCAACAGTTAAAGGAAACATTAGCCATCAAGCAGGCAGAACTAGTGGAATGTCAACAAAAAACAAGCATACTAACCAAAGAAATAAACCGCATTCTATCTACTCTAGCCCATCTTGAAGAACAAGAAACATCAGTCAATCCAACCAAACAACCTATTAATACCCCTGAATCTTCATCCACTACATCTACCACTAATATACCTACCCAGTCAGCCATACCTACAAAAGTCACACCTATACCCAAACACCATGAAAAAGATACCAAGTATTATGTCATCTTTAATGGACCCATGGCAGGCATTTATGAAGAATGGCATCAAGCAACTATCCATATCACTAGTAAGAAAGGAATTCTTCACAAAAGTTTTACTAGTAGAAAAGAAGCCGAACAAGCACTCTCGGAACATCAGAACCCACCTCTACGACCTCAGTATAAAGCAGCATTAACTACTCCTGCAAGCAGCTCTACAGCATCCAGAATGCAAGTATTAGGCAAGATTCCTAGTTCTATCTCTACTGACTTAGAAAGAATCAACTTTTTACCAATGAAGGATACAATAAACGACAATGGACCAAAATTAATTACATCAGCAGCTTTCTATGACTGTTTCCAAGCACTCAATGAATGGGCTGAAGAGATGAAAGTATTTCAGTATTATCCACAAAACCGCGGCCGTTTTGGACCCAAGGCAATAGTACTACCAGGAGCTGAACCATTAGCCACTTACCTATTATTCCAAAGTGGATTAATTGACACAATTTATTTACAAAGCATGAGCCTTTTATCATAAGTTCCCAGTAGATTTGTTCAAGCAATCAAGGCTTACAAGGATCGTTTTGCCAAAGACCGAGAAATATACATTAAGTTTTACAGCAGTTATCCAATATTTGAAGTCAAGGATCCAGCAGAAGACGCAGCAGTCATTGTACCAAAAATAGCATATGTACAAATTGGAATCAGCAATGGATCATGTCCCCCCTTAGAACCAGCATGCAAGCACCCATTTAGTTAGGATCTCATCAACCATTTTAATCTCAATTGCATCGAAGGAATACTCATTCAATGTCAAAGAATCACAAATGATACATGTCTCAAGATCAACTACAAAGGATATAATATGATTTTGGTCTCAACATATAAGACCGTTATTACAGCTGAAGCAGTTCATATTCTTCAAGCATTCATGGAACCATTTACACAATTATCTGGAGTTTTTGAGCCACTCACGGACGCATGGAAATATGCAATATGCAAGCAATTAAGGGATTGGAATATACACCTCTGTCCATTATGTCCAACACCAAACCCGATCGACAACGAAGCAACAATTATTGAAGATTGAAGACCGGTCAAAAATGTAGTCAAAAGCAAATCATGTAGGGTTACTTCGTAACCCGAACCCAATGTAAAAAATGTACAAAGATGCTTTCTTTTGTTTTCTTTTACTTTTCTTTATGTCTTTTCTTTCGTCTCACCGACGAATCTTCTTTTTCTTTAGTCAGTTCAACCTTTTTCTTTTTCTTTAGCTTTCTCTTTTCGCTCCCTATATAAGGAGCTTTGGCCGATGAAGTTTGTATGAAACTCTTAGAATAACAACTTCGTTTTCCAAATCCTCTTCGCATACTTAGCCTCAGTTTGGCGTTCTTTGCAGTCAGGAACAGGTATTCGTTGTTATTATTCTATGCTAGCTTCATCCCTAATATTCATCATATTATTCATCATCATACTCATCATTCATATCTATCAATATTTTTATTTCTTATCAGATATGGCCAATCAATACACATACTTTGAGCACAAGCGCACACTTAAGTGTTTAATCACTCGCACCTATCATAGAGAAGCATTAATCAATGATAACATTACTACCTATGCCGCAAAAACTAGAAAAGCACATCGCATTCTTGAAGAAGCACCCCCAGAAGAAATAGAACTCAGGGACACAGCTAAGATCATCATGACTGAAACTGCAAAAGCTATAGAACTATGTTATGAAATGAAAGAACTCATTGTACAATCTAGAGCCAACTATAAGGATCTTATTTCACGACTTATTTGTTAATGTATTTTGATCAAATCAGACATCTGAAGCAAATAATAAATGCATGTTTACAACTGGAACGAAACCTTCGTTCTTACATTCAGCTTTATCAAGATACCATAATCCAAGCAAAACATAATCAGCACTATCAATTATTTTTAGCAGCACATGCAATGTTAGCACAAGCACAGTTTGAATACAAAGAGTTATCAACCAAATGCAGACTCTGATTAATTAAATCATTCATCATGACATCATTTTATTTCATTAATTATTGTATGCTTTACTTAATAAAATTACTCGAATATTATTTCTGTTTACTTTATTTACAACCAGTATTACTATTTCTTTATTTAAGTTTAAATTATGTTCATTATTTAGATCTCGATTATTATTTATCTCTTAGTCAACATTATCTACTTATATGTCTTGATTATTTATGGAGAAAAATATTTGATTTAGAAATACTTAACTATATTATAGTACGAGATACTACGAATCGTATTGAACATATATATCATGACATCGAATCAGACAATGATTCAGATACTGACTCCGAAGATGAATATATCGTAGATTATACCACTAACGAAGCACAAGAATCTACCAATTACGAAATTAACTTAGACAACATATCTATCCAAGATAGTTCAGAAGATTCAGATTCAGATAAACCATATAGTGAAAGTGAAATAGATAGATACAATCCTTTTGATTATCCAGAAGACGAAATCGACTTTTACACATTAGAAGTCAATGAATACTAATTGTTCTATCTGCTTTACAATTAGAGAACAATTAATAGAAATAGAAGACAATATAGCAACTATTAATGACAAAACCAGTTATTTTGAAGAAAGACTTAACTATTTAAGATTTACTAGTGTAAATAGACAATCATTTAGACCTTATTATCAATCCATAGAAGTTTATAGACAATTATTATTACTAAATACAACTCTATTAACATCCTTAGAATCAGTTTACGATAGACATCTTGAATATCATAATAATAGATTATAAAATGACAACTACAACCTCTACTATACTTGATGTAGATACTTTGGAATTATCATAAGCATTAGGCACTTTTCAAGTTAATACTTTGATAAATAATGATAAGAAAAAACAAATTGCTAAAACTCAATTGAACCTTAAAACAGGACAAGATATTCATAAACATTCAATTTTTAGAAGTTTATTTACTCGTGAAAATATTATTTATTTTGGAAAAATGATTTACGAAACTCCCGTTAGAATTGATCAATGTAATGGACATCTACGAATCAATTTAATAGATCAAGAACAAATTAGTAAACAATTATTATCCATCCCTGAAAAACATAGACTCAAGATCGGATATATTCATCTTTCAACAATACAGATTTTATTAAAATCAACTTTTCAAGAAGGAATTGATTCACCTATTCGAATGGCTATTCTTGACGAAAGAATGACTGATCTTAATAATCAAATTTTAGGAATTATGAATGGAAATTTGGCTTATGGAAAAATTAAGTTTAATACTAGATTAAAATTAGGAATCCCACTTATATCACAAGAATTAGACAAAACAATAACGATAGCCTATAAATTTTATAAAGAAAATTTAATGTTAGAAGGTCAATACCCATTTTCCATAACTTATCAAATTAGTTACGCTTTATCTAACTCACATCATAGTATTGAATTTAAGGATACCGAACAAATATACTTAGATCACTTATTTACAGAAGTAGCAAAAGTAGGAACTAAATTTCAACAAAAACTTACACCATTACCTCCTATTCAATACCCTATGTCCACACAACCACCTCAAATAACCAGAAGACATTCTTTCTCTTTACCATCTTCAAGTACTCCATCTTTAGCTAGATCCAATTCATTTTCCTTCCCTAGGTCTCTGCAAAATCCAAATACAACATTCAGAATTACTCAACCTTCTACTTAATATAATCAAAGACAATTGGAGACAATTCAAACCCAACTTAGCAATTTATCTCAATATGTACAAGATAAATTATGAGTACAACTCAATTAGTATCAGAGTTAACAAGATTAGTATCTGAATTAATAACTCAACAAAATCAATTAGAAACTAAACTAGAACGATTTACGCAAATACAACTCAATATTTTACAAGAAGTAAAACACTGCAAAATCCGCATAGAAAAAATAGAAAGGGACCGCAAAGTGGTATTATTTAATAATCTTGAGGTGGGGGCCCAGTTACCTCCGTCCCTGACACCAGATCATACGCTTGTATCATACGTAGAGTAATGATATACCTTGCGATGTGGGTGTCGACTTATTAGGTCAAATGAGTTAACACTCTCTATAGGCACTTATTTTAACAAAGATAATAAAATGGACTCGATTGCTAAAATTAGAATAAATAAATAAATTAAAAAGAGTATAGATACTAACTGTAAAAAGACACGAGAGAAAATTTTCATTATTCCAAACTAGTATTATTTATAGCATACTTTAAACAAATATTTATCTTATTTTGGTTCTTAGTTAAAAATAAAAGTAGAATTATGAAATGTAAAGAAAATTAAAGTTAAAATTCGTAAATTTTTCAAATAGCTAACTAATGTCAAATGCCTTTTATAAAATGAATATTTAAAAACAAAGGCAAATTAAGTTTGAAGCATAAAAAGGGAAAATAAGACTTAATTTATAAGAGTAATGAAAGGAAAGCAAAAGGTTATAACAACAATAAATAATAAATGTGTTTAAAAAATTTTAAGTCTAAGAAATTTATATAAACTTGTTTAGAAATTCAAAAGTTTGTAAATAACTATTACATTAAATAGCCAATTAGAATATACTGAAATAATTAACTAAATTCTAAGTTGACTTTTTAAATTAAATTTTGAGGCATATTAATTACTAAATTTTATCTAATATAAATATGAAATCTTATTTGACATATAGAAATGTTAAAGTGAGTAGTAGAGATGACTTTTCTTGAATATAATTATATTTATTTTCTCAATTCATTGGAAAAGTTGAATAAATTTTTTTAGATTGAGCTTTACTAATAACCTAAATGCGACAAAATGCGTTCAAATTATAAATGTGACAAAAATAATTGTGTACTGCGAATAAGATTGAGTCGGGTCTTTCAAGTGCATAATACAATTGCCATCCATCGGACTGTCGGGTCACCTTTTACAGTCAAGATATGCAAATACAATATGAAAATTAACAATTAAAGAATGCCAATGCTAACCTAAGGGGTGTGGTTGAGTGGCAAGGACTCATTCATTATTAACTAAAGGTCAGGGGTTCGATCCTTAGCTTTGGGTATGGAGCAACCTTAAATTCTTGGACCAGATGTCTCACCTTGTGAGGTGCCTACAAACCAGCAAGTGAATTAGTCACTGGGTCCGCCGATGGATACCCTGGTCTAAGACCAAAAACAAATGTCAATGCTTTGCTTGAAGATAATACTGAACCTTTGCTTCTAAATTTTTTAATTCTTTTACGACATAAAATATTTGTATAAAAATAAAACTTCAATAAGAATATGTAATATGTAATTATATTTTTATAAAATAAAGTAATTCAGTTTGGGAAATTTTTCTTACCAAATATTTTATGAGAAGTCAACTTTAAAGGTTTCGGATTACCGTCAGAATCACACCAACACCTTGAGGACCCCACGTCTTCACTGAAGACTTGAACTCTCATCGTGGTCCTCGGGGATGGCTCCAATGTCAAATCACGGAGGATGTTGGGTAAGTTGTACTCATTCTTCATTAGTGAAATCGAAAGGTTGGGTTATGAAATGAGGTTCAGGGACCAACAGGAGATGGTGTCCTCCAACCCCTCTCTTCCATTTCCAAAATCTCAGCCGCAGGATTAATAAGAATTTCTTAAAAAGCACGCAAATAAGAATTTTTTATTAGATAAAGAATTAAATGGTTATGCACGTCGGCTTCAGAACGATACCAAACGAGCATCAACAACAGTCCAAAGGAATGAAAGGTTAAAAGACGAAAAAGGCCGTTTGGTTCCTGCAAAATGAATAACTTTGGACTTTTCACCCAAGGTATGTTACGAAGCTTGAGTTCCAGAGATCTGATAAAGAATAAACAAGGTTCGATAAAGGTTTATATTCCAACTGCAAGCTACAAAATTTTAAATGAACAAAGTTGACTACTAAACAATTTATCTTTGAAAACTTAAATTGCATTAGATGACCAATAAATCTAAAATCATGTTTGATCCAACAATCCCCTCTACTTGACAGAAAGTAAACAAGCATATCCCCTGTCGGCATTTTCTTCGCAGCTTCCAGTGCGTCTGGATTTACTCACAGCATGGAATCAGTTCTTGCTGGCAACCTTCGGAAGAAATTGAGTGGAACCGAAGGAAGCTTGTGGCGAAACCTTGGATGCCTTAGGACATAAAATCCAGTAATAAGTGCCACAACTTGGAAGGGAGTGAGATACAAAACAACCGCAGCTACCAAGCAGGAAGTCACAAAAAGTGCTGTGGCTCGTGGGTCTCGCCAGCTCAACAAAGATTGAAGCCTCTCCCCTTGAGTAGCTAAATCACCAACCACAGTCTGAATTCTCCCAGCAATACTTCTCAAGCGATCATATCTCATTCTTACGACGTCAGAAGGACGAGAAGTTGGAAACGTATCAAATTCTTCATCCAATTCATCAGGATGTGCTGACTTCGCATGAGATAGTTGAGGGTCCATATGAGGAGGATGCCTTGGCCTCCATCGGTAATACCATACACCAATGAGGAAGAGATAGAGGAGTATCGTAGGTAAAATAAGCTCTGGGTAGAGGACTAGTATTATAAACAATATGTGGATCAAAACTGTAGTAATGGGATTTTTCCAGTTGCATATTTGATCAAACCATTTGCCTGCAGCAATTAATCCACTCAAAACCCCCATGATCCTAAAAAAGTTCGCTTTGCTTCTTCTCATACTCCACATGTGTGATCCAACATCCAACATATATTCCACAATCTCCTTTCGTAATGGCGGCTCCGCTCGACTTAGCCTCATTGACACAATCTGGGTGGCTTGGTGCCTCAAACTGTCAAGCTGACTAACAGTAAGGGGATGGAGATAATGCATCTTTGGTAGCAAAGGGTGTGAGTACATGTGCATCATATTGAGCAAGGAAGAACATGTGAAACGGACTGCCAACTGGATCTCTCCCATCTTTTTGACGCCATTGGGATGTAGGACCAAAAGTGGGTACGAATGCGTGTAAACCCGATCAGTTTCAAGAGTTGAAAGACGAACCCTTACCTTCCCAATCCTCGAATCCTTTGCACCTCCACCCTGGTCCCCTCCATGTAAATGACAATTGTCAAAGACCCCAATTGTTATGACAGTACAAGGATCAAATACTTCCCAGGTATATTGCTCGTTCCATTTGGGTGCGAAACTGTCTATGATTGTCCTTGTCCGTACCCACTTCTGCCCATATTTTGCCACACAGTAAGCATCTGTTGTTTCCCGACCATCCTTTGTCTTCATTGGCATCAATCCTTGAGCGTTAAGAATACCCAACTCCAGTACTCCTATGCTCGGCTTCCACAACTGTTTTGCTGTGGGCCGAAGATCACTACTATACTGTGTTGATTCGTCCAGAACATGATAGCCACCCTCTAAACAGATTCTTGTGTGAATCCGGCTAGCAAAATTGGTTTCCTTCTTCTTCTCCCCCTCCACAACCACATGCTTCTCCAGGTTAAACCACCTAGTATTGACAGGTTTATGGTCGAACCTCCTGTCAACATACTGCAAAGGAATTGCACATCTCCCTAGAACTTCATCCTTGTTGGGTGCTACCCTATCTTCTACGCTGAAAATCAGGGGTTCCTCAAATGGTTCTGCAGCTACAAACATAAGATCTTCGTTCCACATAGGATTAACAGTCCTGTTTGGAGAAATTCTTGTTCTCAAGGATTGATTACCCAGAATAACCTTCACAAATACTTCTGGATACCTACCCTGAATATTTGCCTGCAAGTCGTGGGCTTCAATAATGTTTACCCTCAAGTACCACAGTTTTGGGGAGAGATACACCTTTGACCGAATATTGGCAAGACCATCCATCCCACTGACAGCAGCAGCATCCGAATGCCAAGCTTCTGGAAAAGCTTCATCTGCCTGTGTTCCCATCCAGACAGCCAACATCAACTCCCCCTTAACTTTCTCTCCTTTTCTATTCTCCAACCTATACCATTGTGGTGCCAGTGGACTATCTGGTGGAAACCTTTTCGGTACCTCGTTCAAATCAAAAAAAACCCGGCCAACAAAATCATCCTTGACAAAATCCTTATCCTTGACCGTAACCTCAAGAACCGAGGCTTGAAGCCGATCCTTTGAGAATGCAAACACCTGGTTCCACTCGGGGTTGCTATTCTTCTCAAAATGCCGGGTAGTACCCTTATAATTTCCAAGCTTAACCTCCACATAAGGATCGAGACTACCAGTAACATCTTTCCCTGGTAAGTCCTTGGCCTTAACTACCCGGATATAAAGATACTGCATCTGTTCGACGAGGTCATAAGTGCTTGTGAGTTTGTCACCAGTCACCTTCCCACCCCCAAGATGGGGATGGGTCTCCTTCAACAGAAATTCCTCTGGCGGAGGCCCCCTCTGCATCATAGTGG
The DNA here is from genome assembly GCA_027563865.1 of Erythroxylum pelleterianum. Lineage (NCBI taxonomy): Eukaryota > Viridiplantae > Streptophyta > Magnoliopsida > Malpighiales > Erythroxylaceae > Erythroxylum > Erythroxylum pelleterianum. The sequence continues at coordinate 28,319,108 of JAOQMR010000005.1, forward strand.
TTCGTGACAACGCTCCGCAAATGCGAAAACTTGCAAGTAGAAGCTGAAAAGTCTACTATTTTGAGAACAAAGCCAAAACCACTTTCAATGGAGAGCGTTGTTGGAGATTTTCAAACAAATTGCCCTGGAAGATAGTAACAGATTTCCCAGTTAGCTGTTACTAGTGGCAAACTGAGCTACTGATAACGAGGGCAGTAATTCAAAAACATTCAAAGAAGTAACGGTAATCTTAATGGATAAACATGAGAGAGAAAGGAAGTGGTTGCTTAAGTTAAAAAAACAAAGAACTCAAAACGACACTGTCAATAAAAGCAACGTTAAACCTTTTCGAAACTTGAATTGCCTAACTTTGAAAATCTCCTAAGCTTCAGATCTGGGCTGTCGAACCTTTGAAACGAACAGGTATAAATCACATCGCAATCCAACGTTAGAAAAAGGATACCATCAAACAAGCTTAGACCCAAAAGCTGATAACACATAATAACGCCGTCTTTCCTTCAAAAATGCACGAAATGCACATATCCACGAATAAAAGGAAAAAAAAAACCTGAAGAATACACGTAACTCAGATTGTTAGTTCACCATTATCCTTGTTTCAGTTTCTTTTCCCATTTCGAAAACAAAAACTCATATGACTTCCGTCAACTTTCTCAAAGACGAAAAAGCTGTCATAGGCATGATAAACGAGATTGGGTGTTACCTTAGAGAAATCACAGAAAAGTCCTGAAGCTGGGTTTTTTAGATAAACCCTAGACCCCAACTCACATTTACATGCTCCTAGTTATTGTTAAAAGAAGAGAATAGAGACGAAAAAATTTAGAAAGAGAGAGATGAAGTAAATAACGGAGTGAAGAGAGGCAGAATTGTAGCTCGTGCTTTTCCTTTGTTTTGTTTTAATATCTTGGTTTAATTAGGAGGATCTCTTGAATTGAGTTGAATCTGTGAGTGTACCTCAACTCACTTCCAATTCGTTGTTTGGCATTGCCATAGGTAAAAGGTCGTACGTAACGGTGGTGGGGACCACATTCAAGCTTGCGAAGGGCAAGGAGTTTGGTCGGGAATTGTTGAAAGAATGTGAATTGTGAAAGGTGGAAGGTGGAAGGTGGAAGGTGGGTGCGATTTGTTGGGTTCAACAACCAAATCCTATATATATTTATACATATAAGCATCACCTTGTTCTATTCCCTCGATCCGAGTCGCTATCTACAACGACAAGTCTTTTTCAGGTGTGGTTTCTGCATCCCTTTCAGTTCATTACCCTTTTGCCTTTTCAGCTGGGAATATTATTATATATCCCAATTACGTCTCTTTTACTTATCCCTGCAATTGCCGTGAGAAAATAATATAATGAGATGGGATATTTCAACGGAATCCCCAAAATCATCTCATTTTTCCTAAGCAAAGAATTTCAAGCCCAGAGCCAAAATAATCTGGATTGGAAATATGATTGAACATTGAGATTGTTTCAATAACATAAGGATTGGAGACTATAAGCTGCATCTTTTCAGTAATGACATGTTTAGTTCAATGGAATAAATATTCTATTTTTAGTGTATTCTTGACAATTATATATTTTTGTTTTTGGTTAAAAAAAGAGAGTTAGGATACCTATTTTCAGGTTTAATTATTCCCCGACCTCAGGGAATAGCCAAAGAAAACATAGCCTTATCTTTACCTATTTTGGGTATCATAGAATAAACATTACCACGTTGAGGACCAAAATATCCTTGTCTATCTCGCTCTCATCTTCACGCTTCACGCTTCACGCTCTCATCTCCCTCGCTTTTGTCCTCCTCGCTCTAGTCTTCAAGCTCTCGTCCATCTCTCTCTTCACAGTCTAGTCTTTTCTTCAACATTTCTCTGCCAATTACACGAATTAGGTATGTTTCTTGTAAACTTAACTTCGTTGCTTTTTTTTTGCTATCAATGTCGTTATTTGGCTGACCTCGTCAGCCAAATAACTTTTGTAATGCTTATTTGACCTTCTAGTCTCTTCCAATCAACTTGACCAAGATTGGAAGAGACGAATTTATCTGCTTTCCATCCCTTCCTTGTATTTGTGTGAGTCTTTCTCTTTGATGAAGGGTTGTAACAGCCTCCTTGTTCCCTTTTATGGTAGTCAAGCAATTGGGTCAACTTGTTTAAATGTGTCTGCACCAACTTGTTTGAAGCTGGAGTGAAAAATCATCTAAACTGCTTAGGACATGGTAATTGCTAATTGATATGATTGAATGGTGTCTGAGGTATTTGGGTGATATGAATTATGTTGAAGATGTGTTATCTTTATAGTATTAACATGGATTGTAGGTGTTTGTGTTATTTGGGTTGCAGCACTGACTAAAAGAGTTTGTTCCCAAATAGATTTCCGTTAGAGCAAAAACTAGAAAAGGAAACCACTGGTAGTTAAAATTGGTTGTGAATGAATTTAGCCATTGACATTTTTTTTTCTTTCATAGGCTATATATGATATGAATGTAGTTGAAGAGATTGGTTTCTTGTGTCAGGACATTTATATGTCTTCTTCATGTTGAGGAAGATAGGAAAATTTGTTAATCATCTTCAGAGAGAAAGTTATTACTGGTCTTAATAGAATTTCATCCTCAACAAACTTGTGGGAGCATTGATAAATTATTGTTAGTTTTTAGATATGAAAACAGAGAATAAAGGATTAAAGTTGAAAACAGATAATAAATGTAAGGCATATATAGCAGTACGTAGTCTCCAGAATAAGTAAAGGGATATATATATATATAGCAGTATATATGTAAAGAGGTATTAGATGAACGCATAAGTAATTGTTGTCCAGTAAACCACTACTACATAACTTAACTTCTTTAGAATAGTAGATTATCTCTTAAAGACTAGTAACTAGCATTAATATAGTGAACTTCAAATTAAATATTGAATAAATTGTATTATTAGCGATTGAAACAAGTCATAAAAAATTCTTAAAAAGCTTTAGTACGACAATTATGTTTATGTTAAACTGTAAAAAGAAAGGATGTTTTACAGAACTTCATTTACTTCAAGCATACTTCAAATCCTTTGTTTCATTTTAGTGTCCATGAATTTGCACAGGGTGACTATATTAGTAGTATGCCCTATGCCAATGAACATTTGTGATTTATGTATTAACATTATGATTTGTTAATAATATTTTATGAGGTATTCCTTTCATATATGCATGTATTTCGTTTATGTAATGTGATTTACATTCCATGAATGATATTAAACTTATATCATCAAGTATGTGACTTGATAGTAAAACCATAAGCGTTATAACACTATTCTAAACTGTCCCTGGTCGATCATTATT
>JAOQMR010000005.1:28324181-28336293 GCA_027563865.1 Erythroxylum pelleterianum
ATTATATGAGATATAATGGGCCGAAACTTATTGGGCTTAGGGTTTCTCTATAAGTAGAGAAACTTAGGTCTCATTAGGTTAAGTCACTATTGTGAGACATAAAAGACGAAACCCTAGACGCCATTCGAGAGGAAGATCGTGCGGCGTTCGGAAAGTGTTTCGGGACGTGTTAGCACACCACAGCCGCCACCCGGATCGTGCATACTCGTGTGCATACCGGTAGAGGGCATTCGCGATTTACAGTGTCTTTGAATCTGAAAAGAAGCAATCCATTCACGCAAATAAGGTATTTTCGTTAATCCTTCGTGTTTTCGATTATACGTGATGTTCTTGTATGATCTTTTCCGCAGCGTATTGTGAATACTCAGACCGTACGCGATCCAACAGACTAGTTAAGGCACTAGCTACGCACGGAGGTCACTAATTAAGTCACCCCCGTGATTAGCATTTAATTAAATGCTAGAAGTTAAATGCTAGTCACCTGATACACTCATATTTTCATATATCTTTAGGACTTAATTCAGAGTCATTTACGTTCATCTATAGCTAGTTTATTATGTTTTAGCATTATTCGAGGTTTGTTTGCATAAAATGCATAAATGAAACAAATAGACTTGAATTGCACTATTTTTGGGTTTCTGGCAAACTTGACCTTTAGTCATTGTAGGATTTTTATCTCGATATTAGTTTAGCTAAAAATTATAAAATTTCATACTTAAATTTTTGACTCATTGACGAATTTTTTGGAACCAATTGCAGATTTTCTAAGCTGAAATTCAGGAGAAATAAATTCTCAAAAGTTGCATCAGATTATGGATCGCTAGAATGACCTTTCAACGATATTTCAATCATAACTTTTGACTCAGACAGTGAAATTCAGTTATTTAAGTCTCATATTGAAGCTAACTCAAAGACAAAGAATCCTCCATCCATAACGCAAACCATTCCACACATGCAATAGCCCCCACCTAGCTCCATCCTTCCACTCCACTAACGTAGCAAAGGAGGAGAAGCATTTTACAGCCATGCACATGCAGCAACCCCTACCTAGCTGCCTCCATCCACGCTACTTAACAGCTCCATCATTCATTAAACATAGCTGTCACTCACTCACCAACAAAAGTAGCAGCACTCCACGACACAAGTTTGATACTTCGACCCACGTACTTGGTTCCACTCTCCACTCATTCTCCAACAACGCTCTATCCTCCAATGATTCACGCAACAGCTTTGAAATGTTCATTACTTCAGTTCAAGGCACGAACAGCCATTCACATCAGCCTCCATCATTCTCAGGCACAAATCATCATCCACCGCAAGACACCAACATAACCCTCACTTCCATACATCCAGTACCCGATCAATGCAGCTGCTTCCACCAAGCTATTCCCATCCACTAGCCATCCACGCAACTCCACCAACGCAGCTTCAGACCATGCACAACAGCAGCTTCTACCTTCGATCCATACTCCATTCACCAGCCTCCACGCATTAATCCAACCTCCACTAACGTAACAACTCCACCAACTCTCCATCAACGTAATACATACCGCAAACACTGTAGCCTCCATTATTTTCACCAAAACAACAACCTCAAATAGACTCCACCAACTTCATGCCTCCTCGCCATCCTTCACGCACACAGCCATCCACCATAAGACAACACTTCTTCCACTCATAAACAATGCTGCCTCATTCATGCAAGCACCTCTAACACGTAGTCCACCCACAAACTCCAATAAGACATATAGCCATCATACTTCATTCACTCAACTTACTAACGTATCAACCTCCACCTTTGGATATAAGCCTTCAGATGTAAGCCTTCATGCCACTCCAAAGACGCAGCCTTCACATCAACACTCAAGAAAGCAACCTCTACTCACTCCACTCACGAACTGAAGCAGCAGCTCAACACTCACGAACGTAGCCTCCATCACCATTCACCGCCAAGGAAGCAACCACGCAAAGGAGTTTGGAGAAATTTTTTCTTCATTTATAATTGATTCCTTACGAATTTGTCTAGCGTTTATATTTTTGAATTGCTTGGCTTGATGATTTATGGCTAGAACTCTTAATTTCTCTTAGGGATTTGATATTTTGTTGATGCTTTAATATTGAATTTTGCTGAATCCATGACTCAATATTCATATGCTTGTTGATTTTTCCTTGGGTTTATTTGTTCTTCCTTTGGATTATTAGAAATTGCCTTGATATAAATTCTCTTTTGGAAAAAGAGAGTTTTTGTTAGAAATTGAAGGAAATTTCAACTAGGATTTTCTTGTGAGTTGAGAGACCAAAGAAACTTAGGAGGTGAAAATTGAAGGTTTGCGACTTAAGAAACTCTAGGAAGAACTTAAGTAAGGGATTACTAAGTGATGTCTAAAGTAGATAGATTAATTCATCTTTGAAAAGGGGGATTAATTACTCTTAAAATTTACCTACAAGGTTAGTATATTTCATTTGAAAGGTGTATGTTGAATACTTGAATTGCTAGTTTTTGACTTATTGGTGAATTATGTTGGATAAAATTGAATTGCGTATGATATAATCATACAAAATGAGTTATGTTATATAAGATAGACATGTGTATTGTGTAATTGTCTATGTTGAATACTTGAATTGTTGATTTTTGACTTATTGGTGAATTGTGTTGGACAAAATTGAATTGTGTATGATGTAATCATACATAATGAATTATATTATATAAGATGGACATGCTTATTGTATAATTGTGTTAGTTTGGACTTTTGAGTTAAACAATACATATTTTCTTATAGCAGTTGATAATGAAATTATGCGTTCTTTATTTTAATATACGTCTTCATTTATTTTTACAAATAAATAGAAGAAAGTTCAAGTACTCCTGAACATTTAACCATTTTAGGAAGATACAATGATTGAGCTTGAGCTCATATTGCATTAGTCCCTGGTATGAAGAATCATACTATTTGCTTATTTTGTAACAAGCATTTGAAAGATGGAGGAATCACCAGATTAAAGAAACATTTAACTGAGGTTAAAGGAGATGGGGAACACTATAAAAAAGTAAGTTATAATGTAAAGTGATAAATAAAAACTTTGCTTGAAGAATATTAACACGAGAAATATAGAAGGGAGAGATTGAATCATGAAATTGGTAGTGAAAGTTTGTTTGTTGGAGTTTATGATGATAATAGAAATGTTGAAGGTGGTAGTGTTAGTGGTCGTGGTAATGCTCCTTCCTAGTAAAAAATGAATGTTACATCCGGTTCTAATGTTAGGAAAAAGAGAAGGCAGATGACAAATTTTTTTGAACCACGAATAACTCCTGAAGCTTATCCTTCTATTCGTAATGCCATGCAATCAAAAGAAGCGACTCACAATGTAAATATGACAATGGCTAGATAGTGGTATGATATAAGTGTGGCATTCAATGCTTCTCAATCTTACTATTATCAGCCTATAGTAGATGTTATAGTCTCTTACCACTCGAGATATAAAGCTCCTTCTATTGATGACTACAGAGGTAAACTTTTGAATTGCCTAGTTTTCGAAATTAAAAGTTATTTGGAAGAAAAAAAGAATAGATTGGGATATTTATAGGTGTTCAATCATGTGTGATGGTTGGATAAATAGGAAACATGAGCTTATTATTAAATTTTTGGTTTGTTATGTAAAGGGCTCAATGTTTTTAAAGTGTATTGATGTATCTGGCCTTGTTAGAAATTCTGATACTTTATTTGAAATATTTAATGAAGTTGTGAATAAATTAGGACTATAAAATATTGTTCAGTTCATTATTGACAATGATTCTGCTTATAACGCGATGGAAAGAAGGTTACAAAGTAAGTATAATTCTTTTTTTTGGACTTCTTATGTTGTATATTGCATTGAATTAATGCTGAAAAATATAAGGGATGCTAGATATTTTCCTATTATTGATGAGACTATGCAGAAAGTTAAAAAGGTGACCAGGTTCACCTATAATTATACATGGGTCTTGAATTTAATAAGAAAGGATTTTATCAATGGTAAGAATTTATGTCATCTTGTTATTACAAAATTTGCAACTAATTTCTTATCACTTGAGTATTTTGTTATAATGAAGAAAAAGTTGGGACAATTGTTTACAAGTGATAAGTGAGTTGCATTTCAGCATGTCAGGTCTAATGCTGGATTGAAAGTTTCTAGAATTATACTTGAAGATATTGAATTTTGGTCCTAATATCAATTTGTCGTCCGAGTTTGTGAGTCTTTAGTGATGGTGCTTTTTTTAGCTGATAGTGATGAAAAGACAACAATGAGTTATTTTTTCTATACCCTAGAGAGGGCGAAGGAAGCAATCGAGAGCAATATGAAAATAGACCTTCTTTGTACACACCTTATTTTGCAGTCATTAGTGACAGATGAAAAAAAAAACAACTTTACTCTCCGTTGTTTATAGCTTGAATCTTAGTATTTATTTCAGACCAAGTTTTACAAAGAAAGTTGAAGTTAATAGGAGAATGTTATTAACTATTACAACAGTTGTTGCCTATGAGATGATGCAAGATCTTTTGAGCTCACAAATGGAGCTTTATAAGCAGCCTTTTGGAGATTTTGGGATGTCAATTGTTATTAGACAAAGAGCAAAGTTTTCTCTAGGTATATATTTTTCACTTTTGTTACTTGTTAAAAATTAGTTATCACTTTCTTTTGCTTATAACGCTACTTTTTTATCTTATGACTTACAATTCTTAGTGGGATTAATTTGGAACTAGTGTTCTAGAATTGTAAAAGTTTGTAATTCGAATTCTAAGTCAATGTATGAGTGTAATAACTTATGAAAGGAATTAGAGCACTTTTAAATTCATTTATTCTAAGAAAAGGAATATACTGAAGCATAAGAGATTGAATGACTAGGTCTTCATTCGTTACAATTTAAAACTTTGGAAAATGTATGTTATTATCATTATTAATTTGGATATAATTTATTATAATTTTTCAATAATTAAATTTTATTTTTTAGTAAGGCTCTTTATAGAACAAGTAGTTTAGTAGATCCAATTTGCATTGATAATATTGATCTTTTGGCGGATTGAGTTTGAGGAATCGGATTTGGTAGATGTGATTAACTTCGAAGATAATATTGAATGAGAAAGCATTGACATGTTGTTTGTGCATTGAATTTGAATGATGATAATGATAAGACTCCTCTTAATAATAATAATTTTGTATCAAATGATAATTGACGCCAGTGCAGTTATATCGGGTATTTCCTATAGGCGATTAAATGAAGTTTCAAGTTTTTTTGTTCATCCTTTTCTTTTAATTTTACTTATATATATATATATATACCAACCTTTTATTTTATGTTTCGCTTCTACTTGGTTATTTTCTCGTTATGAACTCTTGCTCTAAATTGTAATAGTTAAAGAGTTAAGAATATTTATTGTTCCTTTTATTTGATGTTTTAATGCAAGTATTATTTATTATATAATGTGATTGATATATTTTAGATACTTTCTATTATTCTTAATTTTATATTTATATTATGATTATCTTTTTATACTAATTATGGATATTATTTATATGTGAAATATCTAAAAAATTAATGTTAATAAAAATAAATAAATTGTTTTTATTTTAAAATTTAAATTATTATAATTTGTGGAGACAAAATTGATGTAAAATTATAAATTATAGACTAATGGACTATTTTGTAATTTCTAAAAATTTAGAAATTTAAAAAATTGCATGAAACAATACTCAGTATTAACTAATACCAATGCATTAATATATCATAATTCAACTCAGTACCAAATCTGATATGATATTGATAGGATTGGCTTCACGTGGTGAAATCGAAGGCCTAGTTTGCTCTAACTTATCGTGATTCACTTACGATATTCGTATGGAATTGGAAGGTTAGTGGATAAGAAATAATATTATGCGGCTTCCTTGTATCGGGTTATCAGTACATATTGCATTAGTGATGTATTTATAATTGTGTTGGTTTCTTATTTAGTCAATGTCATTTCATTTCATTTCAGCCTATCCCATCAGTTTCTTTCAAGAATAATTGTAACTCTAAGTCCTTTTCCCTTTTGTCAGTATTAATGGTTTTGTAGACTATAGTTTTACCTCTTTTATACGTTTGTTGTTGCAATTATTGAAAATGGTTCTTTCGTCTTTTGTGCTAGGACATATACTAGGGAAAGTCAAGTCAAAATAGGCCCAAATTAATCTAGAAGCCCAACCCACTTGAATAAGCTAAAAATGTTTGGAGTGTGACGAAAGAGGAAATGCAGAAAAGATTTTCCATTATTAAAAGATTAAGTTAGTTAATATTTTGTTGATGAAATTGAGGAAACATTGACATAAAAAGAGGTACGTGGCATTTTGTTTTTTTATACAATTTTTAAACATTTAAAAATTGACCATATTTTAAATACATAACAATCAATATGTTCAAAACATAAAATTCAATAATTATGCTAATGTAAACGAAAAGTTACTTAACCTTTTTAAATATCAGTATTAATCAATTTTATTAATAAAATGCTAATAAAATATTTTTAAAATTGAATTGTTCAATTTTCTAAAATTTATAACATTTTGTTGTTTGTTATCCCTGTGCCAAATCATAGATCCAAGAACTAGACAAGTAAAAGCAATCACATAAAAAAAATGCAATCACATAAAAGCAAAATTTTAATCACCGAGGAGGCTTGAAAGGAAGTAATAGAATGGAAGTAACTAGAGCAGGATCTAGAAATTTTTTTGAGTGAGGGCAAAATTTTAATAAGGATAAAATTTTATTTTTAATGGGACAAAATTTTAATAAGAGTAAAATTTTATTTTTTTATGGGGGCAAAACTTAAAAAAATAAATCTTTTTAAAGAAATCTATTGGACTTGCCTCTACTTGCCCCCATTGTAAATTTGCCACTGGAAGGAACTACGGGAGATTGTGGCCAAAGCCAAAACAGAGAGGAGGGCATCAAACCTGAATCCAGATCCTCTTTTTAATATTACTCTGTTTTATTTTGTCTCATAAAATCTAAGCCATTTATTTTGTGGGATTCACACAAAATCTATGCGAAACCTACATAAATAAATGACTGAGATTTATTAGACATAATAAAACACTATAATATTAAAAAGAAGATCTTGACTCATCAAACCTAACCCCTTCATCAGAAATTAACCTAGAAAAGAGTTCCTCCACAAGATCCGTATATATGCTAATTTTAGAAAACATGAAAAAACAACTGGATCTTTGATGATAATAGTTGTACAACTATTAATGCCCTATCTTGCCGCTACCAGTACAACTCCACTTCCTGAAATTAAGGATTCATACTATGGGACAAAGTGTAGACGACATACTATTTATAGCAAAATCATTGTCTTCATCATTACAGTTCCTTATCCAGATCAATGTTATTAATAAACTCTCTCAACTCTCAAGTATTTGATAAGATGCCCCATGAAATGAAGTACTTCATGCCAAACCCTTTTGCCACTGACATATGACCGTACAAAATACAATTTGGTTTTTGCATGCTTTGGCTTCCCATACCTTGAAACTTCAGGCCAAGAAAAGCTTAGACCCTTTTTTTATTTTGCTTTTCAGAAATATTACATTATCTGACGTTTGATTGATTTCTTCTAAATCCTTCAAATTTCAAGCATATAGTGGAAGGCTGCAGTATATTAATTAACATGGAAAATGAGCCAGACTTACCAAACCTATTGAAGATGATCTTTAATCATAAGAATACTGGAAGCAGCTAGCAAACTCACATGGCCAAAATTAGGTGAACTTGAAAAAGTAGGTTTGTATACATGAACAATTACGCCACCACATCCCTTAATTAGTTGTTTTTAATGGCCGTCGGTTGTAATTTATTAGGATTGTAAATCCTTATTAGAAGAACATTCTCCATTAAAAGGATTAATGCAGGATTAGGCATACCTTATATCATTGGACACCGTATTGTTAAACAACTCAATCGTAACGACGACTTGACAATAAACTATATCGCAAAATATCCCAAAAGAGTGTAAATTAAAAAAAAGAAAAGAAATCCATACGTATAAACTACGAATGGTAGGGATGTACTTGCTAGTATACTTACACTACACATTCATACATAAATATATCGTGGTTTGAATGTCTCAGAATAGGTTGCAAATTTCCATGAAAATATTATTTTAATTGACTTTTGCAGTAATTAATTATCATTATCTTAACCCAACAATTTGCATGCCTGCAACTATATAGTATTGTCTAGTAGTTATAAAGTTTATCTCTGCGAGCTATTGTATTAAATTATGGAGTTAAGCAAACTTGGATCATAAGGTAGGCTTAGTTGACCAAATGCTTTATTTCAAAAGTCAACCAAATAAATACTGGCAATGGGGTTGCGTCGAAGAGTAGGACGTTGAAACTGAAGAATATAAAATTTTTGGAAAACAGACAGGTTTCATTAAATATGATCATATATGTTGTTAATCATTGTCATTATAAGCAGATCATATCTTACATCTACTTCAAATAATCAGACAAGAAACCTTTAACTGCTTTAATGTCTAATTAAATTAATTATTACACATTTCTATCAGCTTCAAGATCTCTCCGCCCCCCCAGCATAAGTTGGTTATTGTTGGATGAATAATTAAAGCTTTATACTACCTGGGATCTGCATATGAAGGTCTTGTATTCTGTTGTGCAAGTAGTCGAAGACGAAACAAGAACTAAAACCAAATCTAAGTTGTGAGCACGCTTATGATACATGATGCCGACTAGTGCCCGTATTGAACAATGATATATTCTAGTGTTTTGCTAAGCATCATGCTAACGTTTTTTATAAGACAGATTAACAAGAAACCGATGCCATCAGGTAAAAATTGCTGAAAACTTCCAAGTGAGTTGCGCAAATAAAATACGAACCAAGGTGTCATAGCTAACGAGAGTATAGATGAAATCATCCAAATTCTGGTCTTGAGCAAGCTAAGTCATGCATGATTAATTGCAACTAAATGAGTCCAAAAAGTCTAAACCAAGTAAAACCATTACATGTTTGCTCCACCTCAGCGAATTACTGGATCAAATTTCTTCCTATATATGGGTTGTTTGTCATTCTTCTTAGGTTTGAAGTTCATTTTATAAGAAGAAACATGATGCGGTGAAAACCTTAAGAAATACTTAGATGTAGGCACCAAGTTTCTCCTGCCAAGTTACATGGAGATTGCCCTATTTAAGATTATATCAATTGGCAACATTATTTAGTCTGAAAACTTGTAATTGAGGGTGATCCCAATGTCTTATATTGACAGTGCATACACAAACGTGAATCATATATATATCATTGCTCCTGTTGTTAGGTTTTGAATACAACATATGATTATCAAAAACAAGAAGCAGAAACCATCTTCGTTTTTTTTTTTCAATTTTGTTGAAGAAAATTAAGACAGACTGATAGAGATTAGAGAGTCATATGCTATATGTTCGTTTTGGTCAAGAAATAACCGAAAATGAAAAAGAAAAGAAAAGAAGAGAAAATGTGTTTCAGCTTAAGCAAAAATTGAACTTGAAGCTAAGGAGCAAATCACGGGCCCTTTTAGAACTGAAATCAGGTTTACATTTGGCATGGACTCCGCCTTTGATAAGAGTGGGTGGAAATCCTAGCTACTTGAAAGGCATTAACAATATAAATATTAATCTCCACTTTGTGTATGTTTTGGGATATACCTAACCTAAACAATCAGTTTTCTTGTTTCCACATATCTGTACGCATATGAGGTTGTTTTTCACAGGTCGAAGATTAAAGTAGGATAGGGGAAGGAGAAACGAGTATAATAAATTAAACACAAATTCATATCCTACAGTACTTCTACTTATACGTATATCCATGATAATGACTGTATATGTATTTAAGAAATCCTTGCTAACCGATTAACGTTTATAATGTGTTTAGAATATTAATGTATTGACATACAAGAGACCACCTTAATTATTTCTAGCCAATGTTTAGAATCAACATGAACTGAACATTTTGGTGGAAGAAAGGTATAAAAAATAAGTGGAGTATTCTATTTATATTATAATTAAACTCTATACTATGCATCTTTTTTTTTTGTTTCATTTAAGTTCACATTGTCTTTAAATTGATGTGAATAATTATATGATGTGTAATCTTTATTTTTTTATTAATATAAGTATTAAATATAGGTGTCTTTAATTATATTTCATTTAAAATAGTTCACTATCAATTATTGTAAACAATTTATATCAAATTAGTAAGTGTAATATTTTTACAAATAAATTTAAATTATAATATTAAATAACATTTTATAATTTTATAGTGAGCATTAAATAAGAATAATCCTTTGTTAAATAATTACATTGTATAGAAAATTGAAACAATTGAATGTGGTTAATAGTTTAAAATAATTTTATGTAATAGAAATACAAATTATTTTAACAGCAAATTAAACATGAATATATATAATTATAATCAAATATTAAGAAAATTAGTTATTTACATATTCATAGTCATATTTAAATTTTCACTTATTTAACAATGTGCATGCTTGATAAGCTGTATTTGTTTAATTTCAAACTTCTTATTTTCTTCTATGGTGCTCCTCTTTAAAAAATCATAAGAAATTAATTCAATGTCAATAAAATTTTAAAAATATAAAACTCCTAATAATCACCCTATAGTCAATGTAACATGAAGAAACGTATGAAAATAATATAAAGATTTCACTCTTTTTAATTGTAACTAATGAACATTTTAAATGTACTTTCACATAATTCCAAACTAAATATGGATTTATATTTAGAGCGTATTTGAAGTGAAGTACACTTCTTAAAATACATGTTAATTTTATATTATATGTTGATTGTTTGAATAATTTTACTTTTATCTAAATTAAATTAAATATGGTAAATGAAGGATATAAAATTATGATGAATGGTTGAAGTTCTTTGAACAGAACGGAGATTGGAAATGTGAAGGGGCAAATGAGCAAGTGTTAGGTGAAACTAGAAGATGTGTATTAAAAATCCATGTTAGTTTATTGTCATAGTAGTTCTAATTTTCTACAAATCATAATTAATCGATCTGATAATAAATTTTATGTTGCTTAAGCTTAAAAGATAAAGGAAGGACAGTACGCGAGTGGGATGGTTATTATTTTAGTAAAATGAATAAAGTGATAAAAATGATAATTTCTATGCTTTTCTTTGCGGTTAGCAGACAATGGCTTCTTATTTTGGGAGTGGTTGAGTTAAAAAAAAAAAAATCGCGGGAAAGATGGGGGCCGGTTCCTCTGGGTCCCACTCATCAGTCCGACAGTGACACCTCCTCCCCATTCTCAGCCTCTTTGATTGCTTTAAACTCTCGAGATCTAACCTGTAGGTCCCACTCTCTCAAATATAACCTTTAACGAGACACGTGTTCCTTCGTCAACGGTCCTGCTTGAACTCCCCGATCGACAGCTGCCTATTGTATAATCTCTTCATAATGTCACATTCCCAATTCTACCCCTCAAGCTCGTAACCGCTGTTCAAGGGAGCGCTCTTCGCGAAGAAGACTGCTGGCTCTTGTTGCTACGAAGCTTTAGCTCACGAGTCACGACCCAGTTAGGCAATAGGCACCCCTTCTTTTTTTTTTTCAAATTTTTTTTCCAATTTCTAATATTAGTCAGTAGTTCAAACGTTCAAGTGGTGAAAAATTTTACAAAGTAATGCATATTCATACTTTACTGAAGCTGACTAAATCTGTCTTCACATTCAACACTTTCGGATGTTCATGATATATTGTTGATCAAAACGGCCAAAACTCATGAAATAGGAGCTAGGATTTTCTGTTTATTTTATCCTGTTTTTACTTTATCTTATGAATCTCAGTCATTCATTTATGTAAGTCTTGTGTGGATTTCGCATAAATAGATGATTGAGATTTATGAGACAGGATAAAATAGTAGAGGATCTATCCCACCAAATAGTTCTTTGTAGATTTTAGATTAGATATGCATTTTCTGTACTATTGGATTAGAGTACTATTGGATTAGAGTACTACGTTTCCATTCTACATCATTAAGGAGTAGTTATAGGCCATAATTATGGGTATAGA
>JAOQMR010000005.1:28336393-28347364 GCA_027563865.1 Erythroxylum pelleterianum
ATTTCTAATATTAGTCAGTAGTTCAAACGTTCAAGTGGTGAAAAATTTTACAAAGTAATGCATATTCATACTTTACTAAGCTGACTAAATCTGTCTTCACATTCAACACTTTAGGATGTTCATGATATATTGTTGATCAAAACGGCCAAAACTCACGAAATAGTAGCTACGATTTTCTGTTTATTTTATCATGTTTTTACTTTATCTTATGAATCTCAGTCATTCATTTATATAAGTCTTGTGTAGATTTCGCATAAATAGATGATTGAGATTTATGAGACAGGATAAAATAGTAGAGGATCTCATCCCACCAAATAGTTCTTTGTAGATTTTAGATTAGATATGCATTTTCTGTACTATTGGATTAGAGTACTACGTTTCCATTCTACATCATTAAGGAGTAGTTATAGGCCATAATTATGGGTATAGACTAAATCATTCGGATGATATATACAAGCCAAAGACAATTTTTGCTTTAGAAATAGAGTGGGCGTTCTTTGTATTAGGTTAATGAAATAGTTACTATTTTTGTTCTTTGTAGATTGGATTTTCTCCTTTTTCTCTTCTGTTTTTAGATTGCACACCTCATTTCAATGGCCGCCATATCACGGTTCACCAACTCTTTTAATGGCCTTTAGTTTAAGAGGTACAATATATACATCTTGGTCATAGTATAGATAGTGTAGAAATTGCTGACAAGATTGTAACTCAATAATTAAAGGAAATAAGACTATGATTTATAATCATTATTAGGAGATCAACGTGTAGTTACATCTCTTTCTCTTGATATATCGGGAGCATGAGCAAATGAAGTGAGAATGATCGATTTCCAACGCCATAGGACTAGTTTCCAGTCTTCCCTAGGAAAACTTTTATTTATTTATTTATATTTCTTTGGTGACCTCTTTTATATGTTTTTAAAGTGTGTAATAATAAATAACAAGTATGTTGAGTTGTCAATTAAATGGAATCTTATAGGAAATACAGATTGATATATCCCGACTTTATGCATTATCTCGCCAGTTAATGTTATGAACTGTAGTTTCATACAATCAATTCCTTTTATAAAGGTGACATATTTTGAATGTATTAATGGAATATTGTTAATCCTTTGATTTTAAGTATTATTTTGTTCAATCACATCTATTTGAAGCGTCAGTATTTGAATTTGATTGTCAGGAGACTGCGAAGGAAAATGCAACCATTGCGTATTTATATTACGATTTGAATATTGTCAAATTCAATCCGAACATACAAAAGGTGGGTTGAAAAATCAAATATTACTTCTTATTTTATGGTAAGAAGTGATCAATAATGTGAATTAAACAGTGATTTATCTTTTGTCTTTCTCTCTATTTCTAGCAAAAACCCTAAACTTATTGCCAAAAGCAAAGCAACCGATTTGATGTTTTGGAGTGAAATTCTTACAGTTGACAAAAGATCACGAGGAAACTGTCCTAGCTAGCACTTGTGGCTCGAAGAAATAAACTTCTTTTATAATCATTATTCAAAAGAACAAATTGAGAATAGATTAGAAATACCTACCGAAGTTAGAGACTATAAATGACAACGGCCAAGGGCAGTAGAAGGCAGCCGCCTCAGCTATCTACGTGTAAGTTTGCATGAAAATGTCAAATAGTAAAAAACTCCCAAAGACATAGAAGGGCATTTTGGTCATTACATGTTTTAGCATGCTAAGAAACTTGGACAAGGAAACCCGTAAGCGGTTTCAAATATGAAAGCAAAAGCTGTTTTCTTCAGGTCTTCTCTGGTTTTTAGGAGAAAGAGAGAGACAACATTTTATCTAATTTTTCAGGAACAAACTTTTTATTCTAATATTTTTGGTCTTGGACAAAGTCAGTCTTAACTTGTAGATAGATAAAGAGAAGAGAGCTAAAAGAGGTTTGTCTTTTATTTCCTTGCATTCAATTCCATTCTTCCTTCTTCTTCCCCTTCTCCTCCTCCTTATGTTCTCTCACTCCCTCTCCTTTATATGTATGTGTGAACTAAAAAGATGGTAGTGAAACAAGGAAAAATTAGGCGGTTATGTCGGTAATGGGTTTTGCAAGTGCTGTTAGAGGAGGAGTGCTAGAAGACGACCAAGTGGAAGCCAAGTTCATAGATAGTTCTTTCATGGCTACCAATAAAGTCATTAGCAACTCACCTCAACTAGAACAGCAACAGCAACAGCAGCAGCATGAGAATCTAAATCATCATCATCATCATCACCAACAACAACTACAGCATCATCAAATACAAGAACATCACCGCCACGGCCACCACTATCATCAGATTCCTTACGGAATGATGCAATCTTCTTCTTCTTCGTCATCTATGCATGGGAACTTGATGTAATCTCCCTACTACCTAGAAATTAAAGCATAAAAATACCCATTTGGGTTTACTCTTAGTCTTCTTTCTGGAAGGCCTAAAATTAAGAACTTTTTGTTGCTTTGAAATACTCGTCGTTTATTTGAGTTTCTGTTCTCAATTTTTGTTTTGCATGTACTTTTTGGTGTCAGCAGTGGCAAAGATGCTGGAGCTTATGACTTGGGAGAATTGGATCAGGCCCTTTTTCTTTATCTTGATGGACAAGATCCCTCCACTATTCAAGACCAAAGACGTTAGCTCTCTTCCTCTTCTCTCAGAAAAATTCGTTCTTTTCTGCTTCTCTTTGTATCTGCTACAGAGATTCTCCGTGGAAAGTGTTGTTTGGGTCACAGAGAAAGCATGTTCAACAGATTGAATCTGCTAGTACTTTCTTTGACCACATCTTCTCAGCAGAAGGAAAGATGGAACAAAAATAATTTTTGCTTCAGAATTTCAAGAAATGAAACTACTCTCTCATATTCTTTTCGAAATCAATTTTGTTTCTTATTGTTGGGAGATTGGACCATGGCATGTAGCCAAACCCAAACATATCATAAATTCCTCCTTCAATTTCTACATGTACTAAACATGGTACGAATAGGGTATGGGGTTGTCTTTGCTTTTTATTCCCTTTCTTCCCGACTTTTTCTGTTTTAATGGCATGGAGCGCTACAACTCCATGAAGATTTCTACACTCCTTCTACTCATGCCCCATGCTTCTCTTGTCATGTCTCTCTTTTGCCTCTTTTGTACGATTAACCTATAACAGTAATTATTGTTAGTAATAAATTGTATGCCCGTCTTTGCAGAGAGTTCCGGGATGAGACCTCCTACTTTGAACATTTTCCCTTCTCAGCCTATGCACGTAGAGCCATCATCGACCAAGGTATCTCACCATTAAACCGTTAGTATGTCAAAGTACGGTCATTTCTTTTCTTGCGATACCCTATATAAAAAATAATGCCTTAATGGGTTTGTTTGGATTTGGTAGACTAATAATACCACAGGTTTAGTTTCTCCTTCAACTAGTCGTTCAAAGAGACCATCAGAGCCGTCCATGGAGTTGGCCAACGCCAGAAATGATGCTACTCCATCTGCTTCTGAACCTGCTAAAGCTGTCAAGGTAGTAGGAATATGTTCCAGAATATTATATTATATTGAGGAAACTTTGCAATATTCAAATCAAGAAACAAAGTCTTCCTCTATATAGATATGTTCACTCTAACTAAACTGGGATTCCCAACGGCCGTTGTTCTGAAAGTTATATTTAATAACTCTGAACCCATGGTATTGCAGCGCGAAGGCAACCGTAAAGGTCCAACGACGTCAAGTTCTGAGCAGGAAGGACCCAAGACACCAGACCCTAAGGTGACTTACTTGGGTTCACTTTTTATAGCATACGTTTACATTTCTGCTTCTTTTACTTTCTCGAACACAATTTTGAGTGTTATCCCATAACCAATTTCTATATAGACATTGAGGCGACTTGCTCAAAATAGAGAGGCAGCCAGGAAAAGCAGACTCCGGAAAAAGGTCAGTCTCCACTTGAAATTATTGGTTTTAATACTTTAGTCTAATTACTCAGACAAGGGAATTCAACGCATGGAATCGTCAGGACATACATAAGATTTTCAATATTTTAGGCTTATGTCCAGCAACTGGAGTCAAGCAGAATAAGGCTCACCCAGCTGGAACAAGAACTGCAAAGAGCCAGAGCTCAAGTGAGTGTCTATATCTAGGTTTTCTCATCGCTTCAGTTGCCAATGCCTTTTTTTCTTTACAATTTATGCTTACAATCCCCATTTTTTTATTTCTTTTAATTTTTTTGTGTTTACAGGGTCTGCTCTTTGGTGGAGGTGGTGTTCTAGGAGGAGACCAAGGCCTCCCAATTGGTATCAACAACGTCAGCTCAGGTACTTCAACTGGCCAACTACGATTATGATCTTAAACCCTTTTTCCCTTTTTCTTCTTCTTCTTCTTCTTTTAATAATAAGCAATTGTTATCCGCATTTATAGATGCCGCTGTATTCGACATGGAATACACGAGATGGCTGGAGGAGCACCACCGTCTGACTTGTGAACTTCGGGCAGCAGTGCAGGAGCATCTACCTGAGAATGAGCTCAAGTACTTCGTCGACAACTGCTTAGCTCACTACGATGTAGTGATGAACCTTAAAGGCATGGTTGCAAAAACCGACGTCTTCCATATTGTTTCCGGCATGTGGAAGACTCCGGCCGAGCGTTGCTTCATGTGGATGGGAGGTTTCCGCCCATCTGAGCTCATCAAGGTAACTAACCTAATTAATTAACCCTACCCTTTTCATACATTATCCGTAATTATATTTGTTACAAATATATAGTAAAAGAATTTATCATTAGAAGAAGCATCATACGCACACCTATATATTCATTTAATAAGAAAGTTGGAACATAAGACAAGGGAAGCATACATGTGAATCAAACTTTATGTGAATGTTAAGAATAGCCAAATGATGTGGGGGATATTATGAGAGTGAGTGCACGAGGTTGCATAATGGTATGTATTATTATTATTATGATCATTATTATTGCATGGCGCAACTTGTCGGTCGTATTGTATAGAAAACATAGGGAAAAGAAGATCGAGATCAATGAATGACGATAGGAATTGTGAAGGTTTCTAGTATTGGGTAGAGTTAGGTGTCAATCCAATAAAGCCAATGTCCGTTACTACAACATGTAGTTATCATGGAGAGAATTGCACGGTTCTTGACTCTGTCTTCTAATGTCATTTTCATTGATATATTATCCTCGTTTTCACTTCACCTCGACCTTTGGTGTGTAGCGAATAAATATGCGAGATTATATTTATAACCCACTTGAAGAAAATAAATGAACAAATAAAATGGTTAAATAAGCTAGGAAACACATGATTGCGAAATTTTAATTGTAACAGCGGTTAATTAAAAAGAGATATCAACTATTGATGCAGATAATACTCAACCAAATCGAGCCTTTAACAGAGCAGCAAATCCTAGGGATCTGTGGATTGCAACAATCAACACAGGAGGCTGAAGAAGCTCTCTCACAAGGACTTGAAGCTCTCAATCAGTCTCTGTCGGACACTATAGCTTCTGATTCACTGAGCTGCCCTCCAAACATGGCTAACTATATGGGGCAGATGGCTATAGCCATGAATAAGCTCTCCACACTCGAAGGTTTTGTTAGACAGGTACGCCATCTCTTGCCCTCCAACCCCATATTCGGGGGGTCCCAGGAACAGGAATCTGTTCCTGTTTGGGTTCGGAAAACCTAACCCAATATATGAAATACTCCCGTGTTTCAACCTAAATAGTGTGTGCTGGTGGTTACATGGTATCTCAGTTCATAATATATATATATATATATGTATGTGTGTACGTCAATGCAGCTTTTTATATCCACTACAGACCTAGCTAGGGATTTTACATAATCAGTACAACAGATTTTGTGAAGAGCCTGTAAACCCATGTCAGGATTAAGACATAACGAGACAAAAACCTGACCATAACACAAAATCGCAAGTAGAGTAAACTTTTGTTGCTTCTAAAATTTAATCTCTTGATCCAAATGTCAATTTATCTTTTCTACGAAGAAAAGAGTACTCATAATTGGGTTATCACTGTCGCTTTTCCTTGCTTGTGATTACATTAATATGATAGGAAATATTGAAAATAAAATATTCATTAGCACATTCTAGTTTATCATCATCATAATTAGAGACTACTGTATTCTTTAGAAATATATGCGATTCTTAGGGATTTCCTAACCGCAGTTTACAAAATCGAGAGAAGTGGGTGGTTGAGACTGCTAGTAATTAGACTCAACATGTAAAATAGGCGTGAAGGGATCAAATCTAGAATGGAACAGTAGACCTTGTCAACTTCATTTCAAAGAGAAAAGCCTCAAGAAAGCTGAAAGAAAGAAAACGTAGAAAGTCATGCCTTTTGCTTAAAACTCGGCAGGAATAGGACCATGGCTACAAGGTCAGTTAGACCCAGTCGCCACCATCAGGACGAGAGGAGTCACATGGTCATGTTCATGGTTGCTATCACCGGACCTGTACACGTGGAACTCGTACCAAACTTTGGTCCCCACAGTGCATCCTCAATCTAAAAGATCCGGATGAACCCATGTTACTGTGATGTCATGGTCGTAACCGTTTGACTTGAAGACACTATTGTCCATTCTTCATAACTCTCCTTTTGACTGTTCAAAACCCAAGCCTCCGTTTCCCACCTTCGCTCCCTTCACTCGGTTTGGTTCAGTTACATATCAGCTATTTTTGGCTTAATATGAGTCGTTTTGGCTAATATTCTTTTCATGGATACTTTTCTGACCTAATGCTTTGAAGGTAATTAGCATATGTGGGGTCAAAGTTGGAAAGCCTACGGTTGTGATCTTGAAAATTGAGAAATCATCATGAAGTAAAAAAAAAAAAAGAGTTTCATATAACCTTGGCCTTGTCAATTGGAAATTCTAATGGAAACATCAACTAATCAAAGTCATAATAATCACAACTTAAAGTAATTAGTTGACTGCTTTTGATTTGCTGCAATTTGACTCTTAGAGCTTTGAGGTAGCTGTTATGGTCTGTGTTCATGAACAAGGTATGTATTGCAGAACAATGGTTGATAGATTTTTACCTAAATTAAATTTATAGGTTAAAATATTATTAAGGAACAAAAAGGAAAGACGATTCTCTCTATTTGCTTAATTTTGACAAAATCCGTATTTTAGTAAGCCTAATGCATAGCTATTATATAGGTTAATTCACATACCACTTTATATAAAAGAACAAGTAGTCCATTTGAGGTTTTCTTACTACAACAGATTTGGCCTCGTCTCAGTTCCAACTTTTAGATATGCGTGTCACGCCTACCTTACATTCAGTAAGCCAACAATTCAATGCCCTTCCTCTTTTACATGAAAATTGAGAGCATTTGACAATCAACACACTCTAATATCACAAAAGTCATGAGTGGATAGTCTGTCTTTGTTTGACAATAAACAAAACCAATTGTCTGTGATTTTCTCTTTGTTTAATGCATGCAGTTGAAACTAATCAAATTGCATTAGCTAATAGTCTAGAATTCTGATATATAAGTGACATTTGAGATACTTTATTAGTGGGTCTGTCTGCGTTGTTTTCTGAAATTGATCAAGTAAAAGAATTTCCACTTACAGGCTGATAATCTGAGGCACCAAACCATCCACCGACTGAATCAAATTCTGACAACTCGTCAAGCTGCGAGGTGTTTATTGGCCATCGCTGAGTACTTCCACCGTCTCCGATCACTCAGCTCTCTCTGGTTGGCTCGTCCCCGTCAGGAATAACATAGAAACCCTTCAGACCGACAACTTAATTAGCCACTTCTTATATATCTCTAGTATCTCTTTTTGCTTTTAAATTTATATTATTGAGATACATGTGCCACCTTCTTTGCTTACTTTCTAAAGATGTATAGATAGACATATTGCTTCAACCTCTAGCAATCCAATCCCTATCTGCTGCTCTCCCACCTGCACACACAGATATTTGGGTTCTTTTCGGGTTTAAGAGATTCAGAGAAATAATGATTTGGAAGCCATTTTTGAACTAGAAAATGAGAAAGGAAAGAAGGAGAAGAAAAAAAGGCATTGAAACTGAAAATGAAAGGAGGTGGGATTGCGTTCCTATTGTCGTGTTTTGAGGAGTGCAAGACAAAATTGCTAGGTCTCGAAGGAAAAACGTATTGCCGGGTGTTGAAACTTAACTTCCACCTGGCTTAGGTGGTACTTCCATGCATGCTTCTTATTTACTCCTTTATTTGGCCTCATCTAGTAATTACAGTATATATATGCATCCAGACCAATTCTAGTCTAAAGACTTAATAGAAATTTGTTAGAAAAACGGAGATTGCATAACAGTTGCATGACGTGTGTAACTTACTAACTTCACATTTTTCTACTATCAAAACTAGGTAAGGAAAAAGCAAGTTTTAACTATCATCATAAGAAGAGCTGACGATATTAGTCAATGATTCAAAGAATATAATTTCTCCGTGATCTTTGAAATAGCATATACAATCGACACTCCTAGAAATTTCCTGCCAGCAAGTAAAGAAAATTGTAATGTCTAAATATTAAAATCATATATACAAAATTGTTAAATTGTGCATGTGGCACGTGCCAATTATTAAATTCCTTGGTGTAATTTTAATATCATTTTTGTATATAAAACATTATTCAAGTTACAATATATAAGATGCCAAAAGATCTTCCACAATAATAATAAAGATAATAATAAGGAATATGAATCATACTCAGATTAAGTTAACCTAAAGATTTTGCTAAGTGTCTGTTTGGATGGACTTTTGGGGGGAGAACAAGTACTTTTCTCCACCACAAAAGCCTTTTTTTTTAGAAAAATGGGTATTTAGTTATATAATAAAAAAGCACTTCTTTAATATATATGACTTTTTTGGCAGGCAAAATACAGCCTTTTAAGAAACTCAAATTTGGAACTTCTAAAAAAATATTTTTTCAAGTAGATTTTTCAGATCAATTAATGAGTATATTTTTTAGTCCCTTTTGTCTTTATGTTTTACACATAATTCTCACAATACCTACAAACTCATCTTCCCGTTTATTATGTATTTAACTATTTACTCAACTTGAATATTTATTTTGAGATTTATATAATATTACTCGTTCTGAACCCCTTGCTTTGCACGGGTTGTTACAAAGTAAATAATAAATTTTAACTACAGAATTAAAAGCAAACACAAGTAAAAAATCTACATATTGTATGTCATAAAACCAGATTATGATAAAATAGGAATCTGACAGACAAAATGAGTCCCGAAACATGAAAGTCATATTTATACAAATACAAAAGATAGATAGTTTACTATTCAAGTACAAAATACTTGCAAGCCCCAAAATAGATAGATAGTTTACTAAACAAAAAGTAGCTGACAAAAAATTGGTCATTCTTGAACATTTCATAATTAAATTTTCTCTTTTGATTTTGGTGGTCAACTTAGTTGAATACATTTATGGAGATATTAAATCACATAAAGGCATATCATTCTCAAAAGTTTCTAATATTGGTCTCTTCATTTTGGAAATTTGGGTATCATTTGAGCTGAGGAAATAATGTCTATTTCAGTGTGACAAATCATAGCTCTATCATCATATAATTAAATAAATTCAATAAGTGGAATGCACAATACATGAATATATTAAAAAATAGATGTACATACTTTATTATCAATTGCAGATAGAGAAATACAACCATCAAAAATATTTTCTGAAAAGTAGCTTAGTGATTCAATTTGATTTGATTCCTGCAGAATGAAAAGTATGTTATAAGAGAAGCAGATATGTTGGCACTTTCTGTAGGTTGCTATGTTATTATTTTTTTTCATCAAATAAGAAAATTCAACTTTGTAAAGCAAGAGATTGTCTTATAATTTCAGATGCAGAAACTGATTGTGGTGCATTTAATTGAATAGAATCCTAGCATAAATTTCAATGTATAAGAATAATCATTCATGTGTGATCGATATTATACATAATATTAATGGCATGTACATACTTATTTGTTCACAATAGGTAATGATGACAGAGGTGCAATATTAATAGGAATGTTATTTAGTGATTCATCTAGAATGGAATCTTGCAAAGCAAAACTCAATAATCGATTACTGAATGCCTATTTACATCTAATTAATTTAACAATGAATGGTTTTACAATGAGATAATATATATCTGAATTTTTTAATATAGTGTCAATGTAAAGAAGAAAAATTAGATAATTGAACTTGGTAGAAAATCAATCATATAGTTTGCTATGTACTAATTGTAGCCAAGGCTCTACCAGAAGTGATTTGCTACAATAATACGATTAAAAAAATAAAGAATACCGAAATTTTCTTGATAGAACAAAAAAGAATTGGAATCTGTACAAGTGGTATTAATACTCACAACTTCGTTAGGATTTATCAAGACCAGTGGTCCTACTGAAAGATCAGTAGCAGTAGCAGAATTACTCAGATAACATTCCTGGAAAATATTGTATTTCATGAGATCAATATTGCTACAATATATACATATCTATGTATATCAATGAAGTTTCATGCAATGATGAATAGTTGCTATTCTTCTTTGTAGTGGGAAGTAGAGTAATACCTAAGACTGGGGTGGAGAATCCATGTATTTATTGATCAGTTCCCCATTACAACTTACTTTCTTGACAGTGAAACTTGAAGATTTGTTTATTTTATTAAATTTTGTGACTTGTACCTTGAAAAGATAAGTTTTCTTAACCAAGCATTCTAACTCATCAGGAAACCCATCTTCTTCGCCTTCCTAATTAACAAATTAATTATAAGTAAACACACGAAAGAGTAGACAATTTATTTTCAAAAATAAAAAATAAAGATTATAATCTTTTACAAACCTAAATTAGACGGTTTCTGAGATCATTTGCACTAACTTGAATCAATGGGAAGGCTTGATAATCAAATAACACAAATGACTCCAGACCATCATAAGCATCTTTTACTTGAACATGTACTTTATACCTAGAATACATAA
>JAOQMR010000005.1:28347464-28377440 GCA_027563865.1 Erythroxylum pelleterianum
ATTGTTATTTCAAATTAATTGTCATTATTATTTATTATTAAGATTTTTGAAAGCATGGTTGATGTAAACAGTAAACTGGTAAAGTATACAGTACAGCTGTATAATATATCAATATGGACTATTTTGCAATTTTCAAAAAATTTAGGGACTATTTTATAAATTTAAAAAATATCCCGAAACGGTACCCGGTACCGACCGGTACCGATACAGTTCCGTTCCAGAGCTCAATCCGGTACCGAGCTCGGTACGATAATAATAACATTGCTTTGCATTTTTCATTTCTATTTCTAGTTTTAATCTCTCTTAATGTTTATAGCATATGAAAATCGTAATAAAAATATTTATTTTTATAACGTGGAATCTCGCAAGTGGTACCCATCCTATAACAACGTTTTCACATCGAAGTGAAGTTTTTCCGTCGAAGTGAACTAAACTACTTTCTTTCTTTTGCCTTTTGGATCCCAACGATGCATCATAAACATCGTTAGTTGAGGAGGTAAAATTAATCCTTGTTTTTATACAGACTTTTTCGGTATGAAGTGAGCTACTTAAAATAGGCTCATTGTGGTTAATAATTATGATTAATATAATTAAAGTTAAAAATATTTTGAAAGTAAAATTATTTTCAAATTTGATAAATATTTATGATTATATTTCAAATTTTAAAATACCATTAAAATAAATAAATTTCAAAATTTTGAAAATAATTATTTTTGAAGTATTCTTAAAATTTAAATATTAATTTATAAATAATAACATTATATTTTTAAAAATTGGTTCATATAATCAAAAATATATTAACAAATAACTATTAGTTTATAAATAAATTCTCATAATTTTTTACTTATTTAATTTTTTATTTTAATAAATGTAATTAATTTTTATTGATATTTATTGATAAATTGTTAGCCCATGAATGGCACGTGTGGAGAGTAAATTGTGCTTCATAACTTTCCTTATTTGTAAATCAATGAATGAATTATTTATTATAATGAATGATTATGACAAATTCATATACGATAATCACAAAACAATTAAAGTAATTAAAAAGAGTAAAGAAAAAGAGAAAAAAAAATCAATTTGTAGTGTTTTTTCTTGACTCGCATCCACTCCTGAGCTTAAAGATAACAACTTTTGACCCACTTCCACTCTTCAAAATTAAATAGTTGTTAGATATGATTAACTTTTTAATGTGAATATTATAATTTTAATTTTTAAGTGGATATAAAATTTAATTCATAAATATTTTTATTTGGTCTAATAGTTATATCTTTAATAAACGCATTGATATTGATTGTTTCATTTTGAATCTAATATAAGAACTAGAAATTGATAATGATTTTTAGTAATTTATAAATAAATAAATAATTAAATAAATGATATATCAAGTAGGGTTAAATTTTATTTCAAAATCATAATTTACAAATTACATATTAAAAATAATAACTTTCACATAATTAGTTTATCTAAAGACTAATAATAAAACAATTCAACTATAAAATTAAATATATATGAATATATATATTTTATGTAGGTTTATCAGAAACATTCTTTCTAATAATTAGAAATAAGGTTGTATACTTTTTGACTTCCTAGAACTCACATATCAGCAAGACTTAACGTTAAACTCAACAAAATTAATTCAGTTATAGAGATCAAATATTTAATAATAAAGTTTATCCAAATTTTAATAGAAACAAAAATTTTGAGAAACAAATATAGAGTAATAATAACAAAAAATATATAAACATAAAATAAGATAAAATATTGTTCTATTAATACAATCTAAAGTTATGATATAATATTATAATAAATAACAAATATAATAAGTTTTCACTATAAATCATATATTTTTTGTTCATCTATAAATATAAATATAATGAACCTTATATGATGTATGGACTTTAGGGTACTTAACATCAATGTATCAGTATAATGCCAAAAAAATTTACAAATAAATTTAATTATACAGAAACTTTATCCTCGTCAATATTAAAGGTTTCTACAATTATTTTTATTTTATAAAACTGTTTAGTTTTGCTATTTTTTATTTTTTGTTTCTAAATTCAATAAAAGAATATTTTCTATTTCATTTCTCATTTCTATTTTTAATTTTAATTTTTTAATTTTATAACTTATAAAATCGTAAAAAATTAATTTTTGTTTTTTTGTTTTCATTTTCTTGTCATAATTTGATTTACAACTAATTAATTATTCAATCTTTTTAAGCAAAGTGTATACATCCATTTATATATCACCAATGTTTACCTCCTTTTCTCCTTCACTTAATTCAATAATTAATCTAGTTTCCTTACTTGGCTCATATGAAGACTCTTGGTAGTATTTCTCTTAAAATTAATTATTGGAGATATCATTATTATTCCTCATTTGATATAAATAGAAGTGATACCAATTACTAGTTTTCATTTGTCACAATTTGATATTGACTTACAAGGCAAAGAAATCATCATATCTCAGATACTGATATAAATTTGAGTCCTATGGAGTTAGGTCTTAAAACTTTTTTAACTCATATTCTTTTAGGTGTACTTTATAACCATTGTTTCAAAAAGGAATTTCTATAGATATATCCAAAATTATCATAAAATAACATCTCAAAGTTGGAGAATTGAAAGTGTTAGTGCTATATAAGAAGGACTAATGAAAATATGGTCAATATGCATTTTAAGGTCTTCTTTAGATATGATGATAATTAGTATCTTTAATATAGATATATATGGATGAAAAATTTGACATGACCCAGCCCAATCTAAAGTTAACAAGCGACTCTAGCTTAATTGAGCTTTATGTTAGGCTCGAACTTATGATTCAAGCCCTAATCCGAAGGCCCAACCTTTACCCTAAAATGACATCATTTTAGGTAGTCTAAGTTCGAGCCTACTGTGCGGCTCAAGCTCGACTAAACTTTAGGTTGGGCTCAGGTCGCACTTTAGAGGGTTGAGCTAGACCAAGTTGACAATAGTTGACCTAACTTGTTGCCATGCCTATGGGTATATAGAGATATGAAAAATAAATGGCTTATTATAGAACGCGTTCTTTCAATGAAAAATTTTCCTATATTGACTATAAACATGTCCCTTTTTCTTGTATGTACCATATGATGATTGTGAGCATGCAACATCCCACTACCATAGAGTATATACCCGAATATCCAAGGACAATCAACTACATAACCTATGATAATGGTATGTTAGAGCAAAAACAAATCCAACTTACACATAGCTTCAATTAATATCATTTAAAAGTCAGCAAATTTTAAATTTATTCATTGCATTCTTTCACAAAGTTTACATTGTTTCCATTAGACAAATATTTATAAAACCTCATACGGGTTCTAACAAAAACTATAAAATACAAAAATACAACTCTTCTGATGTCAACTGATAGACCTCTGAGTTATATTTTAATCCAAAAGGGTCCTTTAGTCCTGTCTAAAGAACTAGGTCTCCTGTCTTGTACCTGAAAAATCACGTTGCAATTTTTGATGAGTTTTGCGAATTCAATGAGTGAACCATCATTGATGATTTCACCAGATCACACACACATATCACATATTTCATATATATTCATTCAAATCATATATACATTCCAGATATTCACACAACATGGCATATCATATAATCACACAATTCACATTGCCAAGTATAACAAATAGTTCATATCAATTTATCAATCATTTTAGCTTTGCAAATCATTCAATGAAATTTAGTCTTATAATGCTATATGTATGAGACTTACATTCTTTCTTATTGTTGTGACCAAGTGTCTATCACATGTACAAATATTGGACCATTGGGCTCAGTCAGAACAAATTCACGGAGCATAGCTCTACGTACAGAATCATATATCAAGGAGCAAAGCTCTACATGCAAGCGCTTGATACTGACTACTCAGGTCACAACACCTTTATCTGAGCAAGCATTTTATGTAATGCATCAATTCACATCATGCTCTATGTTTTCTTTAACTAAACCTCACATAAATCCATCACCACACTACCCAGACATTTACGCATATATATATAACAAGAACAGAGCATGTTTAACTGCATATATGTTTCTGCATGTATTTTAATATCCAATAATAACCTCATCCAAATCGTCATTTCATATCATTAAATTCATCTAAATCCATTTCACTAATACCCAACCAATTCATACACGTACAGAGTAAGATAACCTTCTGCGCATTTCTCAGTACAAAATAGAGTATATTCTTATACATTAACTTTCATGATTTTCTGCATCCTTATCATAGTCAACGACCATTCCCATATAAAACCCAACTTATTCATTAGCAAAAATTCATCTACTATTCATATAACTCATCGCTATCACTGAATTACTCCTTACACAATGCACGCATATATTCACTGCTAAACCGTAAAACATCATCAAATCCTCAAAACTTAAAACCTTAAAACTTCACTTATTTGATTTAACAAGCTTTTGGCTGTCTTGGTGGATCACGTGTACAGGATAAATAACAATCAACTCTTTATCAACAAACTGACAGCCTTACTTTAGTTTCAGAGTTAATAACCAAGTTTCCACAACATAGCTCGGTGTTTTCAAATTATTTTTGTCTAACAAAACCTTTAGTATGAAGGAACAACAACAGAGGAACCGAGGTCCTTCTCTACGTGGCTGTTGCATGTTAAATACGTATCACAATATAATGCTGCCACTTGTCATAATACAATTTCGCCATTTGTCACATATATATTATCACCACGTGTCACTATATAATTGGTCCAAAATACCCCAAATTTTTTGAAAATTTCTAAAATTCACCAGAAATTTTGAAATAATAATATGACTCTCCAAATAAAATTTCAGCTCAAATAATTCCCAATTCACATTTTAATTACATTTTTAACAATTAATAATACCCAAAAATGTCAATGAATGCATGTACAAATAATTGTAATGGCAAGTTCAATAGTATCGTGTATGTGTATGTCACATTATGCATAAACATGAGTTATGCTTCCTAAATTCTCATTAATCTCTAATAATCACCATTTTAACCCTAATTCAAGTGACAGGATGTTACAGTGAGCTTATTTTATTTCATTTTAATGATAAAGTGGACTATATGAATGAGAAGAATGTTACAAGATCTTTTGATGCGGCCTTGCATTAGAATTATACCTATTTTTTCCTTATGAACCATATCTTTTAGGTTTTGGAATATTAACCGCACATATATGCATATAATTTCTTCTACCTTTATACTTATAAGATGATAATTGAGCTTTTGAATTTTTATTTCTAGAACTAAATGTTATATGATTGAGTGATGAATTAGGTAATGGCTCATTATATAAATGCTTACCTCTTATAAAAATTGTCTCAACAATGAATGGTACATTTCCATAAGTGAAACCAATTCCATGCCTATAATTATAGATTTTTTAAAGCATTCTATTCAAATTTTTGCTATCAGTGAATCTAAATAAGGAATATTTGAGGTCATTTAAGAATGTGGTCATTGTCAATAATTATCAACTTATTGGCATTTAAGCATTCTATTCAAATTCCATGCCTATAATTATAGATTTTTTAAAGCATTCTATTCAAATTTTTGCTACTCAGTGAATCTAAACAAGGAATATTTGAGGTCATTGATCTCCTTCTTAAATGCCTCATTTCCATCTAATAAATTAAGATGATAATTATTGGCAATGACCACATTCTTAAATTCTATCAAATCTGCATATCATAATTTATTTTCTCATTCTAAATAATGTATACATCTAAAGTTTTTAAACTTCTTTATACTTGAAAGATAATTTTTTCCTTTTTAAGCTCATCATTTTCAGGCATTCAAAAACTTCGTCATAAGACAAATCATCATCATTGTCACCATAATCATTACCATAGAGAGAGTTTAACTAGAGGATTCCTCATTGTTATTTTCCATAAAGCACATGTGAGCCACCTTATTATCGATTCTCTACTTTTATAATCATTAATATCATTCCATGCAATCTTTAGTGTTATCGTTTTCCTTTGTTCTTTCTCCATCTTCTTACTCCCTTTTTGAGTAATATTAATATCATTAACACTAACATAATTATACAAATCATTACCATTTGTAAGATCAAGTCTGTGTCAAATATCATAAGCATTTTAACATATTGAAACTTTATAAAGCAAATTTATATATAGTGAGAAAAATAAAATGTTTATTGCCTTACTATTTAA
This sequence comes from Erythroxylum pelleterianum, assembly GCA_027563865.1. NCBI lineage: Eukaryota > Viridiplantae > Streptophyta > Magnoliopsida > Malpighiales > Erythroxylaceae > Erythroxylum > Erythroxylum pelleterianum. The sequence continues at coordinate 28,353,695 of JAOQMR010000005.1, forward strand.
TGAAATGAGGATATTGCCAGTCCTATTATACCTACTTTTCCCTACAATCTCTTATAAATCAACATCTTTAGTTATAAGGAAAACTTTCATCCTATTTATCCAAAAAAGTAATCATTTTCATTGAAAAACGAAGTAATATTAACATGCTGGCCCTTATGACTAAAAAGTGAATTAAATTGAGCGATGAGTTTTGTGTGTTCTTTTTTTATAAAATAATAATGAATTGCTTTATTCTAATGAAATGATTATAATAAATTCATAGAGAACATTCACAAAGAATTATGAATAAATAACTTTGGCCTACATCCCTCATACAACACCTTCTTTATCATGGGTGAAGAGGAAACCTTACAATAATCTTATTTTACCATGAATAAAGAGTAACCCATCAAACAACTTGTTTAAGGTTAATAGGGATCCTTAAATTGTCAGCCCCAGTAGTTTACCTAATTGCTATAATTTAAAACCATATAGTTGAAAACATTACTATCTTATTCATACCAATGTTCAAAAGCTTAATTTATGCTATATCATTCACACATGCACTTTCTAGTCTTTTAAAGATCTTAGAGTTTTATTTAATAGAAAGATTCCTCCATAACTCATATGTTGTATATTTACACTAAAATAATATAAAATAGTCATTAAAATGAAAATAACCATTGTGATGGCTAGTAAAAGTAGCATCAGTTGACCATTCTAGCATATTTATCGAGTAGTAAGTTGCATTGATCGACCAATATAGTCACAAACTTACGTTACATGTTATCAATATCGAGGTCCATTCCTAAGGTTTTATAATCTCTGGGCAAAATAAAAAAGTGTCCTATTTTTTCTCCTTTTGTTCTTTATGAGTGTCAAGAGTGGGCCCTTATAAAGAACAAAATGAGGCAAAATCGAGGCTGGTCAAGAGTGGGCCCTAGGCAGGTGCCCTTGCCTTTACCTAAGATCGGGCCTGCCAATATCCACTAGTCAACCAGTTTATCTATAACCCTAATATTGCTCACTTAAATCCCCACATCGGTTTATGAAAATTCCTTAAACAAGTCTTTAAAAAATTCTTCTTTTCAAGAAAAATTGATCCAAAACTAATTAACACGCTTCCTTAAATTTATCTAAAGATTAAGGTGGTTTTCTCTATAATCTTTTAAAATATCCTCTTGATTATGAAAAATATATTCAGTATGTCTTACTTAAAAATGATTATGTAATAATCAAAATTTTAATTCATTAAAATGATCAAAATAATTTTGTGAAATTAAATAAGTATATTCCCAAAAGAATAGGCTAGGCCTTGAGGAAGCCATAAAAAGATAAGTTCTAAGGATCACTCTATTCTAGGTTACAAAGTTGGTGATACTCAAATAGCTATAACTATACACTACCTATCATTGCCTTACATTATATATTAGAGGGACAATATTTTGCATCCTTAGTTTTGTTGGAGTTTAAACACTATAGGGGATTACTGGTCCAGAAACAAAGAACTTCTATCATTATCATTAATTCTCAAATGAAATTGTTTGTTAATAGGAGCTCCCTTATCTAGTGTATCACTTTATCCATTAAGGTATACTTGTCCCTTTCTAAGTCTTTATAGATTATGCTATTTCTTTCCCTCTTTATGGCATAGATAGAACATGCAAGAGCTACACTAAGCACAATGGAATCTTTCCTCAACTCCTGATCCAAGAAATGGGCCATTCAATAATCAATGAATACTCATTCTTATTACATAATAATTTCAATTTATGTTGGATCTTTGACCAAATGGTTTTAAAAAAGGCACATTGGAAATATAGAAGATAAATTGTTTCTAGTGTAATCTAAAAGAGGGCACAAAGTTGATTAGATGAACCTCTATATTTATTCTCTGTTCATACCCTAAGCTTAGAAGCAAGCGCGCATGTGATTAAAGCTTTAGGGATAATATAATTGGACTAGATGAGGTCTAACCAACTTACCGTAGGTCAAGGGGTCTGAAATTTTCTAAGTATGTTTTATTAGTGTAGATTTGAGATATATGCAGGATCATATAAAGTAATCAAGAATGGAGGAATCCTTATTGTAGTTTGGTAAAGTGGTAGTAATTTAAGTCAGTTCTTTATGGCTGCAGCATCAGGATTTTCCTTTCACTAATTTATCCACTCTTTTACTTTGAGAAAATCAATCCTTTGGGAATTTAGTTCCAGTCTCAAGATGAGGGGAGACTCATGATTGAACCAAAGCTATGAATTTTAACCATTCCTAATATGCCTTTTGGTGTAAGGTTATAGTGAGCTTCTCATTCTAAGCATTTTAGTGAGGGGCCATGAATTTTCCTTGTTCTCCTTCAAGTTCTAGAAGCTGTTACTAGATAAGTAATACACATGCATCCACTTGACCTATATAGTACTTTATCAGTAATTAACCTGCTCATCCTGCTGGCCATTAGCATTTGATTAGTGGTTTTGAGATAGACTAAACCGAGCCTCCCTTCTGCTTAAGGCAACAAACTATTAACCATTTGATTTTACCTCTATGGGGGCTATTAATGTCTCTGTTCCATATGTATCTTTTGATCATCTTCTTTAATTCTTTAATGAGTCACCATGGGAGAATTAAACGAGCACACCAATGATGTGTAGATTTATTAAGATATATTTAAATAATTACATTCTTTCAATTAGAGATAAGATTTTTTTTCCAAACAAAGACTGATTTGGTCGTTGAAGCCTTTAAAATTAATTTTGATTCACTAAACTATTGTAGTAGTCATAAAACTAGGTTGAATCCTAAGGTCATTACAAACTAGTTTCTTAATTTAAATTGAAAAAATAAAATTTGGGGGGGGGAGTTGTGATTAATTAACTAATGAAATAAATTTTAAAAAGAATCAAAATAAATCAACTAAGTATTAAAGTGAGAAATTCAATGGTATTTAACTTCGATTTAAAGGGAAATATCTCATCTAATTGTAACAAATGATCATTGGTTTAAAAAGAATAATTTTCATAATTCAAGAAGTTAGTATGAATCCTATTAGGATAGCAATAATAAGTCTAAATTTTTTTGTAAATTTACTAGTTCAAACCCAACAATCAAACTAAAACATACCATTATTTGATTGAGTATGATAACATTTTATGCATATAAGTTTATAACAAAACCTCATAAGATTATAGCTAGAATTTAGAACCCCTTTAAATCAGAATATTTGGATTTATCCACACATAACTTTAGATCCAACATAAAAAATAAAAGAAAAGATGAAAAACAAAGAGAAAACTCTAAGAACTTGAAAGAAAATGATGTGTAGAAGTGTTAGACGTGTTTTTCTCCTTCCTTCCTACTCAAAACCTAGCCTCCTCCTATCTTACTAAGATCCCTATCTAAACAAACGAAAATCTCTACATAATAGGGTTGAAAATAATTTTCCCAGTTGAATTTAAACTCTTAAGGTGAACCTGTCATTAGGCATGACCTTGCCTTATCCATTATAGTAATATCTCCACTTTTTCTATAATTTGTGATTTTGACCAATAATTCTTTAATTTGATGCAATATCTACTTGTCATCTCCTAAAATAAAATAAAAAATTTCCATTTAAGAACCAAAATTAAACCAAAATAAAATACATAGTTTCAATTAACATAACAAATTAACATCTTATCAGAGACTTTCCTTTTGATTTGTTCCATCAAATAATTAAACATTGTAAACCTAGGTTTCTTGCAAAATATACGTAATCTAACGTATGTGAAAGGCAGTGGTTGGATTTGCATACCTGACTTTTATTGTAGCAAGTCTATATTAGATGCACTTGCAGAGGCAATCAATTTACTCTTGTTTAGATTAATTCTTAGCGCAAACACATTAAAGAAGCATTTAAGAGATGAAATTATGGTCTTTAATGAGTCATGATCAACATTGCAAAAGAATAACAGGTCATCAACAAAAGCTATCCTGAAAAGCTTACACTAATGACATTTGTAGCGGAATTTAAAGCATCTCATCCTAAAAATGTTTCTCTCCTTAATCTTGGTGAGTATCTCAATTGCCAATATGAATATGTAAGGTGATAATGGATCCTTCTAGCTAATGCATCTTGCTTGTTGGAAAAGTGGGGTAGGATTCCCATTAATCAAAGCAATAAATGAAGTAGTTGTAATGCATACTTATATTCATTAGATGAACTAAATGGGAATTCAAATGTATGGAGGCAATTTAGAATGAACTTCCAATCCAGGGAATCAAATGCTTTGAAAAGATATGATTTTGAGGAAGCAACTTTTAACTAAAGAATTGCAATTGTAGTCTTTAAACAAATCTTGAGCCATTGGACTATTGTTCCTCCCACTAGTGAAAACTCTTAAGAAAGAGTTAATAAGGGGTTTGGGAGCAAACTTTAACTTTAGGGTAAAAAGCTTGGCAATAACTTTGTATACTAAGTTGCAGTAGGAGATAGGAGGAAAGTCCTACATGCATGTAAGTTTTTCATTTTTGGGAATGAGACAAAGGTAGGTTTTGTTTAATTTCATTAACATTTTGTTATTATTGAAAAATTCTAGAACACTTTCCACTACTAAATTATGTGCAATATCCTAGGTATTTTGAAGAAGGAGGCATTAAAGACATCGGGACATAGAGCTTTGTCTAGTCTGAAACTAAACATTACCTACTTGATGTCATCTAGTGATATTTGTTTTATTAGAAATGAGCAAGCCTTTGGATCAAGAATAATATCAATGAAAGTTTTCAAGCATTGAACTATGGATTTTCAAAGGGCTTTAGTTCTTAATAAGCTACTATAATAATTTAAAGTAATATTCTTCATCAGTTTGATCACTAGAGAGGTTTTCATGTTCATCTAACAGAGCATTGATCTTGTTAAAATTCCTATGGGCCAAAATTATGTTAAAGAAAAAAACCTATACATTGATCCCCTTCTCTGAGTTAATTAATTATCGCCTTTTTCCTTAGGAAAGAGTTGTGATATTGAAGTGCTTGGGTATAGTTTCTCTAGGCCTAGACTTCTTACATCTTTAACATATCATTGTTGGGATCCTTGAAAAGTTGCTCTTGAAAAAATTTTAAAACATCCTTAGTAGCCTTCACATAGGCTTTAGTGTTAGGGTAAGATTTCCTCCTACGCATTTTGATTTCCTCCTTTACTACTTTTAGTTTAGAGACTAATTAGAAAGTTTTACAACTAATGACTGCTCTATTCATCCTTAAGATGGATTCCTAAAATCCGCCAACCTATAAGAGAAAATTATAAAATAGAAAAGAAGCTTTTATATGATTTGGATTGACCATATCCTTAAATCTGATAGTTGGATGATCAAAGTTCATAGAGGGCCAAACTATGTAAAAGTAGGTGGAAATTTATTAAGTCACTCATTGTTCACTATTGCTCTATCTAGTTTTTTTTCCTTATGAATCATTCCCCTCTTTACTTATTATTCCATATGAAAAATTTCCACATAAAGTTGAGATTAGTTATGCCTAGCTAATTAATAGTTAATTTGAGATCATTTCCTAAGTATTTCCCATTTACCCTTTTTCCTTCAGCTTTATTTGAAGTAAAGGTGTGGTTGAGATCTCCAATAAGAAGCTAGGGAAGCTAAATTGCTATTTGTAATCTTTTTAAATCATTTTAGATAATATTCCTTTAGAAACCTAGTTAACAACATTTGTAATGAAGACAATGAAAGGATTTGGAGACCTACTTGGATGGCAAATTATATGAAATAGATCTAAATTGGATAATTCAGTAACTTGTATGAAATTAGAATTAAATACAACCACTACTCTCCTATTAAAATGATGAGAGTGGGTGGTAATGAAATCTCCAGCTGCTACCTAAAAAAACAAATTCCTCTTTTAACTTTTGAGCCTTTATTTCCTTCACTCCTTGTTTTTCTAAGGATTGTTAAGTCCTCCGATGTTTTAAATAAGAATTGACATAGTTAATTAGCATAAGAAGTTCCCATATATTTTTTCCATTGACTGGACTTCCTCCTTAATTTACCCATAGAAGCATTATTTACCATAGTGAAATCTTCATTTCCTAAACTGGCAATCTTAGTACTCATAGGCCCTTTTATTGGACTAGTCAAGGCATAATAATGATAGGAACTTTTTGAGTTTGGGTTTATCTCTTTACCTTCCTTAATTATTATAGGACTTGAAGAGGAAATTTTGGGAGTAATAATGTTGTCAGAGATAAAATGCTCTTTAGAAGTTTTATTCTATGGACTATTACCTTCATCTATAAGTAACTTCTAACCTTAAGTTCTATAGTGTAGTTATTACTATTTAATGTTACTTCCTGATTTTCAGGTTGAGTTTATAGAAGATCACTATAGGTGACTATTTCGAAGATCTTTCTATTGGATTTCCACGTCATGGATTTGGTGGGTTTCTAAGTGAAGGAGAGCTGGATCACAAAATTAACTAAAGAACCATCCTCTGATGATCATGAAAGTGGGTAGCTCAGCTTCCTTTTTGAATTGAATGCACACCCTCTGAAACAAATGCAATCTAGTTTAGCTATTTGAAAGTTCGAGTAAAGGGGTTTCCTAAGTGGACTTACCAAGAAACTCATCTTTTATAGTCTAGTATTCTAGAGTTGGATTGTGAAAATTTATTTAGATTAAGATTGCCTCAATCTTGTTCCTACCTAGAATCATCCTAAGGTACCATTTTTAGATAAGTAGGGGACTTTCCTATAATGTGTAAGGGACCTTGTTCCAAAATACAGGCGAGGTTTGCATCTTTAGGAAATTTGAAGATAAAACAATTTCTTCTGTGAGGAGAGTTTTCTCTAAACCTAACTTTCCCCCATTTTAACAAAGCCCATACATTCATTTAGGTGAAGGGTGGTCTCTTTTCCAAGAAAAATGCAAATAAGGAGGAGGACTGGGTATCTACACCCACTTATAGGAAATTTAAGGGAGGCAAAACTACTCCATCACAGATAGCTTTCGAGAAATAAATGAGTTATACTCATATCCTTGACTTGTTTTAACTTCATTAGATTACTCTAAGATCTTGGAGGGGATACAAAGTTATAAGGTAGACCATTTTGAAGCTGGATGGGATTGAGAAGGATTCTTAGTGACTAGAGGAGGTGGTAGATTTCTTATGGAAGGGGTACATAGGGAGTTGCCTAATGAAGGAAGGATAAAAAGGGGTTGGTTAGGACTTTAAGGGATCCCTATTGTAGAAAAAGAATTTGGGAAAAGTCATGAGAAAGATTCCTCATGGGAAACTTAACTACAAACCATAATTTGAAAGTGATAGAAGTGGGAAAGTAGAGGAGAAATTGTCAAACTACCTTTGATGTGGGACAAAATGGTAGAAGTTAGACGTTGAGATCTTAGAAGGAGGAGAAGGGGAGAGGTCAAACAACATTAAAAACTAATCAAAAAAGAGACTAGGATGAGGGAAGTTTCTAACAAAAGAAAGAGTTGAATAGAAGTGAGGTTGGGGGTAAACATCTGGCGAACAAATTGGCTAGAGAGAAGTAACAACTTCACCCTTTAGAAGTGTTATTATTTTATCAATATAAAGTAACAAGAAGGATCACATTAATTTTTTTAAAACTTTTGATGTGGTTAATTCCTTATTATTCTTGGTTCTTCACTTCAAAATCCTGGAAGCTTTCTTAAGTTACATAGGTGCTCCATTTTGCCCATTTTCTCTAATCATTTGATTGCTCAATTTATTAAATTAGACCATTTCTCACTTTTCCTTTCTATTAAACTTTAACTTTCACATATTGACATTAAGGCAAAAAGTTCTTTTTAAATCCTAAAGTTTTTAATAAAATACAAGTCAGTTCTGACATTTGGGAGCACTAAATAAAATCTCAACATTTTCAAAACCTAACAAATTCAACTCCTAACTAACGAAACCCTTAATCGCACTAAGATTATGTCAGTTTTCTTATGCCATATTTTTTTTAATATGTTTCACCTTTAGTGGGACCTACCATTGCCAGTAAAGAGTCTATCTGATACTTATAAGCCTTATTGTCAAAAGATAAATGTGAATTAAAGCCCAAATCCTTAATTCCCAAATCTTATTTTGGTTTCTAGGGCTTACATTTAAACTTTGGTAATCATTTTGAGTTCTAAGTAATACTCAAGCTAATAGTTCTTCTTCTCTTTAGTTACCTTCTCATTTGTTTTTTTCTTCTCTTCTTAATTTGTTTGAAATCTCCTTATTTCTTATAACTAGATGATTGAGTGTTATCACATTCAACAAAAGGAAACATACCAAAGCATACATACTATATCCAGGATAGCCTAACCAAGATTTGGTTAGGGACTTAGGAAATAGAGGAAACATGCCCTATATATGATGTAGACCATAACAATATGATCATTGATTATTTGAACAATGATTGCATACTTTTATCCTTCATTCTTTCTAATGAAACCTTACCTTTCATCCATGGTCTCATGTATTAGCTTGCAAAGAAGCAATGGAAATAATCATAAATTCAATTACGAAGAAGGTAGTGATAAAATGAACTCTCTGATGATATTTTTCTTTCTTTGATAATTATAACTCATTAAAGAGAAAACTATAAAGGAAAAAATATCAATAATAGTTTTCTACAGTCTAAGAAGAATCCAAATTATGGTAACCACAATCTTCTTCCTATAGGTGAGATCTAGTTACCATTTATCTTTTGATTGTGGGGTCCAATTATGCAAACTTGACTCTATACTAACAATGGTTAGTCCAACTAAAAGTAAAAATAAAAAGACTACATGATCATTAATAGAAATCTAACAGGATTGAGGGTTTTGTCAATTAGGGGTTGGGTTTGATAACCTTTAAAACTGTTAGGTCTTTTTAAAATCTCTCAAATGTTAGGATCTTACTCATATTTTGGTGCAAACATAAAGGTTTAAAAATGAATTTTTTCCTTGACATTAATAAAATAATTTTTTATATTTTAAAAATGAAACTAAAATTAAGAAATAAAAATTAAAAATTACAATAGAAAAACAAAAGTTAAACCAAATAACCCCTACATAAGCACTTTTGGTGAATCCCCTAATAAGTCTATTAATATGTTATCTTACATAAGTACAAAAATAAAGGGTTTTAACTCACCAATTAACATGTAAAGACTTAAAGGGTCCACTAATAGGATTTTATTAAAACTTTATATAAAAGTTTTTCATAAATCTTAATATCTAATTTTGTTCCATATTTTGTGTTTAGTTGTAATAATGCAAGTAATAGTTTTTTTTTAATTAATTAGGATTCAAATGATTTGGATATGTCCAGGTCATAACATGCAACTTGTAGGATCTTACTTTCATTTTAATTTTTACTATTATAAAATTCAAAAAGTTAAATTTCGTAAGTACAATCATATAAAATTTATTAATTATATTAGATTAATTATTTATTAATATAGTTTCTGCAATCACAATTATACAAATATATATTCAATCAACTAAAATTTTATTGAATTATAACCTATTTCATTTTGATAATAAATTAAAATATAAAAATATTATTTATTTTATTTATTAGACTATTATATATTTTATACAAATATTTATTTCTTTACTTATTAGTTATTTGATAAAACATTTCATTGAATAAATCATTAGTACTGAATTATACAATATAAATAATAAAATATAGTGATAGGAGCTTTTGATGAGTTTAGGTTTATCTCTTTACCTTCCTCAATTATTGTAAGACTTGGAGAGAAAAGTTTTGGAGTGATTTTCAAAGATAAAACCCTCTTTATAAAATTAATTTTGAGGACTATTGCCTTCATCGATATGTAAGTTCTAAACTTCAGGTTCTATACTGGAGTCCTTACTATTCAATGTTACTTAATGATTTTCAGTTTGAGTTTTTATAAGTTCACTATAGTTACCTATTTTGAAGATCTTTCTAGTAGATTTCACGTCATGGATTTGGTGGGTTTCTAAGTGTAGGAGAGCACTGGATCACAAAGTTAACTAAAGAACCATCCTTTGATAACCTTTTGATGATTATGAAAGTAGGTAACTTAGTTTCCTTTTTGGCTTTAATGCACACCCTTTAAAACCAATGCAATCTAGTTTAGCTATTTGAAAGCCTAAGCAAAGGGGTTTCCTAAGTGAATTTACCAAGAAACTCAAGCCTTTTAAAGTCTAGTATTCTAAAGGTAGGTCGTGGAAATTTATCCAGATTAGGATTACCTTAATCTTGTTGCTTTCTAAGACCATCGCACGGTACCATTTCTAGACAAGTAAGCTTTCCTACAATGTGCCATGGACCTTATTCCATAATACTGTTGAGGTTTGCATCTCTAGGAAATTTAAGGATAAAGCAATTTCTTCTACAAAGAGAGTTTTCTCTAAGCCTAACTTTCCGCCATTTAGACAAAGCCTATACATTTACTTAGGGGAAGGATGGTCTCATCATCATCATCACACCCAGGCTAAAAATCCCACAGTGAAGCGGAGTTTGGGGAGGTCTAATAGTACGCAGCCTTACCTTTACATAGTAGAGAGGCTGTTTCCGGTAGACCCGCATGCAGATGTGATATACAAAATAATGATGCAGGAATAAGGAAAAACGCCAAATAAGTAAGTAAAAAGAATGCCAAGAAAAATCCAACTAAGGAGAAGGACTAGGTTTCTACACCCACCTGTAGGAAATTTAAAGGAGGCAAAACTACTCCACCATATGTAGCTTTTGGTAAATAAATGAGTTTACTATTGTCCTTGTCTTGTTTTGACTTCACCAGACTACTCTAAGATCTTAGAGGGGCTTCAAAGTTAGAAGGAGGATCATTTGCCAAAATGGGATTCAAGGGGAAAATTCTAAAGTTGGATAAGGCTAAGAAGCATTCTTAGTGTCTAGAGGAGGTGATAGGTTGCTTGTGGAAGGGATATCTAGGGACTTTCTTGAAGAAGGAACGAAAAGAGGGGGCTGCTCGGGACTTTAAGGAAGTCCCATTGTATAAAAGGATTTTAGAAAAAGTAGTGAGAAAGATTCCTTATAGGAAACTTAACTACAAACTGTAATTTGAAAGTGATAGAAGTGGGAAAGTATATGAGAAATTGCCAAATTACCTTTAACATGGGACAAAATAGTAAAAGTGAGACGTTGGGAGCTTAGGAGGAGGAGAATGAGAAAGGCCAAACAACATTACAAACTGACCAGAACAACAACTAGGATAAGTGAAGTAGCTAACAAAAGGAAAGAGTTAAATAAAAATAAGGTTAGGCGTAAATATCTAAAGAACAAATTGGCTAGAGAGAAACAATAACTTCTCTATCTATAAGTTTATTATTTTATTAAGATAAAGTTGCAAGAAGGATCACAATAATTTTTTACTATTGATGTGGTTAATTCATACTTGTTCTTGATTCTTCACTTAAAAATCCTCGAAGCTTTCTAAAGCTGCATAAGAGCTCCATTTTGCTCAATTATTAAATTGGATTGTTTCTCACTTTTCCTTTCTATTAAGCTTTAACTTTCACATATTGACATTAAGGTAAAATGTTCCTTTTAAATCCTAAAGATTTCACTAAAATACATATCAGTTTTGACATTTGGGAGTGCTTGAATTGAATCTCAATATTTTCAAAACCTATTAATTCAACTACTAACTAACGGAACCCTTAACCTCATTATGATTATGTCAGTTATCTTATGACATAGTTGTGGGAATTACCATTTCCAGTAAAGAGTTTATCTGATACTTATGGGCCCGTCAAAAGATAAATGTGAATTAGAGCCCAAATCCCTAATTCCCAAATCTTATTTTAGTTTTTGGGGCATACATTTAAACTTTGGTAATCATTCTGAGTCCTAACTAATACTCAAGCTAATAGTTCTTCTCCTCTTTAGTTACCTTCTCATTTGGTTTTTCTCTTCTTTTATTAATTTGTTTGAAATTTCCTTGTTTCTTATAGCTCGATGATTAAGTGTTATCAAATTCAACAAAAACGAAGCATACCAAAGCATACATACAATATCTAGGATAACCTAACCAAGATTTGGTCAGAGACTTAAAAAACTGAGGAAACATGTCCTACATATGTTGAAGACCTTAACAATATGATCATTGATTTGAACAAAGATTGCATACTTTTATCCTTCATTCTTTCTAGTGAAACCCTACCTTCCATCCATAATCTCATGTATTAGCTTGCAAAGAAGCAATGGTAATAATCTTAAATTCAATTTACGAAGACGGTAGCGATAAAATGAACATTCCGATGATAGTTTTCTTTCTTTGACAATTATAACCCACTGAAGAGAAAACTATGAAGGAAAAAAATCAATAATAGTTTTCCATTGTCTAAGAAGAATCCAAAATATGGCAACAATAATCTTCTTCCTATAGGTGAGATATTTTTTTAAAAAGAAAAAAGAAACCAATATTACATAACTAGACGAGGAAAATAGATTCCCGATAAGTTCTCTAAAAGGAGCACGTGACACTCGATAGGTATAGTGTCAAGGTAATTGACGCCGACTTCAAAATGACTTGCATAATTAGCAAGCTCTATAGGTGAGATAATATCAATAGTAAAAGGAAATCTGTGACTTAGACATTCAAACCCTAGTTCCCATTTATCTTTTGATCGTGGGGTCCAATTATGCCAACTAGAGTCTATACTAACAATGGTGGGTCCAATTGAAAGTAAAAATAAAAAACTACATGATAATTGGCAGACCCCTAACAAGATTGAGGGTTTCATCTATTGGTGGTCGGATTTGATAAGCTTTAAAAATGTTTGGTCTTTTTAAAAACTCTCAAACATTAATATCTTATTTGTACTTTGGTGAAAATCTAAAGGTTTAAAATGAATTTTTTCCTTGACATTAACAAAATAGTTTTTAATATTTGTTTTAAAAAATGAAACTAAAATTAAGAAATAAAAATTAAAAATTACAGTAAAAAACAAAAATTAAACCAAATAACACCTACATAAGCACTTTTGGTGAATCCCATAATAAGTCTATTAATATGTTATCTTACATATTTACAAGAATAAATGCTTTTAACTCACCAATTAACATATAAAGACTTAAAGGGTCCATTAATAGGATTTTATTAAGACTTTATATAAAAGTTTCTGAAAATTTTTAATATTTAATTTTGCTTTATAGTCTGTGTTTAGTTGTCATTATGCAAGTAATAGTCTTTTGATTAATTAGGATTCAAATTATTTGGATATGTCCAGGTCATGACACCAACTTGCAAGCTCTTACTTTCATTTTTAATTTTTACTATTATAAAATTTAAAAATTAAATTTCGTAAGTATAATAATATAAAATTTATTAATTATATTAGATTAATTATTTACTAATATCGTTCCTGCAGTCACAATTACAAAAGTATATATTCAATCAACTAAAATTTTATTGAATTATAATCAATTTCATTTTGATAGTAAATAAAAATATTGAAATATTATCTATTTTATTTATTAGATTATTATATATTTCATACAAATATTTATTCATTTACTTAATTAGTTATTTGATAAAACATTTCATTGAATAAATCATTAGTACTGAATTATAAAAAATATATATTAAAATAAATTTAATTAAATAATTAGCTTATAAATTTAATTTTTCTAACTCTTTTTTAGTGTTTCATAATTGATATTGACAAATGATTACATTATTATTAGTAATGTTCTATTAAAAATAAAAAGATGAAATATAAAGCAAAGCTAAAAATTGTAATTAAAATAAAAATGAAATTAAACGAGTCTTAATATTTATTTTCATTTTAATTCTAGTTGATGTTCAATTATAAAATGTGAAATAAAGAGTATTGAATTGAAATTTCAGGCATAAAGTTTAATTATATAAAACTAAAACTTTTATAAATTAATTTTACGCATTTATTTTATTCGCCTATTAAGTATTCACTTGAGCCTCGGAAGTCAGTGCAACAAGATGGGCACTTAAATATTATGTATTTGGTTACCCATTTATCTTACAAATTTCGAAAAAGTCAATATAATCACACTATTTTTTAATTGTAAAATGACAATTTCCCTTGTTCTTCCCTTCAATTAACTCCTACAATCCAAATTTGTATAGATGTACATTATATTTAAAATTGTTTTTTTTTGTAATAAACGGCTTTACCATGTTATATAACAGTGGTAATTAATGTATATTATTTTTAAAATATTTATTTAAATTAATTTTATGGTTTAAAATTATTTTATTTTAAAATACTTTAAATGTATATTTTAGAATTGATTAAAAATATTTTAAATAGTTATCTAATTAATTATAAAATGAAATTTTGATAAAATAAACTAACACTATTTTTATAATTTTTTGTAAATTATGAGAACGGGAGTACAGTAGAAACAAAAATAAAAAAGAAATCAATAAAAGAAATTCTTAATTGATCAAGTATTTTTAGTAATTTGAAATTAAAAATAGAAAACAGAATTGTGGTCCAAACATTAACTTAGCCGATGCATACCAAGGAAATCCATGGAATATCTTCCAAGAACAGTATATAGAGATCATCGCTGAAATCAAAACCAAACCAAAAGCAGTCAACAGCATTCAAAGCATGCTGTCAGCTCTAGACGGTAATCTTCTAAAGAAATTGCTGGGAACAGAGGGCATCTTGCTCCGGAATCTGGGGTGACGAAGCCAAAACAAGCCAGTGATCAATGCTATTATCTTGAAAGGTGTTATGTATAGTGCCACAGCTGCAATGAGACAGATAAGTACAAACAGGCTCGTAGCTCTTGGGTCTCTCCAGCTGAGAAGAGCCTGAAATCTTTCCCCTTGTGTTGCCATGTCTCCCACCACTGTTTGAATCCTCCCTGCAACACTTCTAAGCCTGTCGTACCTCATTTTTACTACATCTTGTTGTTTTGACGTAGGAAATGTGTCGAATTCTTCGTCTAGTTCATCCGGATGGACTGCTTCTGCCCATGACAGCTTGGTATCCATGTGTGGAGGGTGCCGTGGTCGAAGACGGTAATTCCATATTCCGATCAGGAACATGTAAAGGAATATCGTTGGAAGTATCAGCTCCGGATAGCAGATTAGTATGAAGAATAACACATGAACTAAAACGGTAGTGACGGGGTTCTTCCATTTGCATACTTCACCTAGCCACTTGCTGATGGTGATTACACCAGAGAAGAGTGAAACAATTCTGAAGAAATTGGCTTTGCTTCTTCTCATGCTCCACATATGAGAATCAACATCCAGCATATACTCCACCACCTCCTTCCTTAGTGGTGGCTCTGCTCTGCCAAGCCTCACTGCTACAATGTTCATAGCTTGGTACCTCAGGCTATCTAATTGGTTCACTGTGAACGGATGCAAATAATGCATTTTTGGAAGCAAGGGATGACCATAGAGGTAAATCATGTTTGCCAGGGATAAGCAAGTGAATCTAACTGCTAATTGGACCTCTCCCATCTTTTTCAGTCCAGATGGTTGCAGAACAAGAAGTGGATATGAATGAGTGTAGATTTTATCAGTTTCCAGGGTAGACAACCTTATCCTTACCTTTCCGATTCGCGAGTCGACCCGAGTTCCACCACCAGAGGCTGGTTTCTCGTTTCCACCCAAGTGGCAGTTGTCGAAAACACCCAATGTGATCACCGTGCAAGGATCGTAAACCTCCCATGTGTATTGCTCATTCCACTTTGGGTTAAAGCTACCAATGATTGTTCTAGTTCGTACCCATTTCAGTCCATACTTGGCTACACAATAAGCATCGGTTGTTCCTTTACCTTCCTTGGTCTTCATTGGAAGAAGTCCTTGTGCACTTAGTATTCCCACTTCAAGAATTCCAATAGGCTTCTTCCAGAGTTGTCTGGCTGTTGGCCTTGTGTCGCTTACGTATAATGTTGATTCATCTAGAACATGGTAAGCACCCTCAAGACAGACTCTAAGATGAACCCTGCTGGAAAACTTGTGCTCGTGCCTCCTATCACCCTCCAGAGCACCAAACCCGAATTTTTCGAGGTTAAACCATTTAGAGTGAACTGGTCGGTGATCCAAGCGCCTCTCAAAGATGTGGAGTGGCAAAATTATCCTCCCCATAACTTCATCTTTTGCAGCGCTCACCTTGTTTTCAACAGTAAGCACCAGTTGTTCCTCGAAAGGCTCAGCTGCTACGAAGATGAGGTCTTCATTCCACATTGGGTTGATTGTTGGAGTTGGACATAGCTTAGTTTTTAGTACCTGGTGCCCAACTTGAGCCTTCACAAACGCCTGTGGTAAACTACTTTTGTCATCTGGCTCCACATCCTGAGCCTCAATTACGTTGACTCTGAGGTACCATAGTTTGGGAGAGACATAGACTTTGGACCTGACACTAAACACTCCCTCCCCTTCAAGTGAAGCAGCATCAGAGTGGATTGCCTCAGGAAATGCTTCATCAGCCTGAGTTCCCATCCAAACTGCAACCATTACCTCTCCTTTGACCTTGCTATCGCCTCGTCTGTCCTCTAATCTGTACCACTGAGGTGCCAAAGGGCTATCTGGTGGAACCCTCGTGGGCACTTCATGCATGTCAAACACCACCTTCCCTATGTAATCATCTCTTCCCACCATTTCTTTCTCTCTGACAAACACTTCAACAACAGAGGACTGTATCTTCTCCTTTGAGAATGCAAAGACCTTGTTCCATTCAGGATTAGTTTTCTTCTCGAAATGCTTTGTAGTACCTTTATAATTCCCCACTTTCACTTCCACGTATGGGTCACAGCTTCCAGTTACAGGATTGGTTGGAAGATCTTTGGCTTTCACAACACGAACATAGAGATAAAACATCTGCTCAACAAGATCATATGTGCTTGTAGCTCTTTCGCTGCTAATCCATCCTCCACCACCTCGTGGTCCTCCGTGTGGCCATCGTTCTCCTAGCTGAGGCTTTGTATCTTTCAATTTGAATTCCTCCTGGAGGTTTGGAGCAGCTATGGGATTCATGGGTGAAAATTTTAATGGCAACTTTGGTGCTGTTCTCTCTCAAGTTCCAAGTAGCAGCCAAGCTTTAGTTAAAATATATAAGCTGTTGTAATCATGAACTCTCCTCTTTCATGTAAAGTTGCTGTGAGCCATTGAGATGCTCTTCTATGAATTTGGGTTCATTAAGCGCCAAGGGAAGTTCTTTTGCCAGAAAATTGGTCTAATGGCAAGTTGAGTTCTTGTTCTGGAGGACTTCAGAGAACAAGTTACCTCTATTCTTATCTATTTTCAAGCTCGCTACAAACAAGGGTATCTACCAGCTCCACTAGCAGCTTCACATTACCTTTTTGGTTGCTTTCAATAGTTTAGGAATCTAATTTATGGAAAAAGCTAAACTATGGAATCATCAAGGTGAAATCGATTAAAATAAATGACCAGGGAACGAGTAGTAAATGACAAGACAGGTGAATTGTTTCGAAGCATATATGCAAGATGGAATGGTCCACGCTTAGTGACAGTAAGAAAGATTGCTGGCACCCCACTAGAGAGCACCAAGTTTTGTAAACATTGGATGAGAACCTATTCTTCTAGATGCTTTCCTTAAACAAGATTATTCTGTTTTCATGCTTATATTGTCAAACAGAAAACTAAAGCTGCTAACATTATCCCTTCACTTTTCATTGTTGCAGAAAATTTGATCATTCAGATAATGTCTGAGCTCATGTGTGGACAGGGGACACCTATCTTCTTTCTGGTTCCTGTGGTAAAGCAAAAACAGAATAAGAATACAATACAAATATGTAAAGTATTTGTGGAAAACTTAAAAGGAAAAGGGAAAGCAGAGCAGAAAGCTCATACGTGTCTGATCTTGCACATAAAAGATGCTTTATTCAATATTCTCCATCTTTATTCTCCTTTACTTTAATTTCCCACTGTCATTATGACTTTTCCTCGCATAAAGTGTGCTATTGGCACTTCCCTTAGAATCAATTAATTAAGGCCGGTAAAAGCTTTCTGTGTTAACAATTCCTAAAGAATATTGCTGATATGGAAGTCCAAGTCTTGGTAGCTTGAAAGTGACAAAAGCTTTCTGTACCCACTTATTGGAACTTCTGTTTATGCAAAGTTGTATAATTCCATGTATTTCTTATTTTCCAAAGGCGATAGACTAACACAAGTAAGTTGATCCATCGTTTTGTTCTTTTTGTTTTTATTTTTGCCGTACCAGTGAGAGACGATGTCTGAGCAACTTACACAGTTACTTTTGTTCCTTAAAGAAGCAGCCCCGTACATATAATTCCAATCCCACAATCAGTGGAACATAACATGACCATGCTAAGGCCTCTTTCACTAAATTTTAAGTTTGGGTAAAGTAGTAAGTCAATGTCCATATAAAAACAATCCTAAAATTGCAAGTCGGGGTGGGTGAAGAGGAAATAAATTTTCCTTTACACGTCAAGGCTAAAGGGAAAGATGTTTTGAATAAGATGGATGGTCGGTCTTAATTAAGCCATGCATCATCACTTTTCCTTTTTTTAAATAGCAACAACATCCAATAATAATCTCACTGAAATATGTTAGAGACCACCTGCTCTAACAGTAAATCAACTCAAACAACAGAGACCTGCACTTCAAACAAACATACAACAGTAATAGAACAGGAACAAGGATGAAATAGAGATGAATGGGATGCCGGAAATTATTATTCCCTAGCTATACTTAGAGTGCTAGCCGAACCTCCATACAATTACCAATCAAGATATCAGAACCGAATGCCAATCATTCTCCCTCTAACAACCTTATATTCCCTCCTTCTAACTAACTCCCACATGACTCATCTCTCCCTCTCATTCCCTACTTTACCCTCACAATCCCTCACATATTGCCTGCATTGCCACATTTCGTATCCCCCCTCTTCTTGCTATATTTCTGCTAGAACCTAGTCTCAACAAAATACTAAATCTAAAGGGGTGCAATATTATATAACTTTACTTTTAAATAAGAAAGGAATTGTTTCCAATATGCATCATCACTATATATGCTTACGAAAGTTCCACTACGCTAATGTTAAAAAAGCTATTATTCTTTTGTACTATAAATGAAGTTCCCAGATAGTTTTACTTTGGTGAAAATTAAATAAACTTATAGTTATTAATTACAGACTCGAAAAATAAACACACAATACTTGGGGGTGTGTTAAATTTTGCTTGATTTTTTGAATAATACTAGTTTCTCTGCCTAGTTTGGTAGGGTCAAATATTATTTAAATAGAAAAATATTGTGGTTGTTAAGTAGTGGTCATTACTTGTTATTTATAACAATATAATATTAAAATCTTTTTATATTAGTTTTTAATTTTAAGATTAACTTATGAATAAAATTGCAATTGACATAATTAAGAAAAAAGTTAAGGAATCCAAAATAATATATCAATTGCTTGTACTAAAAGTTTGTTTATATGATGAGTTTTTTTGCACCAAATTATGTTGGTTTATTCATTATTTTCTTTAAGTTTGTCATCGTCTCCTCTTACTTCTAATTTGTAGCACAACTTTATAAGCATTTTTCTCCTTTTTGTTATTATCATCTCTAATATGCAATTATATTTATGCTATCATCTTTAATATTCAATTGTACCATTAAACCATTCCTACTTCTAATTGGTACAATTGGAGTTTCCAACTTAACCTAAGGGGCACTTTCAAGTTTATATATCACAATCAATTGTTACAACTATTAGTATGTATGCATTCATTGTAACGATTTCGCTATTTAAAATTTTGATGCTTACATGTACAATTATGAGACTTATAAGTGAAAATGATGTTATAAGATATAAGATATATAGTTTTAAATGCTTTTGTAATATTTTGGTGACTTGCTTCCAATGAAAGTTATAGTAACCGCGAGGGAATAATAGATTAAAAAAGAGAATAAGGAAGTTGTAATGCTCATGTGTAAGAGCTAATATCCCATTGTAACATTAGTCTAGTTGGTATGAAGTGATATTTGTGGTATATGAAGTGGTTTTCATTTATAATATGGTGATATTTTTTGCATAATCCAATGGTATACTTTGTATAATATAGTGATTGTTTAAATAATAATGTGTTATTTTTGGTATGATGTGATGGTATAGTGGAGATGATTAATAAAATAGAGAATGAAAGACCTTTTTAGATACGAAGACTCAAATGGAGGACATTGAGACAAAGGTAATACTAGAAATAGAATGAAGTTTGAAAAATCTAAAATGATATTTGACTTGTACCATAAATATGCAATGTGTCGTAGGTCTGTGATTGTTGTAAGGAGATGAAAGAAGATGAGAATAGGGGACCTAAGAGCATAATAATTTCTTATCATTGAGGTTAGTAACATAAATCATGAGAGTTGAATATAATAAAACCAAGATTAAGTAGAAGAATTTGGTACAATACTTATGTATTTTATTAGTTACTTGGGTGTTTGTACCATTGTCAAGATTGAAGATGTGGACATTCATGATCCCATTCCAATTAATAAGAGGCTTAAACTAATATTATATTGTAGATAGCCAAGTAAGGCCTAGATTAGGGTCAAATGATAGCAGTAGCTATAGGTAGTTCATAAAAGGTATGCTTTGTTGTTATAGGAGCAAACGGAACACTACAAAAAATTAATACAATCCGCGACATTTTATTTATCAAACGTTGCGGATTAAAACGTCATGAAAAGTTTACATTTTTCGCGACGTTTTTATATGTGATATTTTTTGCGACACTTTATCAATAAAACGTCACAAAATAGAAACCACGTCGTTTTGTTAAACAAAATACTCTAACTCTCTCTTCGCTTAGTTTTCGATTTCTGTTACCAATGGTGGCTGGTTGCACGTTCAAATCCGACGATATAGTGGTGAAATCGCTCAAGTTTAACAAGTTATAGATTGGAAGTATCTATAATACTTCTCTTTGATTTTCCCTCTTTGTCTCATAACAGCGAAGCAACATCTTGTTCTTATGTAGTCTACTTCACACTCAAGGACCTTCTCTTCCTCTCAACGGAAATCACTCGGTTCTTTCTTCTCCAGATCTTTGGGTACGGTGAATTTACTGCTGTTTCAAAGATTTGTCGCTATATTTTCCAAACACTCCCACACACGCTTCACTTGTCACTTTATTTGTTATTAAAGGAAATGAACCCGAAAGTGAATCAAAGAACAAAGCTGAAGTTGTTGGGTAGGTTCTCGAAATGTTCTATCTAAGCCTAATAGAGCACAAGTTGTGCTTGCCTCCCTATCTTCTTAACCTTCCTCTCGAAAAAGCAATTGAGAAGAGCTTGATAATATTTTTCTCGATAAGGTTCGTTATGGGTTTACCTCATCTCTCTTGTTTTACGAGTTTTTGTCTTCTCATAAACATAAAGGTGCATTGTGATTTGTTAGTCAGGTTATAGCAAATTTAGGACTATGTGTTTCGGTCTATGACATCCGCAGCATTGATGGAGGTTTTATTTTCCCAGGAGATGGAGCTTCCACTTACACTGTATGTTAGATATATGGTATTTGTATACAGAAAACGTCACACCTATGTAATGTTCGATAATATGCATCATTTGCTGTTTAAAACTCACTGTAATTTCGCTTAATTTCTTGGATATAGTACTAATTTCTTATTAACTAAACCGATTGAGATTTTCGTTTGCAATGTATCTCTACTTAACTGTTCTGGGTTGGCGATTTTATTGATGGTTCCATTTAAAAAATTGGTTCTCTATTTCAAAAGTAGTGTCTCTGCACTCTACGTGCTTATCATACAAAGAGTTGACCACCTTCTTTCTTTCTGGAAAGTAAAGTTTAGAATGGTTGTGTTTTGTCCATTTGTGGGAGAGGTTATTGTTGCAAAACTTAAAAGAGTCTGATGAGGACTATTTGCACTGTATGTCTTATAAATGCATGTTATGTATCTTCTGTCTTTTTTTCTTAATTCACTAATGGGTTGGCATTTTAGGGGTTGCAAACCCACTAAAGAGAGAAGTTGTTGTAGTCATAGAAGGCCTTTGCAAAATGGGTGTCAAACCAGTTATGATGACTGGCGATAATTGGAGGACTGCTTAAGCTATTGCTAGGGAGGTTTGTAGTTTCTCTTAATACTTTTATTGAATTCAGTTCATAACATAAATTTGGTATGAAGTAATGGTGGATGATGCTATATTGATATGGAAGGATTATTGTTAAGAATGGACTTATCTCTGGAATTTTTTTCCAGCATTTCACACTTGTGTTGGTGCTAATGAGGAAAGGTTGACTCTAGAATGGTACATGGAACATGGTGAATATCTTTAGGTCATAGTTTTCTTCATTTGAAGGTCCATCTCTATCTTTTCACTGTTAAAAGAAGTTCCATATCTTCCATTTTGAGTGTATACTTTTAATTTTTGTACCCAAGTATTGAATTGGTTCTTGGCACTCAAGTTATGTCTGCTGATGTCAAATGTAAGACATTTCTAACTGCAATTTGGGAAACCATAAGTTACAGTATTCTCATCATTGCAACAGGTGCTTGGGTATTTTACTGATCTTGCAATTATATTTCTGCCTTGGGTAATTAGCTGATAGTTTTAGTGATGGTCAAGGCTTTGGCACTTCAAATGGGATTTCATGTGGTTAGGGAAAATAACAGGGGTGAGAGTTGAATTTTGTCTTAAAGAAAATTTGGCTTGAGCCAGTATTTTTTCTTGAGTTATGGCTCTTGTATCTTCTCTCCTTCTTTTCCAGATAATTAAATAGTATATTTTGAGTTTGGTTTTGGTTGTGCAAAAGCATTGAGCAGAATTTGGTTTTCCTCCAGGAGCTATCTTCGGTAATGTAGGCTTTAAAGCTTGAAGAATTTGGAGTGAGTAGATCAGATGTAGAAAATGTTTGTTATTTACGAGACTTAGCTGATGCAAACAGACTTGTCAATGTGATGCAATCTTGTACTAGTGGGAATGCCGTTGTCATCGGTGGTGGCTATATAGGAATGGAGTGTGCTGCATCTTTTGTGATCAATAAAATAAATGTCACTATGGTTTTCCCTGAAGCACATTGCAGTGAGTAGAGATGCCATTTGTTTTTATGATAATCTTTAACATAGAGATACTAGATTGTATTTTGTAATGATCAAATTGGTGAATTACTTCACTTTTATATGGCAAATCTTTTTTTGCTGCCAAAACATTCGAAATATTTCCCATTATCTTGCTAGGTATTTGCTTGAATACAGTTACTGTTAATGATTTTACATATTACCTCATCGCAGTGGCTTGCTTATTCACTCCCAAGATTGCTAGTTATTATGATTTATGAAGATTATTATGTATTTAGAGGAGTGAAGTTTAAAATTAATGATATACTAAAAAATTGAAGAATTATTAAATAAATAAAATTCATACTGATCTTGGACTCTTTCACCTAGTTTGTGCCTTCATGTGCGATGGATAAAGTGTCCCACATTTCTTTTGCAGTTTCGCATCCATGAACTTTATCATATTCACTTCTGCTTAAAGCACAACTCAGAAAGAACTTGGCTTTTGAGTTTAATTGAAATATAGCTTTGTGATCAGTTGACCATCTGGTACGAGGAATGGTATTTCCTTCATCATCCATTAGTATGTATGATCCTGATCGCAGCTCTGTCGTTCGATTAAAGAATCGATCTTGGAAACCGGTCAAAATAAAATAATTCCAAGATTGCAACAAGCTGAACCTCGAGTCGTCTCTCTCGACGGAACCGTTATGCAATTGATTAAAAGTCTAGCCTAGAGTTTGGACATGCAATTAAAGCGATA
>JAOQMR010000005.1:28385590-28409636 GCA_027563865.1 Erythroxylum pelleterianum
AGGTTCAGCTTGCTGCAATCTTGGAATTATTTTATTTTGACCGGTTTCCAAGGTCGATTCTTTAATCGAACGACAGAACCGCGATCAGATCCATTCTCGATGATATCCCCAAGATCAATATGTGTGGATTCTATGAAGAGCTGCATCCTGTCCTTCCAATAATGATAATCCTCACCATTGAATGTAGGAGGTCTTGTGAAGGAGGCACCTTCAGCTATAAAAACAAGTGATTCAGCCATTAATCTTTGTCCTCACTTTGTAAAGGTGGTTCTTGGAAACCGAGCTCGGATACTAACTGAAGTAAATCACTTGTTAATATAGAATTCACATACAATATACACAATGCACAAGAAGGGGTGTTGAATTGTGTATTCTTTTCGTGAATACAAAAACCTTTGATATTTCTTGAAAAAAACTTTTTTCAAACTATTAAATGAATACCAAAAATATTATATAAAAATAGCTACGTGGTTAAATCACAATTAACTTCTATATACTAGAACAAGAGAAATTAAAGTAAAAGGTTAGAAGATAGACACTGCGATTTTATACTGGTTCACCCTAAACCTTGGGCTACGTCCAGTCCTCAGAGTTCGTCTGGGATTTCACTATACTTCTTCAATTTTAAAAGAATTCTTTCTTCCCTTTCAAAGCCTCTTCAGGTCTCTTACACAAAGTATTATGTCTGCTATCTTAGTCTCTTCAGGCTCTTAGCCTTTTCTTTCTCTCACTAGAAAGATATTATGAGTTTTTGTTACAGTAGAGTTTGCTCTCATGTATCGTACTTTGAATACATAATTTTTCTTTGTAAGCAATAACTTGAAAGTTAAAAGTTAAAAGTTCAAAGTTATTCAGTCTTTGACTGCGACTAGTATTTATAGCCTAAGTCTCCAACTGCTTCTTGTTTATTTTAGAAACCATTATTCAGTTAAGTTCTGTAACTAACTCTAACTGACTAACTGTCCGACGTACTAGAGTATCTTCATCTCTGTATTGTCTGTGTTTTTCTGCTTCTTTTGTGTTTTTTCTTCTTCTGTGTTTTCCACTTCTTCTGTGTTTTCCGCTTCTTCTGTATTTTTTCACTTCTTTTGTGCTTCTTCTGTATTTTCCACTTCTTCTGTGTTTTTCGCTTATTCCGTATTTCCACTTCTTCTATGTTTTCTGCTTCTTCTGTATTTTTCACCTTTTCTGTGTTTTTCGCTTCTTCTGTGCTTCTTCTGTGTTTTTGCTACACGCTTATCAAAATAGTTCATTTATTTCTAATATTATTATTATTTGATTGTCACCAAAATTAATAGACATGAAGTCTTCTTGACTTAACAATACGTTTGTAAATACAACATAAAATCTCTTATGTAATGAGGTGTCTGATTTTGGTTTAATAACCCAGAATATGTTAAACTTACTTTGAAGTGGCCTAAAGAAAATAGAAAATTTTGTCTAAAGAAATAATAAATACCTAGGAAAGGAAGATTCGGCTTAAAACAAGTCCTCACACAAATGAAATAAAAGAAAGAGACCTATGAGGTATCCAAACTAGATTTTAGGCATGCAAAAATATGCTAAAAGCATTATTAGTTGCAGATTAGGAAAATAAATATACCTATATCAATGCACAAGAAAAGCAATGGACAAAAACATAAGAGAAATTTACAAGCCTTAGCTTACGTCTTTGTCCTAATATAAAGTGCCATAGAACTTTCATAATCATATAAATATGATAGAGGGAAGGATGAAGCTATTAAAGGGGAACATAAGAGAAATTTACAAGCCTTAGCTTACGTCTTTGTCCTAATATAAAGTGCCATAGAACTTTCATAATAATATAAATATGATAGAGGGAAGGATGAAGCTATTAAAGGGAAAGCTACAGTTCTTTTTCATCCCCAAAGTCATTTAGTAAATTAACATTTCATATTTGTTATTTAATTCACTTTTGTATTATTTGCATCTATATTGGAAAAAACAGACTTCTAAAAGACTACTAACAAATGTAGGCGTAATTACATGATTTCGAAATGACAGGATTTTAGGATAAAGTTTTGTTTTAGGATTTTAGGATAAAGTTTTGTTTTACATAAATTTTTTAGCAATCAATTTACGTATAAATAAATGAGAAGGGCCTGCATATTAGTTGCTATAGAAAGAAATCAAGTTATGAAAAATATGTGCATCAAATAGTGATGGCAACTTGAGTGTGGCTTTCGTTGACATTGCTTAATATATTTGCATTTTGGCCTATGACATTGTTTATTATACACTAATTAACATATTCTATCTCTGCTACCAAATAGAGATTGTAGACAGAGAAATCGTCCCATTTCTCTCTAATTGCCTCTCCCTTCCTCTCCACTTTCTCAGTTTGTACATCAAATACTGCCAAGGCTATTTTTCCCCAACAGTCCTTTCCGCCCCATTTCATTTCCTACCTTGGCAATAAACTTTGCCAAAACCAATTTGACTTACTTTACATGGCCAACTTATTGCCAAATTCATACCTTAGACAGTTCCCAATAGTTAATTTCCCACCCTTGCCCCTCAATCTTAATCCTATCTAGATCCTCAACTGCTTGCCATCACCATCCTTTAACCGTCCCTACCCCTCTATTAAACCTAAACTCATTCCCAAAAATCCATCCTTTTCATATTGAAGTTGGGGATCTATCCCTTTCCTCTCCCTCTCTATGAGCTGAAGGAAAGCTATTGATGAAGAGCTAGATAATTCACTTTATTTTCCCCCCAAGCATCATTGATAATGGGAAAATAATGGCCCCATATA
This sequence comes from Erythroxylum pelleterianum, assembly GCA_027563865.1. Classification (NCBI taxonomy): domain Eukaryota; kingdom Viridiplantae; phylum Streptophyta; class Magnoliopsida; order Malpighiales; family Erythroxylaceae; genus Erythroxylum; species Erythroxylum pelleterianum. Next base: position 28,388,370 of record JAOQMR010000005.1, read on the forward strand.
TTGAAATCCTTACAAGGTGCCAATCTTGGAATTCCACTATCATTGGATTCTTTCTTGACCACAGACTAGCATATCAGTCGATCGACATATGGAAAATAAGCGCCTAGAAAAACAAAGAACTACAAGAAGTGTTAATATTAAAAGATAGCCAGGTGCTATTCAAATTCTAAAATGAAAATGATGATAAAAGCATAATAGAAGCAGGGCATATTTAACCAACCTATCTTCCTTTAAACCTGGAGATCAGGAATTAGCTTGGACAAAATCAAGCATAAAACCATTCCTCTATGGATTAACATCTGCAACATCCCCTTGGACTACAGGACCACTAAAGGAAAAAAAATCCCTTGTAAGCTATATTGGCAAACCTCTATATATGGATGAAACCACAACCAAGATAAAGCATGTACGGTTTGCCTGTATTTTTGTTAGTATTATGCTAGAATAAGATCTCCCTGAAGTTATCCCTTTAATGAGACTGGGAGAAAATGGTAAACTATTTGAAGATACTATAAGAGTATCATATGCTTGGAAACCTTGCCTAAAACATCAGGGGAAGGTATGGAAAGCCATAGGCAGACTGTTTTTCAAGGGGGACTTATAAAGAATTATTAGAGCTAGAGAACAGAAAGTCAAATCTCAATTTGGGTAATGAGGAGGTAAAAAAAGATAAGGAAACTCCTGTATCAAACACCCATCTAGTTTAGTTAACCAATATAGCCCAGGAGAGTCCTAATCATCGATTTTCCACAACCAACTCAAAAATCAACCATAGCATGGAAACAGAAGAACCTCAGTTAGATCCATCTCCTAGTGAAAGTGTTGCCTCTACCTCAAAGGGCCATGACCTTAGAGAGTTCCAAACTAGCAAAAAAAGGAAGTTTGGAAAAAAAAAGGAACAAGGGTGAGGACCCTATCTAAACCCTCTCTTCTTAATGTCTATATTAGCTTGGAATACAAGGGGCATTAATTGCACAACAAATTCTCAACCATAGGTGATTTTGTTAAAAATAAAAATCTTGTTTTGTTTAGGCCTATTAGAAACTAAACTTGATTAAGAAAACATTTCAAACCTTAAATAATTGGGCAGCTCCTAGACATTCCTATCCAGCCACCAACACAATTAACTACGAACAATAATAATGGCTCATAACTCAAATGAAGTCTCGGTAAATCTTGTATGGTCGACTGATTAGATGATTCCCTTGAAAGTAATCCTGAACCGAATGAAGATCAAGATCAATGTAACATTCATCTATGCCTCAAACTTCATCTTTTAGAGAAGGGAACTGTGGGAAAAGATAAGAAGGTTGTATAACCCAACACAAGGGCCATGGTTACTCCTAGGGGATTTCAATACAGTCCTCCATAGGAATGAAGTAGAGGGATACGCAGTTAAAAAAATTAACATAGAATTTAGAGAGTGTGTGTAAGACATTAGGGTAACCAATCTAAGGATGAAATGTTGGCTCTACACCTGCAATAACAAATAGAATATAAGATCATTATTGAAGAAGAAACTTGATAGGGCACTTGTAAATGGAGAGTGACTAGACAAATTTTCTGAAAGTAAAGTGTCATTTAAAGCACCAAATATACCTGATCATTGTCATATCATTAGTAATAATATGGTTACATTTGACTTTAGTAAAACACTCCTTCAAATTTGGTAATTACCTAGTGAAAGAAAAAGAGATTTCAAATGTAATTAGGAGAGGCTTACAACAAGAAATTATTGGCACCAAGTTGTTCATATGTGTCAGAAATTTATGGAGCATTAAAATGGAACTGAAAAAGCTCAAAACTAGAAAAGGTGGGAACACAAAGTAGTAAATTGAAATGAAAAAAACGAAGATGATCTATTATGGGTAGTAGTACAGTAGACTGCTTCCATAAGAAGGTAGTAGATTGGCAAGTCAGACACATGGAAAAGAAGTTGTAGCTGGCTAGTAGAGCAGTTCCAACAGTTCTGGAATTGAAACTGATTTAATACTAGTTGATTTTATATTTTCTATTTAGGTCATGTCCTTTGTTTTAGTTATTAGTGATTGATTTTATTATTGTTGTTAGGCTAAATGTGAGCCTGAAATATAGGAGTTAGTTTATTGGCTCACTTATAAATTTTTATGCTGATTACATTTGAAAGAAGGAGAAGAAAAAATTTCACAAATTTTGTTCTTATGAGATTAAAGGGTTCTCTCTAACAAACCCTTATTCTTTTCATCTAAATAGGTCGCAAAGGTCGAAACTCACAAAAACACAATTTTTTATAAAATTTACAGGGGAATTTTATATTAAATTGTCCTATAACTAGATCCTAACTTCAAGGCCATAATATGATCACAACCTAAACAGTCCTATACTATAACCTCATAAACCCTTTTCTCATTTGGAAGAGAAATCAGCAGGTAAAGAATACTATGAAGCAATGGAAACCCACAACTCACTTATAAAACATAGGATAAGAGTTCACTATATCCAAGACGGGGAACATAAAGTTCTTCCACAATGTAGTCAAAGTTAGAAAAAATTCAAAAAGAATCACTGTACTGATAAAACTAGATGGTTCTAAAGCCACTACCCAAAATGAACTGAAAAAGGTTGTACTTAACTACTTTAAGGATACTCTAGGGAAATAAACTCCTAGAAAATCCTCTATACCATTACTCAAATCATTTATTAATAGCATAATAAATGAAGAGAAAAAATCATCATTATATAGCTCGGTGAATAACTAAGAGATTGAAAACACAATTTTTAATAAGAATCCTCAAAAAGCCCCAAGCCTATATGTATTTAATGGTCTTTTCTTCCATAAATCATGTCCCATAATAAAAAATGTGGTGGTGAAATCTATGCATGAATTTTTTGAGAAGGGGGGGATGTTAAGAGAAATAAAAATAGCACAAATTTGTTTAATACCCAAAAAATCTAAACTTAACACCTTTAAATAATTTCAAACCCATTTCCTGAAGCAACTTCACTTATAAAACTATCTCCAAAATATTATCAACAAGACTCCAAAAGGATATCCAAATTTTAATTGGTGAATCTTAAAATACTTTCTTAAGGGAAGATAGAGGGGGCATAACATTCTTCTAGCCCAAGAATTGTTCAAAGACTATGCCAAGAAAAAATCCCTAAGAATTGCACCTTGAAAGTAGCTATAAACAAGGAATTTGACAACATTAACTGGGATTTCATCTTGCAACTACTCCAGGTCTATAATTTCCTTGCCAAATTAAGAAATTGGACCCATAAATGCATCTATACCCCTTCTTACAATATCCTAGCGAACGAAGAGACCACCCATCTATTTAAAGGTTACAAGAGATTGAGGCAAGGTGACCCACTCTCCCCCTACCTTTTTATTCTATGCATGGAAGCACTCTTAAGATTGATAAACCACAACATTTCCCTTAATCTCAAGTTTATATATCATATTAAATGTTCAAAACTCAAACTAACAAACTTATCTTTCACAAATAACCTGTTCTTATTTTGCAAGGCCAATAACATCTTTTATTCACTTTAACCACTACCTTGAAAATGTTCAAAGATTTATCAAGACTGTAGGTGAAATACAACAAAGCTCATTAATTATGTATAAAAGCGCAATGGTGGATGCTAATTGGCTAGTTACAATCTTAGCCACTTAGCTTGGATTGTCAGTTACCACTAGAAGGCTAATGTACAAGGACTGCATCCCTCTCGTAGAAAAATTTCAGAGGAAGTTAAGCCATTGGAGTCACAAAGGTCTCTCGTATGCAGGTAGTTCGATATTGATTAAATCAGTGCTAAACTCACTCCATATTTATTAGACAACACATGTTCTTCTCTCAAAGACAGCCATTAAGTCAATGGAAAGGATTATAAAATCATTTCTATAGGTACGGAGAAAGACAAGTAGAGTTAAGGCTAAGGTAAGCTGGGATGAGGTATGCAAGCCAATCTTTGAAGGAGGATTGGGAATTACTAAGATCTCCATTACCGACAAAATCTTCCTAACCAAAAGGTTTTGTGGATTGGTAGAAGGCAAAGATTCACTATGGTCCATATGGGTTAAAATCAATGTTATTCACAACAGTAGCTTATGGGAGCAAAATTCTACTCGTAATGACATATGGTTAACATCACAGTTACTTAAGCTAAAATACCCAATTACTAACTCAATCTAATGCATTTTTAGGAATGGAGAATATGCCTACGTTCTCTTTGAAAAATGGAGCCCAGTGATATAGATATTGTTTTGTATCAGCTGGTACCGACCAAAAAATGAAACATTATCACCCCTTTTGGTACCAGGTATAAATACCAGTCGGTACTAAAGGTTTCGCCAGGTACCGACAGGTATTTTAAATATCAGTAAAATATCAGATAATATTGTAAAATTTGAAAATTGTAGGGACTAAATAGCAAAAAAATTAATAAAATCACCCCCTCCCCTCCCCCAGACTCTGTCATCTCTCATTCTCTCTCAATGCATGCCACTCTCTCTCTCAACCTCTCTCTGTCTCACTCTCACAGTCGCTAATCGCCATCACCCTCCACAACGGAGTCGCCGCACCTCCCCCTGGCCTGCTGGTATGTCTGCCTCCCTCTCTCCTCAGCTCTGCCTGTTGCTACCTCGCTCGTTCTCCTCCTTGGCTCCACCATCGCTGCTTGTCCTGCCTCCTGCTCGTCTTCCACAGAAACCAGATCTTGTTTTCACCCAACCCAAGCTCGACCCACCAAAAACTCAACCCAACCACTAAATTTATGATTTTTTTGGTGTATTTTCTATTTTTTCCACTCTTGAAATTGAATTACATTTGTGAATTGTGATTATGAGGTTGTGAACGGTTGGAAGTTAGTGAATTTTATGAATGGTTAGAGGAAATTGGAATTAAATCATCGTCATTTGTGAATGGTTGGATTTGAATTTGAATGGAATAGATGAAATGTGTTGTTTATTTGTTGATTGATTCTATTTTGTTTTTCTGTTTGGTTTGGAAATTGGAAGTTCATAATAAGACGTAGCCTCAGTGTTGGAAATTTAATTTGATTGGATTATTACAATTTACAATTACAAACTAAATGATAAATAAATTAGATAATAAATTAAATCAAATTAAGCCTATCTATATAATTTCAATTTGATTTGAATTATTTGGGCAAAATTTAGTGTACATATTAAGAATTTTTATTGAATTTCTTTTGTTCAAATTTAATTCAATTTTAAATTTGAATTTTAACTTTAATTTAGATTAGTTTGAATCTTTTTTTAAAATCATAATTTAAGAAATTATGTTTTTATAATAGTTGAAGACGACATATGATAAAAAAAATTTTGAATACAAATATGAATTAATAATTAAATTTAATTTACTAATTTTAGAAATAATGAATTTGGACATTTCATACTTAATCTGAGTAGATATGTTTCCAATCTAGTATTTGAATATGACATACCAGATCTTTACCCACTCACAGTTATTTTTTATATAGTAAGTCATACAACAAACTAAATCACAAGGCTATTTTGAAATCAACATTCTTGTTTATAATTAGGTGTTGTTGTTATATTAATGAATAAATTAATACAAAATGAGTTATATTATATCTAATGGACATATATTATTTATAAGTGAAATATTTAAAAATTATTGTTATTTTATATTAATTGTGGTTATTATTTATTATTATAATTTTTGGAGACATGGTTAAGGTAAACTTATAAAGAATATAGTACAATATGACAATGACCAATTTTGCAATTTTTTTAAAAAAAATCAGAAACTATTTTATAAATTTAAAAAATTTCTAAAACAGTACTCAGTATTAACTGATACCAGCACAATATCATATCAGAATCTAATCAAATATTAAGATCGGTACGGTATTCACAACTTTAATGGAATTACTCTATTAATCCAGCTAGAATCCTCAATTGAGAACCATATATCCAACTCACAGTAAGTCGATACTTGGATACATGGAAGTCGATGGGAGACAAATTCGTAACTATAATCCCCCCTCATGTATGCAGCCGTTTAAAATTTGGAGTCAGAGCTTTGCCTCCCGCAAGAAGCCTACCCGGTTCGAGCGGGGATTAATCTGAGTGTAGATGGCTTAAAGATGTCTTCCCATAATTGAGACCCGCCTAAAACACCTCGTAGGCAACCAAAAAATAATCCCCAAGAAGAGATTGAAGACAAATTTGTATAACTCAATCACCCCGTCGGTAAAAAGCCAAAGGTTAGTAATGTCCAATGCCTTACGTATAAGCTGTTTTGTAAACATTCTGGCAGGTTTTATTTAATACATTTAACTTTAAAAAAACACACATTAACATAAACAAATACCTTTCAAAAACAAAAACATTAACATTAACTAACATATACGGCCAAAAGGGCACAATTGAGGAGGTGGAATGCAGTGAAGGGGTTATTGGATGTTGATATAATGGAAGTATTTTTAATTGCCTCCAACTCCTTTAGGTCTAAGGTTTGAGTTACAAGATGAGTAATTTTTTTTTATAAATTCTTGTAGAAGTGGTCGTAATATGTTATTTAATTTTAAAAGTATTAATTTAAGTAATTTAATTAGAATATACAATTTATTCATTATTGTGTATATTTAAATATTTATTTAACTTTTAATTTCAATAATTAAATAAATTTTGTGATTTTTAATCCTAAATTATGGACTAATTAAATAATCGATTTAAAATATTAAATTTACAAAATGTTACGTGCATTTTACATAATTTATTTAGAATTTGATTTGCCTTTCAAATAACACAGCCACCTATGAATCTTGATATTTAAGGGTACAGCTAATTGCAAGACATATATTAAAGAGTGGTCATTGACGGGCCTTCATTATTGACCAGTCAAACGAATTCTCTAGTCATTCATAGCGGCGACCCGACATGTCCGTTCCATGACCAACGTGGTACTCCGATATCATCACCTTTTCTGTTAGTGCTTTAACACCCGTTGACAGCCAAAGTAAACGATTGACTGAATATTGGTGGATAAAAGTAAAAGCAAAAGATAAACCTTTTCTTTACATTAAATTGGGATGATTATGATAGTAGAGTCTTATAAATATAGCTTATTAATTCTTAAAAATAATTCTTTTATCATTTCATCTAGTTTGCTAAGGTACTCCTTAAAACATTCCATAATTCACAGTTATTTGAATTATGGAATGTTACGAAACAACATGCTACTCACAGTTACTTATAACCATTTTCGACATGACACACAAAACAACATGCTACTTTGTTAATACCTACATATGTGATAAATATCATGAACGTAAAACGATTTTATTTAAGTAAAGAACGAAGTTTTTGAATATTAAGTGAAACCTTCAAATATTTCAATTATGAATTAACATAAATCAAATTCATTATTTAGATATGATCGTCCGGTATTTACTAGATACAATTATTGTAAACTCAACCATGCATTTTATACAGATTATAAACGTATAAAACACATGCATTAAACACATATATATAACAGTAGTATATATGTAAACAACAATGCGAAAGCTTAAACCAAGAACCGTATAATACTTCCAGCTATTGCCGTGAATCACCGAAGAGCTGAACGTGTTTGGAGCGTTTCTATCATCTTCCGTAAGCAACAAATATAGTGTAGGAGCTGCTAGACGAGAATCGGGACCAAACTCTGGATGTAAATCCAGCCTAAAAAACACTCAAAGCCTTCGGCCATCACGAGGACAATGAGCTAGGTAGGCGACATAATGTAATGGTAGGGCGTAACCTTTTAAATGGACCATATTGGATAATAATGAGAATAAAACTTACCTTTATAATAAAAATGCCTCGTATTGTTTAATTTAAAATATTGGAAGCAATAGGGAAGCTGTATTTGACCTCTCAAAGTCAACAGTGACAGATTATATGATAAGCATGAGACTAATACCACACGTAAACTCGTCAATTTAGTTGTTTGAGTTTGAGAGAGAGAGTTTCGTAATGCATGCTTTAACTTCCAATTATATTTGTCTATAGGACAATATTATCCATAATAGTAAAGAGAGCTAGAACAGATGGGGAAAAATGGGGTAATCACACTGATTTTTTTAAAATTAAGGAAAGTACCTCATTTTTTAGAGTAATAATATTCTTTTTACATTAGATAACATCTACAATTTTCATAAAATATTATTTACAGTATTTTGCATTCAGCAAGGGTAGGTCGAGTTTTATAAATGGTGAATAGGCCCATTCTGCTCTTAAGCTTGAATTATGTCAAATACGTTGGGGTATAAAGCGGAGGGAATAAAAATTATTGTCAGAGCGATAAGTTTGATCCTCGATCTGTTGCTCTGTTCTAACGTAACACGGTCTTTCGTCAGACACTGCGTCACCCATATATAATCAGGCGGACCAGCCCCATATCCATACGCCTATATAAACGCAAAACCAGCTCCAGCTCCAGCATATCTCATCATTTTCTTACACGTACTAGCTATAAGGATTTAGGAAAGGCACGAACAAAAGATGAGGACCCTTCTACTCTTTCTCCTCATCTCCTCTCTTATCTCCATATCCTTGTCAGAACTTTGCAATCCCAAAGACAAAATGGTCCTCCTCCAAATCAAACAACACTTTGGCAACCCTTACCTTCTAGCATCCTGGAAACCTGACGCTGATTGCTGTACCTCCTGGTACCAAGTGGAGTGTGACTCCACCAGCAACCGTATCATTTCCCTCACCATTTTCTCCGGCAACCTTTCCGGCCAAATCCCCGCCGCTGTCGGCGACTTACCCTTTCTCGAAACCCTTGTGTTTCGCAAGCTGACTGATATTACAGGCCCCGTTCAACCTGCCATTGCCAAGCTCAAACACCTCAAAACGCTAAGGCTTAGCTGGCTAAACCTCACTGGTTCTGTCCCGGACTTCATAAGTGAGCTCAAGAACCTTACGTTCTTGGACCTTTCTTTTAACACTCTCTCTGGTTCAATCCCAGGGTCACTTGCTCTGTTGCAGAACATTAACGCTATTCACTTGGATAGGAACAAGCTAACGGGAACTATCCCGGAGTCATTCGGGAATTTTTCAAGCAACGTACCCGATCTTTATCTGTCCCATAACCAACTCTCTGGTCCAATCCCTGCTTCGTTAGGGAAAATGAACTTTGATAGGATTGACTTCTCACGCAACAAACTCCAAGGTGATGCTTCGATGTTGTTCGGCCCAAACAAGACTACACAGATTATTGACCTGTCGAGGAACTTGTTGGAGTTCAACCTTTCCAATTCTGTGTTTCCAACTGACAGCTTGATATCTTTAGATCTCAATCACAACAAGATTTACGGGTCAATTCCTACACAGCTGACCCAGGTAAAACATTTGCAGTCGCTGAACGTGAGTTACAACAGGCTTTGCGGGCAAATTCCGCAAGGTGGTAAGTTGCAGACCTTCGATTACTCCACATACTTCCACAACCGGTGTTTGTGTGGGGCGCCACTTGATAGCTGCAAGTAGAGTTCGGTTGCATTTAATAAATAGCCAAAGTGCTATGGGAGCCAGTGTATACGTAATGAAGTTTCCAGCATGTTCGATAGTTTATTTACGTCAAAGATTAGATAATGGCGTCATTTACGTGAAGCAACAATAAAGTATTTCGGTGCAATTTGGTTCGTTAAAGGCATTTCCCTCGGGTGCTATTTTATCCTAGAAATAAGTCAAATGCTTGGGTTTTGGTCTACTGATAGTTAAGTTTGAGGGTAAATTAGTAATAATACTTTGTGGTTTGGATTACTAGAGAGGAATGATTGAATCTGTTATTATAAAGGTCGTGTCTATATAATTAAATTTAGAATACAAGCTGTCGGCTAGTGTTTATATAATGTTATTTTTCTTAAATTAAAATGAACTAATTTCAGTTTAATCGAATCAAATTACTATATTATTAATATTTGATTAATTCAAACATATATTTATACTGAGTATATTTTATGATTTTTTAATCAAAATTTATGAATCTTTTTCTGAAAAATTAAAAAATAAAGAAAAAACTTTTTAGTAATTTTAAAGCTTAAGGAGTCTTGCCAAAAAATTTTACAAATTCTATTTCTTTTACACAAAATAATATTACTACTTTTACTTTTTATTTATTATAAAAGAGTATCATTTTATGAATTAATATGATCTTTTTATTAAAACTATTTATTACATACAATGACTTCCTAACAAAATGTTATATAAAATTTAATTATTATTTTAATAAGTGACTGATAAAAATAAAAGTGAATTTCATAACTTACTAACATAAAATTTGTGTGTTCCAAATTTAGATAATTGAAGTCTCCGGTATAGCGTGACATTAATTACAAGATGTATGTTAAGTTGGATTGGAATCATAAGTAAAAGTTTAGCTGTATCATCAGGTAATTGATCACTACAACAAGTGACAATTACTTACCAAGGTGATAATCAGATTATTTCTTGATAAAAAAAGTTTAGTTGTATCAATTCAAATTGATACCTAACGTTTAATTTACTTAAGTTTTAAATTAAATTTGAGTTTAATAAGAATTTTAAAATTTTAAAATTTTAAGTACAAATTAGTTTAAATAATTAAAAATTTTATCTAACATTTAATTTTTATTTTGCTTTTATGATATTCAATTAAAGTTTAAATTAAATTTAAATTTATAGAAAATGGATTTGTATTTTAGACAAACCAAGCTATAGTTTATGCCGATAAAAACATATATATACACATACACACGCATATATATATATATATATATATATATATATATATATATATAATATTTTACAGTTGTCGGTGGAGTGTCTATATATATATAATACATATTGTACAGTTGTCGGTGGGGATTGCATGCACAGCGCCTGGTATTTGTAGGAACAGTTGGACGAGGTTTAGGCTATTCTGAATCGTATAAATAAATAAATAATAACTTGATGGTTTCTCCTTGCCGTCCAGCTGCCAATGACTTCCCAGTTTTGACTTTTCCTATCCAGTTGAATTGACTCCAATTTTGGGAGTCTTCAATCATTTAGTACCAAGCAAACATTGGAATTTCTTGCAGGGAAGTAATGTCATCAGAGGTAAGTTTCTATTAATCATCAATGGTGGTTGTTGATTGAAGCTATTACATTATCCAGCACTACAAGAAATCTGCTATTTACCAACAGAAAAAATTGACGGTAAACACAAGAATTTCGTTGGTAACAATAAGTACCAACGGAATAAAATGACGGACAACGGTGTCGTTAGTACGGTCGTAGGTAAATTTAACGACATATTGTAAAGTATACAGACAGACAGGAGTAACCGTCGATAAATTTTACCGACGGAAGGATTTATCTCGATGATAAATTTGCCGATGGAAAAAAAACGGTTGATAAACATCATAGTTCAGCTAATCACAAAGGTTTCAATATTACCGACGGAAGAAAAAGAACAGTTGGTAAATATCATACAGTTTACCAACGGTTTAAGATTTTTTGTTGATAAATATCGTCTTATTTTGTGACGATAAAATATTCCGTCGGTAAATAAAACTAAGAATTTTTTTAAAAACTGACATTAAATTTTATTTCTTGATCTTATGATAAATGCATAATTTCAACAGTTATAAATTATATGTGCATAATAATTTTATTTGTTTATATATTTAATTTGTTTAAATAGAAAGTTGATTGATAATATAAAGTTAAAATTATCTTAATTGATAATAAAAACATTACAGTGTACATAATAAGTCTTTGTAATTGAAAGCAAATGACTACAACAATCATAATGTCCTGATGACCGCCAGTTCTCTGAGGTGCTACCCCTCGTTTTCATCTCATCCATCTCTTGTCTCAACTGAGTTATAGTATCTATCAATGTGTCCACTGTTGTCTAAAGCTGATTGATGTGATCGATTTGCGACCGTCTACTAGATGCTGTTGTACAGGACGTGGAAGATTGCAAATAACATGTGTTCGCAAATGAACCTAGCCCGAAGATCCTTCCACGATGGTACCTACCACCCACAACATCAAGATACGTCTGAGTCTCATCAACAGGTGTTTCCTATTGAGACTGTCACTGAATGGTTTCTTGTATTTAGTCATATTAGGAAGCAATGTTTATATTAGTAAGTGATAATTATTAAGAAATAATAATAAAGCATTAATTTCACATATATTCAGTTCTCTACATCGGCTATTAACGAATGTGACACCGTCATGCTTCTTTATGTGAGTGTGCAAAAACACCTAAGTAGATATAGGCCTCATGCTCATAGACTTTTCTTGCATATTTAACCCAAAATGTTAGATGTTAACTAGATTTTATAAAAAAATTCGGAAGAGTTTTTGGTATTTTTATGATATTTTCCCTTGATGAACAAATAAAATAACTCAACACAATCATATATTGCACCAGACATTTATACCATTATCATTATCCATAATACAAATATTTTCATTTGAACATTCACTCATCAATTTAAATTGAAATACAGTAAAGTAAAACATTTACAATATAAGTGTCAAGTTTAGATACTTACAAGTCTTTGTGCAAGCTCGTGGTGGGTAATTGATCCTCCTGTATATATGGGAAGACTATCTCCCCCTGGGCCTCCATGTCTGTTGGTGGAGTTATGCCTTGAGATAGACATTGCCTTAGGGCTTGTCTAATACTCCTGCCAACGACTCCATATTTGCTTCGAAATATAAGGCGGTCGTACACCAGTCTTGTGTATCGCACTAATAAAGTTGTGATAACGTGTATGAGCTCGCCTCTCCCATATGTTATGTATGATCGTATCAAAAGTAGAATCTCAGAAAAATTCTTTCTGAAAAAAAGGAAAAAAATTGAACTACTATAAGGAGGTAGAGTTTACCTAATTAATGGATACAAATTAACATAAAAAGAGAAAATTTTATTATACCTCAAACTCTTGAAAGTAAAATCCCTTTGTGGCTTGAGAGATTTTCATCCACACATAACCTTCGGGATCAATCCTCTCCTTAAATGTAGATGTCATATTTCTGGAACATGGGTCAGACGGAATCAACCTAATATAAGAAGTAATTTTATACCATGAAAAAACCAATAAACCTATAACTTAATTAAAAACATAAAGTGTTTAGTGTGATTTCACTTACATATTATCGACAATTGTTATGTACTTTCTTCCATCAGGTCCCTCAGCTCCAAGCTGGCGGTTGTCTCCTCCGTCCGATAAAGGGGTAGTGGATGATGTATAAGTTAGGGATGGTGTAGCATGACGAGCAGCAGGTGATGCCTCATCTACAACTGTAGGCCTTGGAGGGGGAGGAGGTGATACAATGCCAATTGTAGACTATGACGGTCCACCTTCACAGTAAGTACCTCCGAACATGCGTCTGAACCTGGGCTGCATAAACTCACACTGTCTCTTTAGTTCCATATTTCTATCTGAAATTCAATGTTTGTTGAATTTTCTATAAATATAAGAATTTGAATTCAATATTTTACAAAATATATGGAAAAGGAAATAAGGTGATTTGTTGAATATCATATTGAAGTACAAAAGACGAAATAGAAGGTTAACAATTATTAAAGTCGTAGAACAAGAACAATAACAGCCCATATTCAATAGGACGCAGGTTGACCTCTAACTAGTAGGGAGGTTGTTTGACAAATTCTTACAGTCACATTTAAAATAAATCAATTTTAAAGCTGAGTCTAGTGTATTGCATCTATAAATCACAATGATATAATTATTTTCTTGGATTCCATGTGACATGAGAGTCGGTAAAAGTGAATGAGTCTCCGATGTCTGGATTCCTAAGAAGATTCATGGCATGTTCAAATGCATCAATTAAAACAGTGAAACTTTTTCCCTGTGGTGTAAGCTTTTTAACACCTTCTTGCAACAGTGTTTTTGCTATAGCTAAACATGTAGAGGATACAATGAATGAGTCACCAGATTTAGTATTGAAGACTAACTCTCCAAATGAACTACTAGCGGGAAAAGGTTTACCTAAAACACAATTAGTTAAAACTTAGATAATGTCATATTAAAAAACCGTTAAACGATCCAAAAATGGATATTAATGCATAAGTGAATGTGCAGATGAGATTTCTGGAATTGACAAATTTTCTAGAAGAACTGATCTCCCTAATCCTTTATAGGCCCTTGTGACATTGCTCTCGCCTCTATCGGCGTACTTGTTATCTTCGAGATTTAAGGAAGCTTAAAACAACATGTAGTATAGACCATTAAATGTGAATATATATAATAGCTCCATCAAAGGAAATGAGATGTACATAATAAGGAAAGTGACGTTGTCTAGATGATACTAAATAACTTGAAGTAGAAGATCGACTATGGAAGACAAACAAGCATTAGTGTATGAAGTGGAGATTTTTCCTGCATTGTTTATTCCTTGGGTTGGGACAATTTTGCCATATTCCTCCCAAGGAATGAATGACTATCATCCAGAACCAGTCACCATCTCGACATTCCTTGATAAAGATTTTGAATTAAATACTTTACATAATATACTAAAAAGGAAATCATTGAATTGAAAAAAAAAATATTCAATTACAGACACAAATTAATCGCTATCATAACTTAATTATAAATTACAATCAGCATTTTATTTGGAAGAATAAGAATCAAACTTTGGCTCCTCTTTAGATGTCTGACCCTTTTCATCCTTTCCAGATGAAATTTCAACATATTTGTTAGATGGCTTATTCAAAGGTTCATTATTGTCATATGTGACAGATGCACTTATAAAAATAAACATCTTCCTGGAATGCTTCACTTTCAATTCTCTACTCTCCTTTTCCATGTGATTCAAAAACACATCTAGGTTTAATTTTACAAACCGTTAATCAATCTGTCTTATCTCGTCGTGAGCTTAGAAAAGAGACATAATGTTGGCCCCTGAATTTTTCTTATTGATTGAGCATGATTTAAATTTATTATAAGGTTTGATGGAATAATTTTGGAGTTAATTAGTAGGTCAAAGTTAGAAGGATTTATTTCATGGGTAAATTGAATTAAAGTATTAATGTAGTAAGATTGTATAAGGGCATTTTTGGAAGATCACGTAAGTTTAAATAGACATAAGGCATAAATGGAAGGGCAAAAGGGACGTCTTACAATCATTAAGAGTATAAATTAGAAGAAGAATTGTGAATGAGGGAGAGAAGGAGAGAGTGTCATGGAGAATAGAGAGAAAAGAGAGAAGGGAGAAAAAAAATAGGGTTTTGGAGATTTTGAAGAGTTTGAAGAATTTGAAGCTAAATCAAGTAAGTATAAGTATCATTTTTCTTGATTTGATGAATGAAACATGTTTAGGTGATAGTTAGAAGTACAATGAGGTTAAATAGAGTTAGAATCTGGAAAACTTTGGGAAAGAGTCGAGTTTCTGCGAAAGTTCGCCGTGGCGAAGTTTTCCTTCATAGCTCGAGCATGTTTCGGTATTTTATGTATAACTTTTTTTATAGTTATCCAAATGGAATGATTTTTGATATGGAGTAAAGTAGAGACATAGGGCTACAAATTGTATGAAGGAATTGAGTTTTAATTCAGTCTTTAAGAATTTCAATTTTTGGATGGAAGTTGAACACATAATATTGTTTCAGTATAAGAACAGTCTGAAAATGGTTGAGGTATAACTTTCCAATTACTGAACCAAATTGAATGGGATTTTGGCTATTGTTTAAAAAAATCAAGAGAGGCAAGAGGAGCAAACGGAGAGGCACATTTGAGCAAGTTATAAGCAAGGGAATTCAAAGTAGGTTACATTTTTATAATTAAGTAATAAGCCCTTAATGTTTCTTTCAAGAAATAGAAATAAATGATTTACAACTACTTGATTCACGTGCATTTATTAAGAACGTGCTACATGTTTATATATGAATTGTATTATTGGTTTATGAGATGAATGATGGAAATGATTTTAAAAGAATATTGATTTTTGAAACGATATTAAGATTATGAAATCAAGTTTTAGAAATGTGCCATTTTGGGCAATATGTTTACAAGATGTGAAATGCATGATTATGTGGGTTTATGGTGGTCCCCTAAGTTAGGTCAAGTGCACTTTGATAAAAGGCTTCTCCCACCTGCCCGCTAGTGGCATGAAACTCCTTTATATACTCCCCTAAGTTCACGGCTACGCGAGACCATTAAGTGGGATTGCGATAGTACATTATGTTCACGGCTACACAGGACCATTATATGGAAATATATAGTATGTTCTGTTTTTAAAATTGTTATCCACGAACTTTAAGCTCACCCCCTCCCATTACGTCCCATCTTCAGGTGAGGAGCAAGAGATCGAGTAGTCAAGAGTCAAGGCATCAAGAGATCGAGTAGTTAAGAGTCAAGGCATTGCTCCGATTATGTTTATTTTGTATTTTAAGCTAGTTTTTGTAAAACAAGGCTTTAGTCGCATTTTGAGCAATTCTACTTTATGTAAACTATGTATTTTTGCATTATGATGTAATGTGGCTTGAAATACCCATTAAAGCTTTGTAAAGCTCTTCTTTTGGATATTAATGAAATATAGTCGATATTTGCTCCTAGCTTTCAAATATTTCGCATTGCATTTGATTTATAAATGAGATTAAGAATTTGAAAATTTGCTTGTGTTTATGTTCAAGTTCATTTTATTTCTGGGTTTTGGGTTCTATCCCGCGGGTTTCGCTGCAGCGAAGTCAGGAGTTCGCCGTAGCATATTCAACTCAAAGGTGTTTCACCTTCACGCGGCAACGATAATTTCAAAGGTTTGCCGCGGCAAGATACAATCTTTCGCCGCGGTGTAATTAACCCAAAGGGAACATGTGGGATTTTAGCTTGTTTCGACGCGGCGACCCCGCCTTGCTTCCCGAAAAGTTTTTAGCTTCCAAATGCTAATTCTTCCACTAAGCCCAAACTTCAAGCTTCATGATCTTATGTCCAATGTCGGGCTCAGGAAATTGGGTCCAACAGTTGTGGCATCAGAACAAGATGTTGGGCTCGAGAAACGGGGTCCAACAGCTATGGGATCATAGCGACTAGGTTTAGATCCAGGGTTGGGACTAGGTTTAGGAGTATCCTAGGCATAAAATGGGTAGTTTAAGGCATGAAATGAACATGCATTATTTTAAATGAATAAATTGTATTGTTCTTAATTATTTCAAATGATTTGAAATTGTTTTACTTTATTTGAAATTGTTTTACATGAACTAAAGATTTTAAATGATTTTCTATTGAAAGAGTGAAAATGCCGCCTCGAAAGAGAACTCGAGGAGCTATGACTTAATCTCGCTCTTGTCAAGGGATCACGGACGAATCCTATATCCTACAGGATGCGAGGACACATTCTGCTACGGATTATGAGACACCTAGCGTGCAACATGAGGTGCCTCCACTGCCTCCTCCTATGCGTCAAGCAATTCGATGTATGTAAACTATGTATTTTTTCATTATGTTGTAATGTGACTTGAAATGTCTATTAAAGCTTTGTAAAGCTCTTCTCTTAGATATTAATGAAATATAGTCGATGTTTGCTCTTAGCTGTCAAATATTTCGCATTGCATTTGATTTACAAATGAGATTAAGAATTTGAAAATTTTTTGTGTTTATGTTCAAGTTTATTTTGTTTATGGGTTTTGAGTTTTATCTCGCGGGTTTCGCCGCGGAGAAGTCAAGAGTTCGCCACGGCGTATTCGACCCAAAGGTGTTTTACCTTCATGCAGCGACTTTGCTGCGGCGAAGCCAAATGTTCATCGCGGCGAAGATAATTTTCAAGGTTTACCGTGGTGAAGTTACGATTGTTCGCCGCGGTGTAATTAACCTGAAGGGAACATGTGGGATTTCTCCCATATGTTCACCATGGCAACTTCGCCTTGCTTCTGAAAGGTTTTTAGCTTCCAAATGCTAATCCTTCCACTAAGCCCAAACTTCAAGCTTCATGATCTCATGTCTGATGTTGGGTTCAGAAAACTAGGTCCAACAGTTATGGTATCAAAGTAAGAGATTGGGCTTCGGAAACGAGGTCCAACACATAATACATCTGTTTCGCTTGCATTTCCAACACGAAAGGTTCAAATTATCTCAATCTTCTTCGGTAGTTGATTTCAACTAGATTGTATCGACTATGCACTTTTGTTCCAACATTTGGAGTTGGGTCATACCAGTCGCATTTAAATATCACACATCGCTTTATTGGCAATGCAGGGTTCTCAACTTCAAGTATTTCAATAATTTTGCCATAGTAATCCATCAATCCTGCCTGTATGGAAACTCCACTATTTATTGTTGCTATACTATGACCATAATATTCTATATGATATTTGAATCCATTAACGAAATACACCGGATACGATTTAATAGTTCGTAGAAGTCATTTTGAAAGATCACAAATGAACTTGTTCTCTATTGAATTTTCTAAAGCCTACATAAAAGAAATTATCATATTAAAGAGTATAATGTCATTTCAACACTTAAATATGGTATTGAACTGTAAGAACATTTACAAGTGAAAACTTACATATCTCTCGAACCATTGAGGAAAATGTCTTCCAACTTCTTTATTTATATCATCCTATGTGTTGTCCGGCATTATCTCGCATAACAATGCTTTGTATAATCTAAATATATTATTATGTATTTCAGTTATGAACAACACAAAATTTGAAAACCGAAATAATCATGTTCAACTTACTGCACAAAAGGTTGAACCTCTTAACAGTTCAATAAAATGTAACTGTGGGTAGCCTCAATTTCTTCCTCTGTTAACATTCTTTTTATTCCACGTCCATATGTTCATCCAGGATATGTGAAAATAGACAAGTTACCTTCATCATCACTAGTTCCTCTTCTGTGAACATGCGGTTCAAAATGATGTCCACAAAATGTACTAGCTTCCTCCACTAAATAAGCATTACATATCGAACCTTCAACTCTGGCCTTGTTTTTGACATTTTTCTTCAAGTGATGCAAATACCTATATTATAAAATATGGTTACTACAATATTGTACTTAAAACATGTTAATATGGTTAGTGCAATACTTTTTGTTGAGTTACCTCTCAAATGGATACATCCATCGATATTAAACTAGACCAGCTAGTTTTGCCTCGTGTGCTAAATGCACAGGTAGATACTCAATGTAGTTAAAGAAGCTTGGAGGAAAAATCCCTTCTAACTTGCACAAAATTACTAGAATCTCCTTTTCGAGCTTTTCCATTTCAGCCAACTTGAATTCAGATGATGTTAAACTTTTGAAGAAAAAACTTAATTTTGTTATTACTTCCCAAACCTTATTCGGTAGAAACTCCCGAAATGTAATTGGAATTAGCCTTTGTATAAACACATAACAATCATGACTTTTCATGCCAAATAATTTGTACTTCCTCAGGCACACCACCTTGCCAAGTTTGAAAGAAAACCATCAGGAAACTTTAGACTTTTCAACCATTTACACAAAATCCCCTTTTTTTTCAACGTTTAACATGCTTTCGGATATTTACCGGTACAAAGATCTTTATATAACTTATTCCTTCTACAAAAAAAGTTGCAAATTAGCTTATGATTTTGCATTATCTTTTGTCCTCTCTTCAATGCTCATAATGGTATTGAACAAATTATCAAAAATATTTTTCTTAATATGCCTCACATCTAGATTATGATGTATCAAATTAGTTTTCCAATATGGCAAATCCCAAAAGATGCTTCATTTTCTCCAACCAAAGTTTTTACTAATGCTTCTATTTACTTCATCAGCTTCAAATTTTGTTACTTTTAGGAAGCCTAATTCCTCAACCTCTTGTAAAATCTCTTCATCAGCTTTGAGCGGAGGAGGTGGTGTTTTTACCATGCTATTCTTAATGCACTTTTGTTTATTGCATCTAAATGGATGATCTGAGCCACAATAAGGACAAGCCAATTTTTCAGTTGTGCTTTATCTAGATAACATAGCATATGTTGGAAAATCACTAATAGTCCACATTAAAGCTGTTCTAACATAAAATTCTGTTTCAGAGAGACATCATATGTTTGAACACCATATTCCCAAAGATGTTGCAATTCAGATATCAAAGGTTGTAAGAATACATCAATTTTATGCATTGGATTTGTACACCCCAGCACAATCACTGTCAAGAACATATATGTCTCTTTCATACACATCCACGGAGGCAAATTATTAGGAGTAATTATTATTGGCCATGATGAATATTGCTGGCCGAATTGACCAAAAGGTTAGAATCCATCCGTCGACAATCCCAACCTAACATTTCGACATTCAGCTACAAACTCAAGATGAGTGTCATTGAAATGTTTCAATGCTAGTGCATCTGATGGATGACTCATTATTTCATCTTCCTATTCTTGTTCATCATGCCATCTCATGTGAGATGCAGTAACATCAGAAGCATATAGTCTTTGAAGTCTTGGATTTAGCAGGAAATAATACACTTGCTTCCAGGGAACTAATTTCTATTTCATAGAATGTTTTCTAGGCTTGAACCTAAATTGAACACAAAATTTGCACTCTTGTAATTCCACATCATCTCCCCAATACAACATGCATCCCAATTTGCAACAATCAATCTTTTCAACAGGCAAATCAAGATCCCTAATAAGTTTCTTCATATTGTAAAAACTATCAACCATCGTATGATTTAGAGACAATGATTCATTATACCATTCAAGAATTTTATCAAAACTATAGTCCAAAATATGCCCTTTAGACTTTACGTTCAAAATTTGAGCAATTGAAGACAATTTGGTCATTGCCTCACAATTTGGTCACAATTCTTGGTCAGCGGACTATAGTAAATCAAAAAACTGTTTTGCATATAGGTTAGGTTCTTCTTCAAGATTTTCCCTATTTTCCTCAAAGGTATAACCGGCTGCATCATAAACCATTTGCATGTACAGATTTTCAGTTTCATCCACATAATTTTTTTTAAATCCAATCCCCCCTTCAAACTCATTTAAGTTGACAGACGATCGTGCTTGATTACCCGTTGAGGTGCTAGAAATCGATGATTCCCCATGTCATGTGTTAGAG
This sequence comes from Erythroxylum pelleterianum, assembly GCA_027563865.1. Lineage (NCBI taxonomy): Eukaryota > Viridiplantae > Streptophyta > Magnoliopsida > Malpighiales > Erythroxylaceae > Erythroxylum > Erythroxylum pelleterianum. Next base: position 28,409,418 of record JAOQMR010000005.1, read on the forward strand.
TAGTGCCCTAAAGGCAATCCCCTTTAGCGTATTTTGTTCATAATCATGTACAGACTTTATGAATAAATAAAGTAAAGGCATATTTCATTTATTTGATGTTCATTTTATTATGAATTGATAGTGATCTTTAATCAAATTTATGAAGTCCATGATATATGACATAGCATGAAGGAAATTATGATGTGATCATAATACTGAGATTCCTATCATGTGCAATTA
>JAOQMR010000005.1:28409736-28424328 GCA_027563865.1 Erythroxylum pelleterianum
TCTAAGTGTGGGGGTGTATATATGTGAGGGTTGGTTATAATGTTGGGATGTTATTTTATGTCTTATCATTGAAATTCTCATGTTGATGTAGTTTATTTTAATTTTTTATAAAGAAAAGAAAGAAAAAGAAAAAAAAGGGAAAATAAAAGAAAAAAGAAAGAAAGAAAGAAAAGAGAAATTCAAAAAAAAAGAGAAAAAAGAAAATGAAAAAAGAAATGAAATGAAAAAAATCAAAAAAAATTTGTTTGAAATAAATGTGTTAAGGAAGAATTGCATATGTGTTAAAAATTTGTTTTTTGTTTATGCATCTTCCTAAAGTTGTAATGGATGTGTTATTTGAGTATGTTGGATATGAGGTAGAGGTTGATTTGGAAGGTTCACTCTCGGGATTCCATTGGTATAAATTGTATGAGTGATTCTTTCGGATTGGGATATGTTTTATGTGGTTTGTGTGTAAGAGCTAAATGGGGTTATGAAATGTAAATGTTGCATTCGTCATAACTGACGGCACCCAGTTTTTGATTGAGTGTTACTTTTGTTTCACTAGCTTTGATGGCTTTCACGCTACTTAACCCAAATATATCTCACCTTATCTTTGCCCACATTACAACCCTAAAAAGTCCTTTAATTCATGATTTTGCATGTGAACATTAGTGGTGGAGAAATGAAATGATATGCAAAGTTGTAGATTGTCATGATCATAAATGGTGTTGAGTGTACCCTTTGATATATTTTAGTTAAACACATTTTTCAAGTCTATCATTAGATTGCTCAATTTTTGAAGATATTGGATGTTGATTGATCAAGAGTAAAAGCTTGGAATGTTGGTTTCTTGCTATGATTTTTGAAAGTTATTCATCTTTGTTTATAATTATATAGTCTTAGAAAATTATGGAAATTGAGTAATGTATTATGACATTTGTTGATGATTATTCCTATTACAATTATGTGTTCTTGCTTAAAAACTAAAGGTTGAGAACCAAATGGGAAAATCCATCCAGAATGTCAGATTTAATTGTAGAGAAGAATATCATGGCGAACATAGTGTTTCAAGACTTGAAAAGGTTCACTTTCCAGATATATGGACTTAGTTGGAATAGTGACTTAGTGCACTATGTTGTGCAGTCCTGAGCAAAATAGTGTGTTGCTAAAAGACATAATCATGCCCTAAAGGACTTGAAGAAGTCAATGCAGAATATGAATAATCTACCTGATTATTTAGAAATGTGAAAGCCCATCCTTACACATATTAGTGTATGGGGTTGCCCTACTAAGGTAGTACAATCCTTATAAAGATAAATTACATACTTATTATACTCATTGCTATTTAGTAAGATACCCTGACCACTTTAAAGCTACAAATCTTACTATAGAGAAGGAGGGACCAGAATAGTAGAATCATAAATGGCTAAATTTCTGGAATACAATGTCTATAATGATGGTGGGCCCTTTGACCATTCAGATGATAACAAGGTAGATACTACAGTTATAATGTACCCTTTACTTATACAGATAGATCTGATAGATCTAGGTCTTTGTACCGTACCTGTACAAGAACATGAACCTATACCTATACACATATTGGTTCCTGGGGGTACAAGTTCTAATACAATTACATAAATCCACTAAAGTGAGACGACCTGTTATCTCATCTGATTACATAGTTTATTAGGTGAATATGACTATGATATTACACATGTTTCGAATCCAGTTACTTTTACATAAGGACCCAATGTGGAATTGTGGTGGGACGCAATGACTGATGAGATGCAAGCCATGAAACATAGTAGGGTCTGGGAGCTAGTTTATTTGCAGTGGAACTGTAAAGCCGTCAGTTGTAAATGAAGTTTTAAGACTTAAAGGATTTTGGGATAAAGTTGAATGGTTTATGGGCTCACTCAGTTGCCTAATCGTTCACTCAAGGAGAAAGATTGACTTTAAGCTCATAGGATACATTTTAAGAGATTATGACAATTATAGCTCATGATAATATAAAGTTACATCAGATGGTTATCAAAAACCACTTTCTTGAATAAAGATCTTTATAAAGAGGTCTATACGATACAACCTAAAGATTTCAAGATCCAGATGGAACTAACATGGTTTGTAGGTTAAGTAGATCAATATATGATTTACATCAAACCTCTCGAAAGTGATACCTTATAGTTGGCGACGTTATGACCTCTTTTGGCTTCATGGAAAATAAAGTTAAAAAGATGTTTATACTATAAGGTTAGGGGGAGCAAAGTTATATTCCTATTACTGCATGTGGATGATACATTGCTCATGTCAAATTACTTGACCATGTTGTTTGAGGTTAAGGCGTTAAGCAACTTTTGGTCAAGAACTTTGACATGAAGGACCTTGGTGAAGCATTTTTTGTCCTAGGTATTCAAATTTACGGGACATATCTTAACACTCATCAGGCCTCTCACAAAGTGAATACATTGAGTATGTGCTAAAAAGGTTTAATGCGGTTAATTGTAAACCTGTTGTGGCACCTATCTCTCATAGTGAGAGATAATCTTTGGCATAGTATCCAAAGAATAAAGTAAAGAGAGAGTTTATGAGAAATGTTCCATATTCTAGTACAATTGATTGCTTGTTGTATGCTCGAGAATGTACTAGGTGGGACATTGCATTTATTGTTAGACTGTTTGGTCAATATCCGGTTAACCTAGGTATAGACCATTGGAATGTAGTTAAGCGAGTGTTAAGATACTTAAAGGAACTAAGAATTATATGTTGACATATAGAAAAGTCAATAGTCTAAACCTCGTATGGAATGCAGATTCAGTCTTAAGCTATGTATCCTGATAATCAAAAGTCCACTTAAGGTTACAGTTTTATGTTTGCTGATGGTACAATGTCGTGAAAGAGTATCAAGCAGATACGGGTTATTTCCTCGACCATGCATGCAGAGTGCATGTTATGGGGCTGCTTCACAGACGGTTTGGCTCAGAAATTTGATTTCTGAGTTGTCTGGATGATTCAGTAGCTAGACCCATTCGTTTGTACTGTGATAATCTTCCTGCTGTGTTGATTAATAACAACAACGAATATCATAAGGTCTTAGGATTTTAATGTCAAATTTTTGATCATAAATTGTGTTAATACGAAAAGGTGATATTAAAGTTTGGAACATTTAAAGACTGAGGAAAAGTTAGTCGATCTTTTAATTAAAAGACTTCGCCCACTTATGTTTGGAATACAAGTATACAGTATGGGTGCTTTGAAGTCTTTAGACACTGTTAGTTAAGGGATCATTATGTTTGCTCCATATACATTTGTACATTAATATATTTGATGTATTATGACAGTATGTTGATTCATCAATAAAGATGATCATCATTTATTTTCAGTAATATATGTTATCATACATTGTCATAATACGAGTAAAAAAAAGATCTTAAGATTTGTGTCAATCTTAAGCATTTAAAGGTTATTGGGCGTATATACAGATTGACCTTGAGCCTATATCATTTAGATACATACAGTTTTATACGAATATCCATAGAGTTTAATATGACATAGAGGGATATAAGTTTCAATCCCATAAAGGTTCTCTAATGCAATTTAGCATTAAGAGAACATTAAGGTTTTCTCTAATGTTGTTTAGCATTCAGTGAGAGAAACAAGTTTTCTCTAATGCTGTTTAGCATTCGGTGAGAGAAAACAAGATTTCTCTAATACAGTTTAGCATAAAGTTAGAAAAATCAAGATTTACAAACGACGATGTTATAATTTAGATCATACAGATATCATCTTAATTTACCACATCTATTTTCCCATTCATGTCAGTGAAGTATTAGACATGCGTAATTGTATTGGATCTGTGTCACATATGAGACATGAATTTGATACTTTTTGGTATCGAAAGTCTTACATGACGAAATGATGGATTTTCATTATATTTGTACCAAATGTTTTTGTTTGTAAACTTAGTCGACTAATATAGTAACATAGCTTAACTGAGTTTTTAAACTGTTTTAAACTTGAGTTAATACTGCAATTAAGTATCATCCAAGGAAAAGAATGTTAGATATTTTTTACTTTTCCTATAAAGTTGGACAATATTTAATTACATTTTTCGATTTATTGTTCTTTCACCTTTGATCCGAAATACATAACTAAGGTATTGTTAAGCATTACAGACTAAACTTTCCCATTAGGACAGCTAAATGCTAGCGTTGCGTTTACAAGGTTCCTGCGCTATCTAAATCTCAGCCCTAATTGGAATATTGCAAGGTAAAGGTCCATTTTGGCTTCCATAACGCTTTAGAAAACTCAAAACTGGAAAGAACTATGACTTCAAACTTAAAATTTCCATTTGTTAGTCATTATTTCGCGCAATGTTTTTAATGATACACGAATAAAGAAGGAAATACATGGTATACCCCCAATTTCTCTTTCTTGCAAGGGGTGCTTCAGACATCAGCTATAATACAATGTTATCTGTCTGGCGTCAGCTATAATACAAATTTATCAGTCTGGCATCAGGATAATGACCTCACCAGGAGATGTAGGAGACATATATCAGTCCGTGATTGGAGGCTTCAGATGGCTGTGTCACAATGGAGACTCTTTCCACTGCAGCCTGTCCAGTCCATCAACAATGGCCTTACGAAACTCGCCATTGTGGAGAAGGAAGGATGAGACATGACCCCCAGTAACCCACCTCACTTCTGAACCTGGCCAGGCTTTTTGTAGCTCCAGAACAGAATGCTTTGGTATGTAACCATCATCCTAAATGGAAACAGTTGCGTCAGATTAGGAAATATGGTCAAATTTGGGAAAAAAAAGAGAGAGAGAGAGAGATTCAAAATCATATATTCAGCAGAGGAACATAGTAAAAACATCACATCTATGCAAATGAAAGGAGTTTCTAGTAGTCTATGCAGGCTGATGAGCACATCCTCCTGTATGCAGTAAAGAACTTACTACGTTGTTACTGTATGTAGCACAGATAAGACCCCAACCAACATAAGCCTATATAATGCAAGTGCTAAGGCATAAAATTCATGCATGCAAATGCATACTGCTAGGAGTGACGGGATAGCCCAATGATAAACATCCCCTTCCAAGGATCCATGAGGTATTGTCTGAGATACCCAGAGACCAAAAGCAAACCAAATTAACCACATTGCAATGTATATCAGATTGTTAATAAAAAGCAGAAGACATAAGTTAGTGCAGCTTGCAAGGTATGTAAAAAGTTCACAGGTATGAAACGTAATATTGGAAGAAAAAGCGCAATATATAGCCTGAAAGAACTGATATGTGCTTCAACTTTCTGTTTGATAGTTTTAGTTATAAAATGTTGCTAATGCCACAGTAGGCAAAAAGAAAGAAACTCGAAAACCATCATATTCTCATTCTCAAACAAAAATAAAATCTAGATATAGTTATTGCTTATATATCTACTTACTGTTGCAGCAACAAGTATTACAGCATTAGGATTTTTGGGAATTGGAAAGCGTGTGACATCTGTGAGAGAGAGTACGTTTCGCATCCGTTCTCTCACTTCCTCGAGAGTCATTGCAGTCTTTTGCAGTGCAAGATCCTCTCTCAGTGCCTCCCAAGCTGTTCCATGCCTTAATATTCCCTCACAGAATGCCACGACAGCAGAATGTGGAGAGAGGAAAGGAAGGGTTGCAACAGGTGTAGGGTGTAGTGATCCCACCATTGCAGCATGGACTCCCCCTAGATAAACAAGGCTATCAAAATTTAAAAATTAAGGAAACAAAAAAGAAAGGCTAGGTGGTGACTCTAGAATGGAAAATTTTAGAGCAACCTAGTGTTCAGCTCCCAGCATTTGGAACTCAAACCTACACTATCCTTGTTGCACGTGTAATACTTCCTTTGCAAATAATATATCAATGGTGCTCATAAACACATTTGAGATACCTATGTTTGATATTTTACATTCTTGAGAATGGGTAATATCCAAAATGTAGAACATGAGCCTCCAATATATCAATTTGGAGATGCTCAATCGCGTAAACAAAACCTTAAATGAACAAAATTAAATTGATCTTACCCATGCTAAGCCCACAAACTCCCATTTTACCAAATCCTGCCTCAGAATCTAACCAATGCAGAAGACAACGTGCCTCCTCAATGGTTGCTCTACCTAATAATAGCAGGTCACTAACACACAAGAGTTTTGCACCACTCTGCAGAAAGGGTCGCCTTTGTCCATAGAAAGGGCTGCAGTGTCATTATATATATATAATCGTCAAACAATTTAAGAGAACTTTGTAATCACAACTGTCTGGCAAAGCAATTGGCAATTGAATCTAACCTCTCAAGTACCATGGTTGCAATATTATCCTTAAGTAGTGGTCCACCAAGACGTAATCTTCGTTCAAATGTGTGATCGCCAGTTCCTGATAAAAGAGGAGATGGCAAGTAGTAAACACCAGTTAGGAAGTTAGTAGTAACTGAAGAAGGTCCAAAGCATTCACTCAGATTGCAAAGTAAAACGTCATGTTTGTCCAGAGGCAAGCATCAGACTTTTTTAATATTTTGCAAAATTTTGAGCAAAAACAAGAATAAATGCCTAGATAATGTACAGCTTTTTTAGCTTATATAAATATAAAATTGCAATCGTCAAGTGCTATATAACTAACTGTCAATGTTATATTTGAATGAATAAGATATGGATAGCAATGGAAGTCCATATGCACTAAACAGAACTTTCAAACTTTCTTCAGTACAACGTCGATATAACAATTAGGATGCAAAGTAAACGAGGTTGAACCTAGAGGATGAAACCTTCACATATAGGTTGGAGCTTCAATCTCCCAAATTAATATCAAACAAAAGCCTCGGTCAAATTTCCAGATTGTCTAAGACAAATCAGCCAATAAACCTAACAACACAAAAAAATAAAATCCAATCATTGAGATAGGATTTCGTATTCTCTATCTCAATGATAAGAAACAAGAAAGTATGCAATCACACAGGATTCGCATCAAGCAGACAAATAAAAGATATACCCTATTACCTGCAAGGTGAATCACACAGGCCATCCTCTGTGGTGGGACATATTTCGGCACAAGAAAGGCAACCCTTGCAGTATGACTCTCAGGGGGTAATGCACTAATGAGCTGCTCATCACAGGGTGTCCTGAAGACTCCTTGTCTCAAACAAGCATTTTTACTCTCCCAAACTGTTTTCCAATTCGGTTGGATCGTTGTGGGGGGCCAGTTTCGACCGTCAACTTCAGGGAACAACTGGTTGATCATTCTTTCCAAAAGCTCAAGCTTTCTGCCTCCCCAGCCTCTTGAAAAAAATGGTGGGGATAATTTACTTCTGTGCATAAGTGCTCCATAAATGTGGTCAAGTACATAATGAAGCATTCCCAGATTTACAGTCACCATCCCGGAGGCAGCACTCAGAATTCAAAAACTAGAAAGAACTTTTATCTAATTTCTTATAACTCAACAGTGGAAGAGCCTCGCCAATAATAACAACAAAACAATTAAACAAATTCTAGGATTCCAATCGAACTTGAACAATTAACCAAAACCCAGTAAGTTAAAATTAATCCTGTCATCAATTCCGACAAAAAAGCGGAAATCTTTATTAAGCAACAAATGTGGCAGCCTCAATAATGAAACAGATACGGATGAATTTAAGAAAAGAAGAAAAGACGATCCTTTTAGATCTGGGTAACAGCCTCCTCCACGAATTCGAAACGAACCAAGATGATCAGATCCAGACGGCAAGGAAGCATGAAATCAAACATTGAGACGAAAAGGAAAGCGAAGAAAAGAAAGGGAATCAGAGTGTACTAGGAATCGAATAGGCAATGAAACGAACGGAGAAGATATTGAAAAGATAAGATGGGGTCTCAGACACAAGCAGGAGCCCGCTGATTGATGGTGAGAGAAATTGGAGGAAGGATTCAAAACAACGAACAAGAAAGACAACAGAAACGTGGGCTGAGAATATTGAAACTGTATAATTAACAGCGTGGCATTGGGGTCCGCGAATTTTAAATATATCCATCCGAGTCATCATTAATATTGGCATACATACAAACACATAATATATAGAATAATTGGATGGCTGACACGAGATCATGACCGTGCACCTTGTTGGACCCCAAGGACTAAAGGAGTTCTTCTGACTTAAGTGAGATTGTGGGTTTAAACATCTCTCATATATGTAGTTGTTTAAAACTTGGAGTTAGAGTTTTGCTTCCCGCAAGAAACCTACCCGGTTCAAGCGGGGATTAGTCTGAATATGAATGGCTTAAAGGTGTCTTCCCATAATTAAGACCCTCCTAAAATATCTGGTAGGCAAACAAAAAAAAGAATATATTACTTTATGTCGCTATCAACCCCCAAAGAAAATTACTAGTTTACCTACAAATTAACTACTAAACTAAAGATAGGAAATATAAGATAATAAACATATTTCAATTGCTTCTAAAAATGGCCCTCCTCTTCCAATCAATTTGATATTTTAAAATTTCTCGTAATTTTACCACCAACGCCAAGTCTTGCCCATCCCCAGAAGTTTAGTGCTCATCTTTCTAGATTAAATAGACTAGGCTAAATTTTGGTGTGAAGAAGCGCTAGGCCAGTGAGCTTACCTAATAAGAAAGCGCGCGCAAGCTAATGGGTTTAAAGCATATGGCCCGTTAGAAGAAGCCGACCTTTGGATGTTTCTCCAGTCCGCACAATATGTATAAATATTCTATCAAGTTCACATTCAATCTTGTCGTACTCTTTATCAACAGAATATGTATTGGTTCTGTCTGATTTTGATGGGGCTGGGCAATGTTGCTTTGATCCATGAGATTGGTTGACTTTGGTCAAGAAATGCCTGCAAAACAATAAAGGCACACCGGGGGTTGATTGCCGGTAGGCCCCTCTGACGCTCAAGTTAGTCTTTTTATGAGGGTTTTGGTAGCTAAAAATAAAGAATACTAAGGTTCTCAAAATCATACCCCTTTTTATGATGAGGTAATGAATTTATATAGTTAATACCTGCAGGAATTAGGGCAACACCGAGGGATGGGCTAATCGGCCCATGCGTCGTTCTGAGTTTGGGCTTGGGCCTAGCACGACCGATCCAGCCATAAGCCCCCCTACTCCTCGAGTCTGATCATGGAGAAGGGTCGAAGGAGTACATAAAGATTGTGCGGCTCGGCTGTCTAACAGCTCGTGATAGGCCCGACCCGTTGATTGTAGTGATAGGGCTGACCGATTGATCGTTGTGATAGGGACTACCGATAGATCGTAGTGACAGGGCCGACCGATCGATCGTAGTGATAGGGCTGACTGATCGATCGTTGTGATAGGAAATACCGGTCGATCGTAGTGACAGGGCCGACCGATCGATCGTAATGATAGGGCCGGCCGATCGATCGTTGACGCCTAATCAAAGCACTAGGTTTAATCATTACTTAAGGCGCGCATCCACCGATGGATTTTCAAAGTTTGAAATGAAGCATCTTTTTAACCGCAGTGCAGCTGTCATGCGCGTACTATGCAGCTGTCATGCGCGTCCTTTCAACTGTTGTACCGCTCCAGATCTCTGACAACCCTAATTTGCCATAGCTCAGATTGTGCCACGCGTCCAACTTCGACTCGGATTTCACCATGCGTCCAACGTTGGTTGGAGCGCCTGTTCAGTTGCTTTCTATTATAAATGCTCGGAATCGACACATTTCTTCACTTCTGCGTGTTCGGCTCTCCATTCTCTGCTCTTTCTATTCTTCGTCTCTTTGATTGCAGTCACCAGAGTTTCCTTTCCACCGCCATTCAAATTCCAAACTTCAATCACTAAACTAGGTACGTCCCTTCTTTCTTCGTCCTGTAAGTTTCCTTTTTCAATAACCATGTCGTCAACTAGCCCTAGAGATGAACTTAGACTTAGGAACGAAGCTAGCTCCCCCTCTCCTGTTTCATCACCTCCTTGCCAGCCTTCACCACGAGCATCCCCGAGTCTTAGCGAAGAAGTAAGTATGGTTCTGAGGGAGTCCATTGGGAATTGGCCGCCGAGAGGGCTTTGCAAATTGTTGGGCCGCTGGAGATAGCGGCGAAAATGGTGGAGGTGCCGGAGGCCGGTGGGAATGAAGCACCGAAGGCAGGGGGAAATGAGGAAATCGGGGCGAATGCCCGGAAGGATGGGCAAGTTGTTGGAAAGACACCGACCGACCTATTAACGATGACCGAAAGGGAACTGAGCCGCTCGATCATCAAAAATAATATCCTTCCGTCTTGGGGACCTAGGCTGGCTGGCAAGACCGAACGAATTTACAGCAGTATAGGCAGCTATTTTGCTATTTCAGACAGCTTTTTCTCGGTCGGTGGTTTGAAGCTTCTATACGCCCCTATTATCGACGAGGTATGCTGCACCTACCAGTTAAGGTCGAGCCAGATTCCGCTGAACGGTTGGAGGTTTATTAACAGTCTGGCTCTGCTTTGCCATCACTTCGGATGTCCCCCATCGGTCGGCATTCTGCGTTACTTTTTGAGGATGAACCAGAGCTTAAGTGTCGGGGCCGAAATTCCTCACTTCCAATATAGAGATGCAATATATCGTTCGGCTGGGACGGCTTCGAATATCAAGGCCTGGAAGATAAAATATTTCTTTGTGAGGCCCCCAGGATCTACCCACGAATCCAGGCCATGGAGATATCTCTTGTCCAAGCGATGGAATGACATTTCCAATCTGCTCCTTACTGAAAAGGAAAAGGGGGCGATCGGCTAGATTAAGGCGCTCGGTTGGTATGATTTCGACCGTCTTATTCTCGGGTATCGCAGAGGGGCATCGGTCGATTCCTTTTTGATTGATTCCCCGCCTCGAATTAACGGGCTAGAGGAGGAGACTGCCCTTTCTGGTTGACTCCTTGTAATTTAACTACTTGTTGCATTCATAAGTTTTAGTTTCGATTTCTAACCCGCTTCTAAATTTTTGCAGCCATGGCAAAGCTCAGGGATTTCGCCGCGTCTTCCAGCTCCCCCAAATCCAAAGGCCAGCACAAAGGGCCTAGGTCTTCCTTAAAGGAAAAGGAGCAAAGGAAGGAGGCGGGGTCAGCAAAGACGCCGCTCAATCGACGGTGCTTAATCTGTCTACAGCGTTGCTGGCACTTCTGGCACACAAGGACCGACCTGTCGAGCCTGCACCGTTGCCGGTCCAACAAGAGAACGAGGACCGAGCGGTTTTGGAGGAAGAGATGGAACGTCCGCTCAAGAGGAAGAAGACCGCTCGAAACCTTGAACGATTGTCCTGCCAATCAGACGAGGCGCCCTGCCAATTGGGCAAGGGTAAAGGGAAGGAACATGCGCCCCAATTGGACAAAAGCAAGGGGAAAGAGCGAGGGTCTAGCTTTGAGAAGTGGGTGTCGACGATCAGTCTTAACAAGACTGCATCACTTAGGGACATCGACATGGCTCTTCACGTTGCTCAGAGGGTCGTTCCCCCTGTAGACAAGGAATTTATAGACTCCTTGAATAATCAGGAGCTGATGGCCAGTCTCGTCCGTGGCTGTGCAAGGGATCTGGCGTTCGCCTGTGCGATGCATCGACATATCGATCAGCTCGATGAAATTACCCGATTGCTGGACCAGGAGGTTAAAGATCTTCTTGAGCAGGTTAATGCTTTGAGAGCTGAACTTTCAGAGGCGAAGGAAGAGAAGGACATCTTACGGGCTCAACTCTCTTCATTAGAGGAGGAGGAGAATGTTTTGGAGGAGGAAAAGAGCGTTTTGAAAGCTCAAGTTGTCTCGGGGGAGGAGGAGAAAAACAAAGTGGCTGTGGCAAGGGACGAGCTGGCGAAGGAATGTGGGGACCTGAAGAAAGAAGTCCTTGTTGCCCATTCTAAGGTGAAGATGGAATAAGAGCTTCGATCAAAATTCCTCCAGGACTGCCATGAAGCAGTGAGGGATAAACTGAGGGCTGAGGATAAACTGATGGAGCTGCAACGCTCCATCAAAGAACAGAGGGTTGAAGCGATCAAGCGATGGAAAGAGCGGTACTTACACGAGGAGTGCAAGGAATTTGCTTACGATTTGGCTCTTTCCATCTTGAGGAACTGTCATAGCATTTGCGTCTCTGACGGGTCAAACGGTCCTTCATTCGAGGATTATGCCGAGCCGATGCTTCCCTCAGACCTCGGCCTTTCTCTCGAGGAGTTAAAGGAGATAGCTGAGCAGGAAAGAGAGAAATTGCCAGATGAGCTGTTGGACCTCAGCTCAGATGAAGAGACTTATGGAGATGTCTCTCTGGTTATTCCTTCAGACCATTGCCAGGGATGTCTCTCTGGCAGTGGACCCTCCTGCTGTATTACCCCCGAAAATCATGTTGATGACCCTAACCGGTTAGTCATCCTGATGTCCGGTGTTTCTATCACCTTTTGTCCTGGATTGTCCCCTCGTGTCGCGTCGGTCGTCCGTATTGGTTCAATCTTGTTGTACTTTTTATCAACAGAATATGTATTGGTTCTGTCTGATTTTGATGGGGTTGAGCGCTGTTGCTTGGATCCATGAGATTGGTTGACTTTGGTCAAGAAATACATGCAAAACAATAAAGGCACACCTGGGGTTGATTACCGGTAGGCCCCTCCGACGCTCAAGTTAGTCTTTTTGTGAAGGTTTTGGTAGCTAAGAATAAATAATACTAAGGTTCTCAAAATCGTACCCCTTTTTATGATCAGGTAATGAATTTATATAGTTAATACCTGCAGGAATTAGGACAACACCGAGGGATGGGCTGATCGGCCCATGCGTCGTTCTGAGTTTGGGCTTAGGCCTAGCACGACCGACCCAGCCATGTATAAATAGATAAATTGTTTTGTTGTAAATCATAAAATTTTATTTTGGACCACAAATAGATGATCTGCTACATTTCTACTATTTATATTCTATTTATAAACTTTGGTCCAAATTGACAAACAATGATGTAGTGACCTTGCTCTTCGCTAACCGACTTCTAACAATAACTTGGTCTAATTAGTCAATTAGTAAATCGTATTATTTTCTTATTATTCTAAAGTTGGTTGTGTTTACTTTTTCTTGACTATGGCAGCTACTGTATCATAGTCATCGAGAAAATTTTTGCCACCACTATAGGTCCTCAAGTAGGTCATCAATGAAATTTTTGGTTCATGTTCATTCATTCATTTGTGGTGATGTAGTTGAACCATGTATGAAATCAAATGAATGGCCATAATCTTGTAATAGCTGGTTATTGGTTATGGACAATGCAGGTGTTAAAAAAGTTGTAACCATAACCATCGACAGAAATTTGATTAAAAGTATAGTCACGCTTCAAGATACAAAATGATTGAAAATTTGGGGTGAAATACTATCCTACTTTTAACGGAATAATTATAAAATCATTTCGTATAATTTTCAAAAGTCAAGATCACTTTAAATCTATATTATGATTAACGCATAAAATGTAATAAAGTATGAATCTTAATTTGTATTTTATTGTGAAGTTTGATCCTTTTCTTCTCGTTTCTCTATAGCTATTTCTAAAACTGTCTCATTTCAACTACTATAGTTGCATAAGTGTTCATTCTTTAATGATATCCAAATAACGAGTTGAGAGAACTCTATAACTGTTGTAGAGAGAGTTAGGCAAGGAGTACTAGCTCATTTCGAGCCTAAGCTTATTTATAACATGACTTAGGCCTTTTAGTAATTTAATTGAAATAAAATTTTAATTTCAATTAAAATTTAATCAGAGTTATAATTAATTATAATTAAATACCAATTGGAACCGAATAAGATCCACTATCTCATATTGGTTCTTATTTATTAGATATCTCATATTTAATCATAAAGTTTCTTAAACTTTACAATCAAAGTCCAACTTGATTAAAATACCTTTTATCTTTTCATTATGTTCTTTACATGTGATCTATTAGGTTCTCAAATATGTTGACAATGGATATAAATAATAACCCTAAATCATTTTGTTAATTAGGATGCATGCTTTACGCATATCAGGTTGTTGTTTGATGTTGTTTTGTGTTAAGCAATGGAACCACATTTGAATCATTTTTTATATGTTTCCCCGAAGGATTCTATCATGCCAGTTGGAACAAGATTGGATGCATGCTTGAACTTGAATTAGGCTACTTGATTAGAAAATGAATCATATTGAGTGATCAAAAGTAGTTGGTTACATAAGCTTACTCAAAATGTGGCACTTGAGCAATGAGGTAGTGTAGAGATACATAATGAATTTTCATTTGAGCCAACGTGAGGATTGAGCCTATATGACTCCATATATTGTAACGCCGAACTTTCTGAGCCCTTAGGTGTTGTATTGTATTTGGAGATACTACTGTATATTTAATATATGCATGGTTGTATATAAGTTCAAAGATGTATTTAAGTCATTTGGGTGTATATGTAAATGATTTATAATGTTATATTCCCTTCCATAGGTAATGCGGAATCTTTGGAGATTTCCGCCATATGAGTTTTTAAGTGTATAAAACCGAGTCTATTGAATGGATATGACCATGATGGTTAAATTAATTTTGTTTTAATGCCTTAGAGGTGATTAGACATGATTTATAGACTTATTGGACACTTAGAAAAATTAATTAGAAAAGTTG
>JAOQMR010000005.1:28432246-28443421 GCA_027563865.1 Erythroxylum pelleterianum
GAGGCTTTCATGTTTACTTAGAGTGAACTTGAAATGTTACCTAGATTGATGAATAATGGCCTAATATGATTGGATAACGATGTACTTAATTATGTTATGAAATGAGTAAGTTTGGATTAAAAGCATTAAATGCCTTAGAAAAAGACAAAAGAGAAGCTAATGTGATGGTGTATAAATATGAAATTTATGTGTAAGTAGTAATTTCATTGTATGTCTTTTTATGTATAAAGGGTCGAGAGTGTGAATCAAGGAGTATCGAGGATTTTTGAAGTAAGACAGTGTATACCGTCTTTTGAGGTGAGTTGGGGAAATCATATTTTCGCAAATATGATTAGAACATCCTAAGACAAGCATGATAACTTGTATTTGAATTTTGAACCTAGGCAACGTATGGGAGAATTGAATTTCAAATGGATACTAATATGCGTATGTATTTGATAAATGGCATTGTTGTGAACAACTATGGATTCGGAGTACAAAAGATAACTTTTATTGTACAAAATAATGTTTCAACATATTTTTTAAAACTGATATTTTTATTACATATTTTGGGAAATGTTATTATTTTTAACAAATCTAAGTTTAAATTGCAAAGAACAATGTTTTATTTTATGAAACTACATTTTTGAGCAACTTTGCACTTGGAATACAAAAGATTGCTTTTATTTCATGAAATAATGTTTTGGAATTTACATATGCATAATTGAGTCATGTATGATGCATTTTTTTGTTCTTTTTTGGCTTAGAGCCATGACAAGCTTTCATTTTATCGGTTGGACCGATAAATAAAGGCATAGTGCCTTGCTTGATTTTTATACTTAATATTTGTATATGATTTGTTTTGTGATTGGTGAGGAAACGATTGGCCAATCGTGTGCTGGGCACAACTGATTATGATTAAGCGACCCCTGTACCCTTGACGCTGGTACATTAAAGTCGAGTCGCCGTATCGACACCTTTTGACGGGACTTGCGGGTGATTTCACATCTAGGGTCTGGACACCGACGAGGTCATCACCTAGGGTCATGACGCTCTTGTCGACTGTAGTCCGGACTCACCACGAACGAAAGTCGAGCCAACACTGAGTATCGGTGTGTGTGCACATTAGTTTGGCCGACTAATGGTGTCACACATGATTGTTTTGGCTTATCTTGATATTGGTTTTTCTATCGAGATTTGATTGATATATATGATGTTTTTATGCTTTTGTGTACTGGAACCTGAACCTATGTTTACCAGATGAGTGAGTTAATAGACTAGGCCTACATGGTTCCTGACCAGTATACATTGAGTCATAGACTAGGCCTATGGTTTTCTATGTGTTGTATATTCACTTCATAGGTTATATACACTGTCTTAGTATGAATCGAATTCTATTTGTGATATATGTTTTTTTTCCTGCTCACTGAGTACCCAGTATACTCACCCCCCTCTGCTTTCCAACTATGTAGGTTAATTTAGTAAGTTTGAAGCTCTGAGTCGATCGTGTGGTCTTTTGACATTTTCGGGGTATTACCACATGTGGGTAGTTTCTTATTTTGTACTTTTATTGTCTAGTGGCTCATGAACTGTGTTTATGTAGATACGCTTTATGATTACGTAAGCTAACTTTTGATTGCCTTATATTTTGTAAAAGATTTTATGTATGAACTTTGATATTGTTGTTGAGATTGTCTGGAGTTGAGATTGCCTTGAGTGGACTAGTGAGTCCTGGAGTTATGGTTGGATGTGAATATAGAAGTATGTTTGAAATCGTTTGCAAGTTTTGGGATTTTAAAAATACAGCCGTTGTGCTGCCCAAATTTTTAAAAAGAGAAAAAAGAAAAGAATTGATATTCAGCTAGCCTTGCATAGTCGGATTATGGATACCATTCGTGTCCTTAGCTCGGTTATGTGGAGGTTGTCATGAGCCCGATGTGGTGCCGGGTCGTGACATATATAGTCATCTTATTTCTTTGAGTGTGTGATGCCTCCTTAGGTTACTACCTTCAGAACTTGCTTTGAATTGGTTTGAGTCTACTAGACACATACTTAATAGAAATGATTAAGGCTTTCTTTTCTAAGTATTAGGCATTTGTTTCTTACATAATAGGTTAGTATTATTGTGTTTTAGGACTTGTTTTGTGTGTTTTTGTTTAGTTTGATCTTCGTGGTTGTTCTTTTGTGTTTGATATTGGTTTAGGGTAGGAATTGATCATATCTGTGTAGGAATGGAGGGTGGACACCTTTATGATTGAGCTAGGGACTAAGAGAAGAGAAGATAAGTGGAGCTGCTGAAAAACAAGAACCCATGATCGTGGAAAAGGGCATGCTTTTCATGATTGTGGGAAATCTACGGAGAAAGCTTCTATCAAGATAACCTATAATTATGGGAAGCACAACTATAATTCCCACGATCAACTGGAAGTCGAATAGACACGCGAGCTTCTTGTATTTTTTTAGGTTTTCTCGACTTTATAAGGAGGAGAATCTTAAGAGCTATCATAGAGTCATGAAACTTGCTTCCTGGAGCTAAAAGACAGATTGTGAGGCTAAAGATATGTGGAGATTCAAGGTTTCATTCCCGATTGGACAAAAAGCAACCCGTCATCCAAATTTTCCAGATTCAGGCAAAGAAGAGGAGGAGCTGCCCCATCTAGTCTTATATCAATTTCTTTCTCTTCTAGCATGTTTATCATGAATTATTTGATTGTTAGGGATGTTATGGATATTATGATTGGCTAAAATAATTTTTAGGGTTTATTGTTTAAACTATTTGTGAAAATTTGGTTATCGATTTAATGATATACATGTTTGCGTTACTTTTTGTTCTTAAACCTTGCAATAAATCTAGAGAGTGAACTTAGTAATCTGTGTTAATTATATAACGAGAGTTAACGATTAATAGACCTATAAATAACAAGTTATAGATTTATTAGGAAGAGATTCAGTAAATCAATACACTGCCTATAAGATAGCTTTATATCTAGTTAAATGCTTAGGAAAGACTTTGCACATTGAGAGATCCCAAAGTTAATTCTAATTTATTTAACTAGTGACATTTAGTTACACTTTGAGAGAGGATAGCTAGAATTTTAGGAAATCTTGGGTCAAGCATAAATTGAATCAATTAATCAGAGGGGAGCAAATGGGGATAATGACAAGTCTTAATGTTATAGTTTACGATTTTGGTTTGGGTTGCGTTGTTCCCTTTTACTTTTAATTTGTCTTTATTTTACTTATCTTTTTTAATTTGGATTGAAACGATTTCTTAAACAAAAAACAATCTGAATTAAGTGGTGCCTAAGCACAATCCTCGTGGGATCGATATCCGCTTTTAACTACATGTACGATCCGTATACTTGCAGTTTTGAGCATAAGACTAGTAGTGTATTTTGCACTCAACAGTATGTTCAATCGACATAACATCCATATGGTCAACTTATAAGCCCCATTTAAATAACCTAAATTTTAAATGGTTCCTAAAAACTACGTAAATTTATTGGACATCAACTCAAATTGTTTCTAAGACATATAGTTAACCTATACTTACTATTTGATTGAACTATAACAAAAACCAATGTTTTAAAAAATAGACCAATTATCGAAGCTACCAAAGAAAAAGTTAAAGGTTTAAAGGTTTAACCAGTATTAAACCGCTATAAAACCGGTATATAATAAATAAGAAGTAAAAATTATAAGAATAAGTAAATATATAGTATAAAAAAAAGACCTTATTGGAGTAAAATGCACTAATAATGCCTATTAATATATAATAAATCTAATAATTTAAACTAAGTTTGAATATAACATAAATTTTAAAATAATAACAATAATAATAATTGTATTTCTACATTATCATTTATTTAAAGCCTCATAAAAGTTGAAATATGTTTAAAGAAAATCAATAGAAATGACTCTAACTTTATTCTAACTTCTTTTTTATGTCCTTTAAATACGCTTCTTTATAGTTTAAACATTATCTTTTAACACATTCATAAATTATTTTAAGCAAAATTACTTATATATACTAATTAATAATTTAATTTATTAATTATATTCATGATAAAATAATAATTAGATTCTAACAATAACAATTTAAATTTTTACTTAAAATATAAAAAGATAAATAAAGAACCTAAATTTTGACAAATAATTTTTATAAGTGAAATTAAATAAATTAAGTATTTTTGAAGGATAAATAGTAATTCATTTTTTAAAAATAAAATTTTAAAATAAAATATAAAGAAATAAATAAAGAATATACATTTTAGAAAAATATATTTTGTAAGTTAAATTATGTGAGAGAGTTGAAAATTAAATTTTATTAAAATTCAAAAGATTGTATTTGTCAAAAGTCAATTAACAGTGACAAGAATGAATAGGTTGGTATGCGTGCAATGGGAGAGAAAAGAAGCTATTTGTGGTGGGTCTCACGTTATTAAAGGTAGTGGGTGCCACTTTATTAAAGGTGGTGGGTTCACTTAACCGTTTTTTCCGAAAACTGGGTGGTTTTCTAAAGAAACCGGTCGATTTTTTATCATACAAGTTATTAGTACATACCAGATCAAAAATCGGTTGAACCAGTCGGTTCTGAAGGGACCCATTCTGAAGTTTCCCTTCAGGAACCCGAGTGAAGCCCTCCTAGCGACCCCTACGGTAGTCCTCCAATTGATATCTAACTCAACTGAAGGATTCCTACAAAGCCAAGTTGTTCATTTATTAATTTTTTTATACTTTAAAAGTTAAAAACACGAAAAACAATGGGAAACCCTTTCTTTTTTTTTCAACCATTTTAATAAAAACTTTTGTAGCACAATGACTGCAATTTGACATTCCCAAGATTTTCAAAAAAGACTTGTATAACGCATTTTAAAACACTTATAATATTTTATATATCATCTCAACTTCTAGAATAGGACCTCAGGTCCGCAGCACTAGCAATCACAAACATACAAATCTCAACATTTTAAAAACATCATTAAGGATCAAAGCCCTTGTAGTTCATTAAGAAAAAGATATTTACAATTCCACTAATATTCACAGGATCACACTTTTGAACTCTTTCCAAAATAACTTAAAACATATCACATACATAGCAAAAATAAGACAAACATAGCTGCACCCGACAATACAACTAATCTTGAGGTTTAGCTCAACCTTATTTTTATGCTTTTAAATAAACCACCCCTGGTATAGGTACAGGTACTGTAATAATTGGGACTCCGCCACAGGATTAGTTGTATCCTTGGGTACTGTTGTGTTTGTCTTATCTTCTTATGTATATGTTTGCTTGAAATTAACTTAGTTGCTTATATATATGATGTAAAATATTTTTGGAAAGGGTTTAAAAGCATGATCTTGTAAACATCTTAGGGATTGTAAATCTCTTTTTCTTAATGAACTACGAGGGTTTTGATCCTTAATGATGTTTTAAAAATGTTAAGAATTGTATGTTTGTGATTGCTTCTGATGTGGACTTGAGGTCCCATTTCAGAAGTTGAGATAGTATATGAAATATTAGAAGTATTTTAAAATGTGTTATGCAGGTTTTTGAAAATTTTGGGAAAGCCAAAATACAGTCGTTGTACTGTTAAAATTTTCAATAAAATGATAAAAAAAATTCCCACTAGTTTTTGTGCTTGTAATTATTAAAGTATAAAAGGTTTTAAATAGTTGAACGACTTGGTTTTGTGGGAAACCTTTGGTTGAGTCAAATATTGATTGGAGGGCTACAGTGGGGTAGCCAGGAGGGCTCCACTCGGGTTTCAGAAGGAGAACTTTGGGTTGGGTTATTTCAGGTGGTATCACAGCCAGGTTTTGAAATAGGGTTGTCTCCATACGTGTTATGATTTCATAATGTGGTTTTATGTAGTTTTGTGAACAAAGTAACCCAAAAAGTTTTGATAGTTTTAAGTGTCATATAGTTTATTTTTGAGTTCACAGCGTTATGCACCGACGAAATCTTAAGAGTCCCAAAGCCACACTAGAGGCTCCAACACCTGAAGTACCTTCAGGTTAAGAGGTTGAGCATAGGGATGGTTCAATAAATGTTTTTATTTATGTATCATCCTCATTCAGAACAGTTAAGATTGGCAAAATCACCGGTGGAATTTTTTTTTCACCTTGAGTGAACAATACAGATACAAATAGTAGTGATGCGGCAACCATGAGAGGCCCTAGTAGTGTCAGGGAGTTTGATTGAGTGTATTTATAAGTTAGGTGCAAAATCATTCAATAAGAGTAGAGATATCGAAGTGCCTTAATTTAGTTAGATCGAGATAAGAATAATAAATTTAATTTGTATGGTGATAAAAGGATTAGACGAGGAATATCATCTAGTCAGAGATCAGTTAGACCACCTACAGTGTCCAGAGACTCCTGAAACACTGGGAGCTCAATACCAAGGTGAAGTTAATGTGGAAGGAGACCATTTGCATAGCTTGGGGTAATTGTAGTAATCCAGCAGGATGCTGAGGATACATTCGGTATAGTGATAGATACCGGTGATGATGAATATATTGAGATCAATTCCAAAACTATGCACTCATATGTGCTAAAAGATTTCATTAGATAGATTAGTGTGAAATTGGAGCTTTTAAAGTGTCGTATGATAATAACTACTTTCACTAAAACTACGTCAGTAGTGTAGAATGTTCATAGAGGTAGTTATATAGTAGTTAGATTTAAAAGCTTTCTAATGAGTTGATCTTATTAGATATCCATGACTATGAGGTCATACTAAGAAGGAAATTGACTAATATTACATTTTGTCGATGTGATTTGCATCTAAAGGAAGTTAGGATTGGTACACAAGGGAAGTTAAATATAGTATTCAGTAGGAAATGTAGAATGCTCCCATCTTTTAGTATATTAGTCATGATAGATAGAAAAGTATTAAGAATTAAGTATACAAGTTATGTAGTTTTTATGACTCCATAATTACAGAAGTTTACAAGATTATTAAGCATTTTAATACTAGGAAAGTAATTTGTGAATATATCTGGAGGATGAAATTGCTTATAATGGTTGAATTAGGTGAGGATTAATTATTGATACGAGTAATTGGTGACTGACTTTTGATATGTTTAAATGTTATGACCTCATAGAGTGATTGATTAATCAATTTTATCATAAAATTTTGTTTTTATGTCAAGTCTATTTTGATTATATGATGATTTATGGATTCATTCCAAATAATGTTATAGATGACATTGTGATCAAATCTTTAATCAAGAATAATGATTGAATAATATTTTTAGGAGCAATGATCAGCTTGATGTAAGCTTCCAATTATGCGTATATTAGTATATCAATTCTAAGTATTAAACATTCATTATTTTGAGTATCTTTGGATGTAAGTCAATTGTTATATTTCTTGAAAATTAGATGAGTGAAAATGGTGGTAAAATTTTCAAGGAAAAATGTGAGTGATAAGTTTTGATCTATAATGAAGAATTGTCTCATTATAATTTAGAGATATTATATTACAGATAATTATGTTTGGCGATTGGAAGAATGATAAAAATTATGCATGTGAGCTTTGAACAAGTATAACGTGGAGATTTTAGATGGTTAAAATTCCCATATTACATTCTAAGGTACCTAAAATCACATAAGTGTTTTGTAGTATTGGAAATAGAAAAATAAAGATATTTTTATTAAACAACAGAGTTGCACAGTGGAAGTATGAGGTATACTCCCTGTTTGAAGAGATTGAGGTTTGTTAAGCTCAAAATTGCATTATGAGATAGTAAAATTTAAACTATGAGGAAATTAAATGGTTTTTATGTGAATAGGATATTTAAACTATAAGGAAATTGAATGATTTTTATGTGAATAGATATTATGTTAGTGTCTTACAATATAATCTTAATGATTGATCTGCTTCCAAAAAATATGATGGGAAATGACAATTGTACAATAACTAGTTCACTAATGGTTATGGATTTGAGATTCCAAAACTAAGGAGTACATGTGAGGCATAAGAAATACAAGAAAAATATTATTGAGTTTTGTGTATAATTAGAGACATTGGGAAAGGAACTGTTTATTATTCAGAGTATATGAGAACAATTGTTTTGTGAGAACCCTAACTAAAAGTTTCACTAGTAGTAATTTAAGTAAATGTGAATTGTGATAGTGTTAAATGGATGGTTTGATGTATGGTTAAGTTAGCAGGTTGTGACTAAATTGATTATTAGTGAGCAATGATTGCAACAAAGGAGTTTCATGTATAGATAAGTTGCAAATTAGTTGGCTAAATTGATTCAGATAACTGTAGATAAGATAAAAAGTATGCGAGTCAATGTGAGTCAAAGCGATAGTACCTTAAATCGACAACAGAGCAAAGTTTGCAAAAAAGAGGAAGAATTTGGAGTTTAAAGTTGAAAATTCAAGGATTTTTTTGCAAATATCATCATGGAAAGGAATAGTTTGTTTTAGACAATGTGATAAGCTAAGCCTACGATATGTTGGTCCTTATGAAGTGATTAACAGAGTGGAAGCACGACGAATGGATAAGAAGTCAATATCCATATTTTTGATATGATTAAGTTTGTTTAAAATTTTGAAGACAAAATTTTTATGAAGGGAGAAATTGTAATATCCTAGTTTGATTATTGTATTGTATAATGTGTTGTACATGCATTTTATGGAGCATGCTCTATTTATGGTGTACTAGAGTAATATAAGAGTTTAAATGTATTATTGAGGTTGTAATGGAGATCACGGATAGACCAGAGACGATTCTGGACTCGAACGAAAATTTATTGAAATTTTTTCGAAAACTCTAAAAAGCTACAGAATCAAACGATCTTTAAAAGCCCCGAAATGTGCTTTGGAGATTTAGGTGACACTTTTGAATGAAATCCAAATGATTTTGGTGACATTCAGTGATTTTCGAATTTAATCCGAAAATTCTTCTGAGCAGCTGAAAAGTTACCGAATAATTTCAAAATATGATGAAAGCTCCAGAATTAGGATTGAAGTCCATAGGAGCTGAAACAGGTCAAAACGAAGGTTGTTTGAATAAAATTCGGGTATTTCAAAATTATTGGACTAAAATGCCCATTTTGGAAAATAATGGGTATTGATGATTTAAAACCCATTCAAAATTTTTAAAAGCATCCAATCAATAATTATTGACCCTTATTAGAGTATTTCATGTTTAATTTTAAAATAAGACAGTTGTGGAATATTTTTGGGATTTAATTCGGTTAGTTGGTCAATTAAATGCATTAAAGGGCAATTTGGTCTTTTTGTAATATGTAAGGGAAATTTAGTCTTTTTACATGATATTAGTAGATTGATGAGTCATTAGAGATGACCAATGAGATTATGACATGTGTTTGATCCATTAAATGAGTATAAAAGGCAAAACTTAAGACATTTTGCTTCATTCTTTCAACATAAACGTGAGAGTGATGAGAGAGTAACATGAGAGACAAAAAAAAGAAAGGGAAAAGAAGAGAAGACAAGGATGAACATCGGCCAAGGAGAGAGGAAAAAGAGTGTAGTCATTTTTTATGGAATTTGATGGTGATTTGGAGAGATCTTAAAGTATTCATCAAATACTCAAAAAATTGGAAGAAAAAGTGGTAAGTTTCCTAGCTTAAATTTCTAATTTTATGGGTTTTCTTGACTGACATGGAGGTGTTTAAGATCAATGGTATATTGGTATTACTTTGATTCTAGACATGGGTCATAACCATGACTCTTCATGCTTGATCGTGATATGGTGAATTAAATTGGGTGAGATAGTGTTCTGAAGAAATTGGTAAGTTACAATGGGTAAAATATGGTATTTGAGTGACTTTTGAAGTTATATTTGGAAATGGAGAATAATAGGTTAGCTTACAGAAGCAAGCGAAAATATAATTAGCATAAGTGTTACGCAAATTTGGTTAAACCAAATTTATACTTTTAATGCCTTATTTCATAATTTGGAAATAAATGCCCAAACAAAATGCATTTTGTGTAGGTAAAGAAGAGGGATAGAACACATGAGTGTGCTTGGAGATAAGTACGCAAAACTGTGAGTGTATTTTAATTATTTTATATGACTAAATTCTTTGCAAAAAGAATTAATGACTTATGAGTGTTCTTTAAGTTGATTTTGTGCAAATGGTTTTCATTTGATCATGAAATGAATATTTGTGTTGAGTTTTATGCGAATGATATTTTATAAGTGAATATTGCTAGCATAAGTGTATGCTTTGGCAATTTATAAGTTTTAATTTGTAAGTAAAATTTTATATGATTAGGAGTTACATTGAAATAATTCACTTATGAATCCTCCCATACTTGATTTAAAAAATAAGATGAGTCGTAAATGTAAGAGTTGTTTTTGCCTATGGTACACCTTTAGGCTTTATATATGTTATTATATCGATATATTTATGATGGTTAACCTATTACGAGTAAGATATATAGAACCAGCTGTTGGACCCCGAATCATTTCGCAAGCTAAGACTATTAAATGAAATTTTTATGATTATTCATGAGTAAAGAAATTAAGAATTCTTGAAATTGAAGTTAAATGACAAAGATAGTTTAGATACAAGATGGATTTTATGTGATGTATTAGAAGTTAAATTGACATGATGACTTGAAGATTCGAGGCATTGAAGAGGCATTGAAGAAAGTTGGTGTGCTTTGCCAGCACATGTATTGGAAAGTCCGTTTAACGGACTGTCTCGGATGAAAATGGGCAATTTGGCCAGTTCATGTCCGTTAAGCCAAGAAACCCCTTGATTGAGTGAAGATTAAGGTAAGAAGGTTTTGGTTTTTGTTGAGTTTTGAGTGGGTTTTGGTTTAGAAATCTTAAGAAATGTATGGGTTTGTGATTTCCAAGACCAATTTGATGATTGTATGTTATGGGTTTTTCAATTTGAATATGTTGTGATTTGGGGATTTTGTGAGTAGTGATGTTGGAAATCAAGTGGAGCAAGAGTGAAATCATGTGGAGCATGTTCTCAAGCAAAGGATATAAGGTAGGTTTTATGTTTATAGTTGAATAATGGGCTATTGTTATATTTTCAAAAACAAGAACATAAAACAATTTCAAATTCATTATTCTTTAATGCTTTGTGAGAATTTGCTAAATTGATGCATTCAGTGGTTGAATGATTTATGAATGGTTGAATTGGTTGCTATGTGAATTGCTTGAGAAATGATTTGAGAATTCTATGTGAA
>JAOQMR010000005.1:28453992-28477224 GCA_027563865.1 Erythroxylum pelleterianum
CTTCCGCCTTGACAGGGCGGTGCTCTGACCAATTGAACTACAATCCCAGGGAAATGAAATGGAGTATACAGCATACAGTATGGAATTCAAATCTTTGAACGCAACCCATTAAAATTGCTGATAACTCTTTCAAATTTTTTCCATCATAATTCCCCTAAAATACTAATCAGGAAGATTTTATGTGAAAGAGAGACCCTAAAATTTTTAAAAGTCCCACGTCATGTATTCCATAATAAACTTGTGGTGGCTCTTTCCACTTTTTACAAAGTAACTTCTAACTCTTGTTGCATTGGACTCGAAGATATTTATTATCTAAATCCTATTAATTTGTCATATACTAGTAAAATACTTGCGCCTTTCGGTGGATCGAGAATAAAACTATTTACCAATAAAGAAAAAGAATAAAACCATTATGCCCAAAGCATTTTGCTTAACTCCCCTTTAATAATGATGATGGCATATTATATAATGATAAAAAAAAGGACAAGGAAAATCGAAATAATATAACCAAGAAAAAGGTAAACACAAGTTTCAATTATACAGGCAATGACAAAAAGGGAAAAGCAAACAAATCTGCTACAAGCAAACTGAGAAACGAATGATTTTCCACTCGAAACAAAAACAGAAATCTGCTACACGCAAAATGCAAGGAACGAAGGGCATTCCACTCCCAATTCCAAGGAACATACAGGGCAAGAATCTTACACAACTCTCAGATGTTTGTTCAGTTGAGGCAAAGGGAACAGACAAATGAGCAAAATATAGCAACAATGCGACACCCGCATATCTCTCACACATTTGTTAATCATTCAATTTTTACCATACAAATATAAACTTTCTGAAGATGAAATCTCTACGGGACAAAATCAATATCCTTGAAGTAATCGTGCTCAAGCGCAGACCTGGCTGTAATTCTTTTGCTGGGATCCAAGCACAGCATTTTCTGGTCCATCAAAATTCAAATCTATGATGAGTACTTGCAAGAGTGAGCTGAAATTTTTTGGGTTCTATGATTCGATTGTATGAATTTATTAAGTAGAGAGCTCCATGTTTAATCACATGATGTCTTTTCATATGTGGGACGTATAAAGATATAGAACCATATTTTTTAATTTCAACCTAATGTTTTCCTTTGTATCAATCTTCCAATCACTAAACTTTTTAATTTCATCATTGAATTTTACTAATCACTCTTACGCTACTTTTTGTTAATGTCTTTAATGAAAACCGTATGTTGCATCCAAGTTAGACACACGACGCTCACGCTCAAACTTGGAAGTCCGTTGATGTTGTAAGACTGCCATTAAAGACATCAACAAAATTCTCAATTTAGAGCTATGAACAAAGTTCAAGGATCGAACTCAAAAATATAACAATTGGAAGACCGCAATAAGAAACAATGTAAAATTAAAGGACTAGAGATAAGTGTCACGTAAAGATACTAAATGACTAATGAGACATAAAGTTTAAAGACCAGAAATTTCAGAGATTCCCAAGTTTTGTTTTTAGAAAATGTAAATAATGCATACAAATGATGACTGCAACAACAGAAAACAAGTTTAAAATTACAAATTGAGATTTTCAATAGGGGGTGTTATCTTCCCCTAATCTCAAAATCTTTATTAACACGTTAACATAAATTCTAAAATTATCAATAATATACTCCTTTTTTAATCTTCTTCCATCTTCCTTTTCTATTACTAATCAATTGTTGTTTTATTTGTTATTAGAGTAAAATTTTAGTTTCAATTTGAACTTGAACAACATTTTCAAACTTGCAAAAGACAGTTACTATCGGCCTACAGTTACAAAGCACAACATCATTGATTAAGTTTGAGATTCACAACTTGGAAAGGTAATTATATTTATTCACTTTAAAGTTTAAAAAACTCATTAACTAAGATATTTAATATGCAACTCTATTTGCATAATAATTTATTTTATTTCAATCATACACTCTCCTTGGTTCCTATTTCAATTTTATTTTTTTCATCTAAGTTGTTAGTTTAGTAAAACTCAGTGTGGAATATATTCTTAATTATGCATACTTTGTACCTCCACACACTACTACATGAATGCCTATATTTAAATTGGCCTTCAAGTCTCTAATAGGGTTTCGCAACTAAAATGTATATTTAAGTTTGACAGATATTAAATTTCAATCAATAAGCACATGAGTAGGCAAGTTTTATTTCACATGCATGGCTGGAAGTTATTAATTAATTTGAGCCCAATCATACAAGTTTGAATTGCTCAATATTATCTAAAACATTTTAGAACACAATATGTTTGGTAGACTTGACCAATCATTGCATAGATTGCATCACCAAATCTTTAATGAACTGCAATCTACTGACTGAATTCTGGTCCATTTTCAACTCCACAAAATCTTATGTGAACAAAATAATTTTTTAAATTATTTACAAGTTTAGCTATTATTCAATCCCTAAAGACAATAATGATTGCTTAAAAACCTGTTAGCATTTTATTGAGCTTTTTAACGTAGAATTATACAAAATATAATCTATCATCTTACAGAAATCTATTTTAAACTATAGTCTAAATATAGTTGATTCTTACATAAAATTTTTATAAACTACTCTTGCTTTTTATTTTGAAGAATAACAAAATCATTTGCACATCATTCACAATATCTTATCCATTCTCAATTTCCACGAAGTATAACAAAATCATTTGCACATCATTCACAATATCTTATCCATTCTCAACTTCCACAAACTTCACTCAATCTTATTCATTTAATTTATTTGACCACATATTATAAAGTATGTACGATAAGAATAAAATTAAAAGAATTCCAAGCATAAGATAGAAAATATTTTCTGGCTAGAAACAACTATTACTCCTTAATATACTACAATACAAATAAGTATTAAAAAAATACAATTATAGGTTAAATTCATAAAAGTAAATCCTATCAATATTGTTTATATCTTTATAGAGGGAAATATAAATATTATTCAAATGATAAAAGGTTTGTAATAGTTGTACTTTTTATGTATTTCATACTAACAATATTTAAGTATATTTTAGAAAACTAATATCCCTCTTTAGGAATGAAGCACAACTATTAGAACAATAGATATGTATGACTATACCTATATCCATATCCATACATTTATATGCAAAGATGAATAATAATGCAGGCTTGCAAGTATGTTAGGGCAAAAGAGTGGAAAGCATATATGATGCTGGTGTAACTATCAAATCTCAACTTACGGAAAGAAGATCAACACCAGCTGCTTCAAGAGTAGGAACAATAGTTGCCAGATCCTGCCAAGCATATCATGTGTGAGAGCTTTATGTAAATAGTAATTATTAATAGCACACTATAAAAAAGTAGCACAAGACCTTAGGAGGCCACTTGGGGAAGGCAGACTTAAAGTCAGGCAAAGAATTCACTCCTGGCCATGCATCCTCATTTGGGGTACCCAAAATTCTACATGAACAGAACTTATGGATTACAAACAATACAAACATTTCATGCAGCATCATGTTGCATAAGTTGAATAATTTATAAGGATTTGATAAAAATAGAAAACAGATGCTTAACAATGGTCAAGTCTCCATATTAATCATTTATTACGAAATATATGTTCTCTTGTTTCTTTGACATGAATTGCATCGTTACCATCTAAGGACAAAACGATGACATTTATGTTAAATGGGCTTCTAATTTCTCAAGCCACTTTCCATTACCATAAAAGTTCTTCGTTTTCTCCCTCAAAGTAAAAAACAAATAAAGTACAATTAACTCCCTGAAAGATAAAAAGGAATACCTAGTAATTAACATTGTGTATGTTTGCTTTATCAGAAAGGCGTACAGGAGTGGGGTGAAACAGTGGTGAGAGAAACAACTTAGAGAACAAAGGTATAATGTCTAAAGTAAGGTGTTTGTTTCTCAACACCTCATCCAGAACCAGTCCATGCACCAAAACAGAAAGGTTAGTCGAGTCATCCTATATTGGCATACATTAATTTCTTTCAAATAAAAGTATCTGCTAGGAGCTGATATGAAAAGTGTCAAAGAATTTATAAATTGGGGAAGAATGGGATTTCAATACCAGATAAACAAATGTCATGAAGAACCGAATACTAGTTCACAAGCTATAACACCTGAAAATCTTGAATAGTTCATCAATCTCAGAATCTCCAGGGAACAATGGCCGTTGGTTTACCATCTCAGCAAATATACATCCCACCGACCACACATCAACTGGTGTGGAATAATGGCGAGATCCAAGAAGAATTTCTGGTGCTCTGTACCACAGGGTCACCACCTAGAGAAAAGAACCAGTTTTACCCAAAAAAATGCAATGATCGAAAGCATTCAATATGCCAGCCACCAAAACCATGAATATGATATGAAATAGACATTCTGCTGATTATGATTGTTGTTTGACTCCCACATACTTCTAATTCTAAGATCACCAAGACCTCAAGTCAGCAAGAAAACAGTTCCTATTTTAGTATATATCAAAGGTGTGGGGGATTTTTCGGAATCAATCAATAAGTCTTCTAACAAATTAGAGTGCCTTTTCTGGTAGGTTGGAAAATTTACTCCACATTGTGATAAACTAGCTAAATGCAGTCACACTAGGGAAACATAAATCAGTACACATATTAATACCTCATGTGTAAATGTCCTAACAGGTATACCAAATGCTCTAGCCAGTCCAAAATCTGCAAGCTTCAGTGCATTTGTGCGGCGGTCTATGAGTAAATTCTGTGGCTTCAAGTCTCGATGAAGAACCCTATGAGAATGACAGTAAGCAATACCACGCAAAATTTGATGGAGAAAAGTCTGCAAATGATAGAAATATACAAATAGACCATCATCATACTAAAAAGTTAGAAGCCAAAATATGTGCAACAACAATGGCAACAAAACATCTACCGAGCTAATCAAAATGTGAAAAAACAATATTACCATCAAGGACGAATATTATAAATCATGAATCAACGTCAAAACATTTCTAATTGCACCAACAATTGGCAAATACAAGGACACCAAGTTATTGCCTATCAGTCACAGGTGAAACAACACTATGCTTTCCTGGTGTCTCAAAGAATTGAACCCCAATACACTGAGCCATTCTTTCACCTTTCTAAACGAAGAGTATGAATAATAATAGGCAACTCATAGTCTAGTGATGCTTATGCACATATAATAATACTATTTAATCAGCAGATACTTAAAATAACCATAAAAAAGGTTAAGAAACATCACTAACTTTTATAAGACGTGGATCCTTTGCAAAGTCAGGACAAGAATCCATGTGTTTCTTCAAATCCAAGTCGAGGTACTCAAAAACCAAATATAAGCGCTTTTCACTGTGGACTACATCCTGCAATCTGTCATCAGAATACCAGTAAGAAAATATGTTACACTAAAGATTGCATAATTGCAATGTGCAAAAATTTGCAGCTTCTTAACAACTTTAAGGTACATATTCACTAGAAGAAACTATGCCATTTAGCTTGAAAAGAAGAACCAGTCCAAAAGCATACCATGTCAATATCAAAATCTAAGAAACACTCTGATGAGATACGGCTAGCTATACATGAATATTGTAATCATTAAGAAATATCCAAAAAAAGATTCATGACAACCCCCAGTTAACCATTTTGACACAGCGTATGAAACATACATCAACAAGTATAATGTGCATAGTGCCAAAATTGGAGAGCTTAAGGAGCACAAATATTAACAAAAAGGAAAATTTCAATTTCAAGATAATCAGAAAAGACAGCGATCGTGGCTAATGGCCAGACAAGCTCCCCAAACACGAGAATAAATACCTGACGATATTGCCATGCTGCATTTCCTTCAACAAGGAAATCTCTCTTATTGCTGTGCTAGGCACACCCTCATCTTCCTGCTCCAAGCGAATCTTCTTCAAAGCTATGGTCTCATTGGTCGTACGATCACGAGCCTTGTACACCACTCCATATGTTCCTTCACCAATCTTTTCAACTTTCTCATACTGCGACACGATTGAGAGTCATAATGAGTGAAACACAGATTGACAGGAACAGATTGGAACCAGCTTTGTTATTTTAAGAAAAGGACACCCCTTTAAAAAGAAACACTTGCCTGCTCCATTCAGCTTACCTTGAAAGACACTGCAACAAGCACCGAAAAAGATACAATGAAGGTCAGGTTATGCAAAAATGTTTCAAGACGACAATATTTGCTTACCATGAAATATAAGTAACTTGGGAAAAAGTTTAATAGCAAGGCCTATAGACAAACGCTAAGGGAGAGACAAACACAGAAAAGCATAGATCGGCAGGCAACTCGTTTTGTTCTCTCAAGACAAACATCAGAAAACATACTTCGTATCGACATTCTTCATCAGCATCAATTATGGAGAACACTAATAAGCACAATGTAGCTATAAACGATAGCATACATAAATACTGAAACCAAATCTTCAGAAGAAGTAAGCTTCCTAGGTCGAGCGAAGAATGAAATCGTACACAAAATTGAAAATAATTCAATCCAAACACATAACACACCCAACTCGGAAACTAACAGCGTGTATTAAATACTCAGAAGCACTATAAAATCACACATCCAACAAAGGCACGCCATCCAGATTTAACAACTAAAAATCATGCAATCACGAAGAAAATGTACTGAAGTCATTCACAGGAGATTGACAAGTAGTGAAGATACAAAGATCAATCAATCTGCTCTTTAAAAACAAAAGGAAAGAGAGAAGCACCGACAGAGTTACAATCTAAAAGAAATAGGAAGAGGCGATGCAGTTAAAAGATAGAGAAAAGGTACCCAAACAAAAGAAGCTTCCAACTCTTTCTTGCTTTCTTCCTTCCTCAACTTTACTGGGAGCGGGAGAGAAAGAGAGAAGAGAGAGGGGGAAATGCGGTAGACTGGTAGAGTAGAGGACTTGCAAGTTGCAACCCAACCCAATGACTCCTTACACCTTAGGTCATTTTTGCCCCTCCCTCACCACAATTTGATCCAATCTTTCTCCGTTTCATTTTTGTTTGGGTTACTTTTTGGCGCTTTCCCTGACCAAAAATTTGGTTGCAACTTTGCGACTGTTAAACGGGAACAAGATTTTTATCTAATTTTTATGGTATTTTATTGTGTCCAGTGAATCTCAATCATTTATTTATATGAGTTTTATATAGATTTCACATAAATAAACGTGAGATTTGTATAAATAAATAACTTAGATTTACTGAACACAATAAAACACGGTAAAATTAAACAAAGGAATTGAACTCTATTAAACGCTTTCTAGTAAAAGATTACGTGGCGTGTGGCAATTTTTTCAATGACTACGGGAAATGGTAATTCACACGGTGATCTTCCAACTACGGTCAAGTATGTTTACTGAGGTATCTTAAAATCCTCCGTGATTTTTAAAAAAGGAGAAAACAGTTTTATTATTGTCACGTTTTAGCAAGCAGTGTAGGACCTATAGGTTAACTTCCATATTTATTGCCAGATTTTGAAGGATAGCATAGGCGCGTAACAAGTGCCAAAACAAAATTTGGGTCATATCGTAATTATTAGCTAATCGTTTAGGTTTGCTTGCCTAATTTGTAATCATGATAATATCACTGTTCCATTTTCTCTCAATTTTATAAAAGGAAAATAAAAGCAGAAACTAATTGTCTTTCTCTTCTTCCGGTGTGACATGATTTAAACCGATTAATCATATTAAAAAATTTATTTGAGACATATATAAAAATATATCCGAAGATTTTCGAAATAATTCCATGTGTAATATTACCTATGTTATCTTTGTATATCATTAGTTGTTTAAAATTAATTAAGAGGAATAAATTTAATAAGTAGAGTAAGTGGAAGCAAATTTTAATAGGTATAGTTGTTGGAAAACCATAACGAGATCCGTCCCTGACCACAATGGAATAATTACGAAACTTTTTATATTTTGATTTTCTGAAAACTAAGATCAGTTTAATTCTATAAAACGATAAACACATAAATCATAACAAAGCATGAATCTAAATTTATACCTTATTTTGATGCTTAATCTTTTCTTATCACATCTTTCGAATCATTTTCAAAGCCAGTCCATCTCAACTATCGTAGTCACACAAGTATCTAGCCTCTAACAGTATCCACAGAATAGATTTAGAGAACTCTGTAACTCTTATAAAGAGTGTTAACCAAGAAGTGTTAATTCCATTAAAGCTTTTATATTAAGTTTTGGACATTTTAGTTATTTAATTGAAATTAAATTCTACCTCCATTAGATCTTTTATAACAAGTTTTGGATATTTTAGTAATTTAATTGAAATTAAATTCTATTTTTTTAAAAA
Source organism: Erythroxylum pelleterianum (assembly GCA_027563865.1). Classification (NCBI taxonomy): domain Eukaryota; kingdom Viridiplantae; phylum Streptophyta; class Magnoliopsida; order Malpighiales; family Erythroxylaceae; genus Erythroxylum; species Erythroxylum pelleterianum. Next base: position 28,462,336 of record JAOQMR010000005.1, read on the forward strand.
AGTCAATGTACTCAGTACATAAGGCTCCTCATTTTATGATAATCTAGGGAGAGTCATCTATATACGTAGCCTTCCCTTTGTATTTTTTTACAAAGAGGTTGTTTCTGTGATTTGAAGCTGTTATCTTTTGGTCACAAAGAAGCAACTTTTACCAGTTACTCTAAGGGTATCCTTCTAAATTCTAATTTCAATTAAACTTTACTTAAAATTACAAATAATTCTAATTAAATACCAATTATGCCCAAATAAGATTCAATATCTCATATTGATATATATATTTATTAAATATCTTATATTTAGTCATAAAATTTCTCAAACTTTACAATCAAGTCCAACTTGATTAAAAATATTTTTGCTCTCTTCAACCTATATGTGACCTACTAGGTTTCTAAATATGTTGACAATGATTATAAATTATAATTATAATTCATAATTAGAATTAGATAATCATATATCAAGATTGACGTTTAGCAACGCATCATGACCACCCCAAATATATAGGAATGTTAAAGTGATTTTAACTAACCTTTCCATGATAATTTTTTGGTATAATTCAATTTTTTTAATCATATAATGTTCCGATTAAATAGATCATGGAATTAATGTCTATTCTTTTTAGTTCAATCATGTTAGTTATTCGTCTTTAGCTATTGATTCAGTTAATGACATTTATAAACTATTTACAAAGTGTCATTTCACCTTGACTAAGGACTTCCTGAATCAATACCAATCAAGAACAATATAACATTCTCCCTAATTATTTTAGGGTGATGAATCATATTTTGATCACACAATTACCTCCATATAGTTTATACTACATCCAATGACTCCTATAATTAGAATAGGTCCTAAGTAGTATCAAAGCATAACAATTACTATACATGATAACATTAGAGATCTCAAGTCAAATGATCACTTATACAATCATCAAAATGAGAATTTTCATAGATAAACAAGTAATTTTCCAAATGGATTTCTCATGTTGGGTCGGTTAAGTGAACTTGTTCTCTTACTAGCACTCATACGTTTGTTTAAATATCTCCATATATTAGCCTATGAGATCGACTAGTTCCTTCGTAAGGAAAAACATAACGTGTGCTAACCTTTTTACATTTTGTTAATGTTCAGTCTTAACAGAACAATTTATGAATAATATATAAATGCAATAAGAATCTCATAAATATAACCTTATTATAATTTCATTTGCAATGTATAATTATCCCATGGACTTTATCAGATACATCTAAACATGTATAAGATAAAAGAATGTCTCTAAATTATTTTATCACTAAACTACAACCAATCGATTGGATTTAGGGCATAAACTAACAATTTCCTACTTACACTAAGCCCCTGCTTGGTTAGATGTTAATTAATGGAATAGAACGAAATAAAACGGAAAGGAACGGTTTATAATTGAATGGAATGTAATATAGTGAAAAGTTGTTTAGAAGAGATGGAACGGTTCATAATATAATATAGTGAAATGTTGTTTGGAAGATAGATAGAATAGAATGTAATGACTATTATACCCCTTATATTAAAATAGTTGTTGCATGAGGTTTAATGTTATGATTTTAAATATAAATCATTTCCATTTAAAAGTCACAATTGGGACTTTAATTTTTTATATATTTTCTATTTTAAAGTAATAAAGGTTTTATTATTTTATAATTAATTATATACAATTTATTATTGATTATATGAAAATATTATTATTAATTATTTAATATATTTTAATTTATTATATTAAATTTTATTTTATTCTATTATATGTGATTTATATTTAAAAATAATTTATTTATATTTTTATTTATATAGAAATATACACAAACAATTAAAAATATTAAAAATCGTGCTTTTCCGGATAACTCTTCATTGTCATGATTGTGCAAAAGCACGATCGTGCAATTCCTAATTTCTTCTCTCAGTCACGATCGTGCGACGCCACAGATAACTTTTCATTGTCGATTCCTAATTTCTCCTCTCGGTCACGATCGTGCTTCTTCCCGATCGTGTGACTCCGGATAACTCTTCATTGTCACGATCATGCTTATACACGATCATGCAATTCCTAATTTCTCCTCTCAGTCACGATCATGCAACTCCTCAAAAGGTTCCTCTATCACTATCATGTTTTTCATTTATATATCATCAAGAACCATACGATACTTGTTTTAAACCCCAAACTCTTCGACCACCATTTTGCAAACACATGCTAAGAAGCTTCATTTATTTGCTAACTACATGTCATCATTCTTATTGCTCCAACTCTAGTCATGCACGTTAATAAGTTAAATGCTAGTTTAATTAAATGCTAGTCACGGGGGTGACTAATTGCGTGGTGGCTAGTCACAAGGGTGACTAATTAAGTCACCCCCGTGACACTAATGCTAGTCGTTCACCTTTTAGCTTCCTGATCTCAGTACGTTATCCTTGATTGGTTCTCGACTTTCAGATTGTTAGATTGTTGTAAAAGAGAAGCAAAATAACCAAAAACACCTTTCATTAAGTAAATTTCCCATAGTTCCCTCAATTACATGGCTTCGTGATAAATTCATCCACAAAATATACAAAAATATCTGACAAATTGTACACATTGAGCAGAGGGAAAAGGACCTGATACCAAGTCATCAACACATACTACACATGTCTTCTATTAAGAAGACACCAAAAAATCTAACATGTTCTTCCGAATATTTATTAGTGCACCAAGTAATGCCCTAACTTCATCAGGCCTACGAACAAGGAAAAAATAACTTTCATACAAATGGCTTTAAAATATTCTCAATTGGATATATATAGAGAAAGTTATACTGAATCTCACATATGTCCTCAAATTCATCTACAAGCAATGACCTAAACATAGAAAAACATAATATAGTCTATATAAAACATACTATAAAAGTGTCAAATACCAATTAAATAAAATGTAAAATATATACCTATTAGAAAAATAAAGATATAGAGAAACAAAGATATTCACAATTAGTAAAGAAAAAAATTAAGATATTGATCAAATATCTCCACTAACTCCTCATATCATACACAAATACTCCTTTTCCTTCATTTTTTTCATAAACAAGAATCCATGTCAATTAATTTTCACTAATTATTTTAATACTTTTTTACACTTTTTACATCTTTGTTATATGTTTACAAGAATGCCCTTTTTTTCAATTGGCATAAATTTCCCTTATTCATTGTCACTTTATACGTTTTATTATCTACCCTACAATTATTTCCTTGTTACCATACCTAACAACCATTAAATCATAAGTAAAAGCCCTAATAATCATAAACTATGGTACATATACTTGTTTTTCTTTTAAGCTCAAGGTTTTATTTATAAAGAGGTACCAAGAAAAAGGCTAGAATTTTATATAAGGCTCAAAATGGGCTCACAAATGAATTAATGTATAAAAGAGAAGCAATTTAGCTCAAAATTCCTTTATCATTTTAATTCTCATACATATCTCACATGTAATCTCAAAAAGATGAAATCAAAGAAGGCTTTTGGAGATAAAGAATATACATGAGGGATCAATTCCTCACGAGATCATTTAAGTCAAATCAAAATGTTATTAATTAACAAATTTGGTTCTTAATATTTATAAAGTCAAATTTGCATTACAATCATTCAATCATATTATAGATTTAATGTTTAACAACCAATCTTATCTAATAATTATGTATATACTTATTCTCTTAACCTAAACTAACTAATGAGTTCTTAAACACAGCTCAAAAAGAAAAACTTAGTTAAATATAACCTAAAACACATTAACCACATAACTTAAAAAATTGTTAGTTGAAAAATAAAACCTAAAGAAAAGAAAAAAAGAGATTTTAGGAATTCACTTCTCCACACTTAAAAATGACATTTTCCTTAAAGGCAAACAAATAAGATAATGAAAGCAAGTGTGAGAGACAATAAGGTATAGAAATCTCCCCTAAATTTCATGCATAGTTAGTGAGGTAAAATCCAGAAAATTCCATCACAAAATACCTTAAAAAGAAATTCAAATAAACATTAATGGACATTTAATTTAATTTAATTACAAAAATTAAATTAAATTAAATTATTCATACTTTTAATTAATTAAATATAATATAATATATAATTAAATTAAATTATTCAATATTATTATAATAATTAATATATTAAATAATTAAATAATATATATTTAGTTAATAGTAAATCTTATTATAAAAAAGTTTTCATAAATTTTAAAAACTAGAACAAGTTAAAACCAAAAACTAAAACTAAGAACTAAAAATTCAATCAAAAAGTTTTTGAATTAAATTTGAAAACAAAAACTAAAAATAAATAAAACAAATAGGTATTAAGACAATGCAAAGATTGAAGTAAAGCACTTATACCATTGCCCTGACGGTACTCTGGTTGAATAAAATCTTTGGTTAGACATTTTCCTCATGACTGTCATGCAAGAAAGTATTAGAGACATGATATTGTGTGACATTCCATCCATAAGACAATGCAAGAGATAGAATAATTCGAACTGTTGCAAGTTTAATAGAAGTGGACATGCTTTGCATCAAAGTGAAATTTGGCTGGCCTTGAGTTACAGAAATAATATTTTAAGGAACCAAAAGACAGTTGGTGTTTGTAAATTTATACAAACTAAATATAAAGAGGAGATAACAACATCACCTTTTTGAAATGGGAAAAATTGTTCATCAAAGCCAATATGATGTTAGACATGTGAAGACACACTTAGTTGATCTTGCTGACAATTTATATTCAAAATATGGGCATAACCAAGGGTAATGTAAGTAATAAAAAAATATGAAGTTCAATATTATTAGAATTTTTGTTAAATAATTTGGTATACGGGTACATCAGAACAAATTAATGCTAAAGGAGCAGTTGCTTCAAACACAAACTCTTGAAAAGGCAATTTATAACTTTTATTGACCGCAAAAGCATGACATAAGTAGGGTTCTTATTATTAATAAAATGTGAATGATTTTTATTGGAATAATTATAACAATACTAAAGTTGGCATGTCCAAGACAAGAACACCAAGATGATAATATGGTGGAGAGAGTAAGAACAAAATCTCTTACAACATGAATTGGCTCAAGAGGAATTAAATATAATGCGCAGTCATTCTAGCCTATATAAAGTAGGTAGCTTGTGTGGATATCTTTGACAAGAAAATAGTAAGGAAAAATTCCACATAAACATTGTTAGACTTAGCAAAAGAATAAACAGACATTAAATTAAAATGAGAATTTGAAACTTGTAGAATATTATCTATGAAAATTTTGATTGTTAGAATGAAAAATAGAAGAGCTAACTTTAGGGATTGAAAGTGTTTTACCATTTCCAAACTTGACTTCATCAGGACCATTATAATTTACATGTCATTTTCACCAACTCTGATGAACATTCATCAAAAATCTCATGTCATAAGTATATAGCCATGGAGAAAACTATAGAGAATTGAGCAAAGATAAAAAGTGTTTTATTCAACTTTAGCTATGAATAATGAAGAGAAAATCTAAATCTGTTATATTCTCTCTCTGGAAGACTATATATATACATAGTTACAAAAGGAAATAAGTTACTTACATTGAGCTTAATAAACAATAAGGCCGGAGATTCTTTTGTAACAAACTTGCCAACGTGGAAGTGGGGCTAGTACCCTCCAACACCCCCTGCAAGCTAAAGAGTGGTCTGGAATAGACATTCCCAACTTGTGTAAAAGAAACCAACGATGGGTAGGGGGAGAATCTTAGTCAGAACATCAGCAAGATGGAGCTGGGCAGGTAGATAAATGAGCTACAACAGTCCTTCCATTACCTTCTCTTGTATAAAATGACAATCAATTGCTATGAGTTTTGTCCTTTCATGAAAGACAGGGTTTTTGGCTATATAAAGAGCATATTGGTTGTCACATCTAAGAGAAATTGGCTTTATATCATGAACACCCAATTCACTAAGAAGATTGACAAGCTAAGTGACCTCTGATGAAGCCTGAGCCATAGCTCTATATTCTACTTCTGTTGAAGATTTGGATATAGTGCTTTGTTTTTTAGACTTCTAGCTAATTGGAGAATTACCAAGCATCCCCAAGTAACCAGTGACAGACCTACGTGATGAGGGATAGGAGGCCCCATTAGAATCAGAGAAGGCTTCAAGTGTGAGCTGATCAGTAGCTAGAAGGATTATGCCCTGACCACAAGTGCCTTCTACATATTTAAGAGTATGTTGCAAAGCAAGTTGGTGAGCGGTTCTGGGATTTTTCATAAATTGGCCCAAAGTTTGAACTATGAAGGCAAGGTCTGGCCTTATGTTGGTGAGATAGTTAGGCTTTCCAATTATGACTCTATAATGACTGGGATTCGGAAGAGGACCACCATCTGCAGTTGTGAGTTTACAATTTAGAGGTAGAGGCATAATAGTAATTTTTTATGAGAGGAAAACCATAATTATCAAGCAATTCTTAAGTAAACTTCTTCTAAGTAAAAGAAAAACCATTCTTGTTGGATCTCGTTTCCGGAACCCAACCTTCAGAAAAACAAAACGTGCGGATAGAGTTTCTCAAAATACAAAAGTGAGCGAAAACCAACGAAATCAAAACGCTTAAGGTCAAAACTTTTAATTCCGACATCCGAAATCGCATACTTTAGAAAAACGTTGGAAAACTATAAAGACAAGTTACATCTTCCGAGAAGACGACTTAGTTTAAACCAATCCAAATTGGTATAGTTTTTTTTTCAACGCCATTCAAAGCAATTCAAAATTCAAAACGTATTTATAGATCTCTCACCTCAATTCATTTGATTCTTCATATTCAATCATATCTCATCATTTAAGAAAAAATCCTATCTTTCCTTTTTGTTTTTTTTCCTTTTTTTCATAAAAATCTCCCACACATAAATACCAACAATTCATATACAAATTTCATCAACTTAAACGGAAAACTTCTTCCGATACATTACATTTGAACTCAACTCATTTAATCCATATACAATTCACAAGGCATGTCCATACGCAAATTCACATTTCATATTCATACTTGGATCCATATCTCATCAAAGATAAATGTTTATAAACTTTAATAGCGATTTCAACCCACATTACATCACCAATACCAAAATCCAAATACAAAAGACACAAAACCCCAAAATTCTCAATAATTTCTAAGATCTTATTCTTACAACAATCCAACTTAAAAATACAACATATGTAAAACAAACGAAATCCTTGACTTTCTTTCATCCGATTTCTTTCTCATCACCTGGAGATGAGAATGAAAGTGGGGTGAGCTTTACGCTCATGGGTAACAAGTTTATAACCAAAAACAAGCAAAAACCATTGTAAAGTTTAAATTGAAATATATGTCACATATTTTCAAATTCAATAAGCAAAACTGTTGAAAAATTCATTTGTCATATAAAAATCATGATAATTTCATAAAATGCTTCGTCTTTAGTCAAATACGAAATTCAAACTCAAAACTCATAATCCAAATACCATCACATCAACACAGTATAATCCATTTAACCATCGATACAAAACACTCAATTTATGCAACATACTTGACAATTCAAAGATGCAATGCACAAACAATGGCTTGAGAGTTCCGTGGAATAAAACAGATAAACTGAGGTTTAAACCGTGAAAAAAACAAGTCCGATTTTTCGAGATCTCGTGGCCTCAAGCGGCAGTCGGGATAAGGCTAGACGTCGACGTGCACGTGACTAAAAAAACGTTCCTCTCTCGCCTAAACAAAAGCACATAATCATGCTTAAATCAGTTTATCGAATGCTTTCATACTTTTAAGCTTTTCTATCTTTTTATTCATACAAAATGCCACAACATGTTTTAATGGCATAACTTGAGCATAATTCATAACTCGCAACGTAATTTCAATAATCACAATAATTCAATAACACACATGCATTTTTCCACATTCACGACAATTCAATTTCGATCAATTAAACGCATACACACATAAGCAAATTCTTTACATCATTTAAAAGCAATAAATAAAGTAATTAAAATCATTTAGTCATTTAATTCAAAAACTAACTTTTATTTCTTGATTTCAAAACCTAGATTTCCTAGATTTCCCTAGATTTCCCTTCTTTCTTCTTTCTTCTTCTCTTCACCGAAGTCTCTCCTCTCTTCTTTCTTCAAAAATTTCGTTCTTCTCTTTCAAAAAGCAAGACAAAATGATTTTGCTTTCTTCTTTCTTTTAATGAAACAAAAATGACCCATTTTCCCCTCCTTATAAGCCTTAAACCATTTAACCTTAAGTGATCTTCCCACTTTGCCCTTATTTTATCTTTAAAACTGACATTTTAACTCCTTATTTCGATCAGGTAAATGAAGCAATTTGATAACACTTCCTTCTAGAAAAATGTTCTTCTATGTCTTATGTTTCTAATGACACCAAAAACAATCAATTTGGTTTAGAAATGAAGAAGTTATGGCCAAAACACTTTCAGACCAAAACTAAACCAAGACTGAACACTATACCTAACTTCACTTCAGAAATTGAATATTTTAGGGACTTAATTGAAATTCTATTCCTTCAGAAAACTTGTAGATCCATGTCTCTAGTTTAATTAGCAAGAAGAATCAACTCAATCGGAGCTCTATAACTCAAGATATCTCCAAAATACTGAAGCATGTTTAGAAAAATATTCAACTCATACTCCTTTAACCAATCATCTCACTTTGATTCAATCCATCTTTTTTAACTTAATTTAAAAAATCATAAATTTAGTCTGGAGATATAGAGGAATGTCTTAGGAAATTAACGCTCCAAAAATCGGATCAATCGGAGGTCGGACGGAAAAGTTATAAGCAAAATAGTGAAGGAGGGTCAGCTGAGCCGGTGAGTCGCGTCGCATATGCGACAGGTCGTGGCTCACGTGCGGCTCAAAAGAGCTGGTCGCGATCGCGAGGCTGCTGGCTTCGATTTTCTTCTTCTTTTTTTCCCTCTCTATTAAAAACCAATGAACTTCAAAAATGCATAACTTTTGACTCAAAACTCCAAAGTTTACAAACTTGGTACCAATGGAAAGATAAAAAATAGGTCTACAACTTCCATGAAGGACTTAAAAATAAATTAGGTCTCTACAGGGGTCAAAAAGTCCACACAAAGTGACTGTTCGTCAACTTCATCCTAAACAGCATCAGAATTTCTAAACATCATAACTTTTCACTCCATTGTCCAAAAATTCCATACTTTGTATCAATGGAAAGATCAAAACAAGCTCTACAATTTTCACGAAGAACTTACAAACCAATTCAGCCTCAAAAAGGGTCAAAACTTCATTTCAAGCTGGCTGTCCAAAAAAATGTCATACTAAACAGTGACACAACTTCCAAAAATCATAATTTCCTATTCCATTTTCCAAAAATCTCATGCTTTATATCAATGAAAAGATAAAAACATAATCTACAATTCTCATGAAGACCCTAAGAATAATTTCTAACTTTAAGAGGGTCAAAAGTTCACTCAAAGTTTCTGTCCCCAAAAGTCTATCCTAAACATCGACAAGACTTCAAATAATCCTAAATGATATCAAAAAATTACATACTTTATGGCCATAGAAAGCTATCAAAACAAGCTACAACTTTCATTAAGACCACTTTGGCTAAATCTATCTAGATCAGTACAGATTTGCCATTGAAGTTTCTGAACACCATTCCTACACTTAGGATGGCTTATCAACACATCAACTTCACTTACCAACACATCAACTTCACATATTCCCCCACTACCACATACTCTTCATCCAATTCATCTCAAACACAATTCAAATCTCTAACATGCCATTCCAAAGCAAATACTCAACAGCAAACTCAACAAGGAATAACATGCACATACACATTTCTCTTTCACAAAAGTCATACACAATCATACACAAAACACCCATTTCATGTATTAACCTCAAAATATCATTGCAATTGCTCCAATTACCATTACCCAAATACAACATTAAACACCACTAATTCCTCATTTAATTTCATTTAATAAACCAAAATTTCAAGAAAAAGTTCGGGGTCTAACAATTCTAGAGGTGAGTTACCTCAAGATCAAGGAAGTAATGAAGTTGTCCAAGGTCTTTAATCCCAAAATTTGTATTAAGTTGAGCTTTTAAAGAGTGAATTTCATCAAGATCAGACCCAGTCACTAGAATATCATCTACATAAACAACCACCAAGGTGATGTGAGAGACAGAATTCTTCAAAACCAAAGAATAGTCATTCTTAGATTGAGAATAACCCTGTTGCCTTAGGAAATTAGCAAGCTTAAAGAACCACCATTGTGAAACTTGTTTAAGACCATAGAGAGATTTTTGAAATTTACAAACTTCATTGTGAGGATTAGGAACCCCTTCAGGCATTTTCATACACACTTCCTCATGTAAATCTCCATGTATAAAGGCATTGTTCACATCTAGTTGAAATAAACCTCATTTCTTACTTGCAACTAAGGCAATAATGGACCAAATAATGGACATATTGGCTACTGGAGAAAAAGTCTCAGTGAAATCAACCCCAACCTTTTAAGTGTTGCCTCTTATACCTAGCTTTGCTTTGAATCTTTCTAAGGAGCCATCAGAGTTTAGCTTAACCTTGTATACCCATTTGCAACTAATGGCTTTCTTCCTTGGGGTAAGAGCCACCTCTTTCTAAGTCTGGTTGTGTATAAGAGCATTAACTTCACACTTCATAGCTTGTACCCAATTAGGATCAAATGAAGCCTATTTGTAGGAGGTGGATTATGTATATGTAGCGAGATGGGTAATATGGTCTTGGAAAGAAGGGGAAGATTATCAAATTTGATTAAATTGCACCAATGAGGGGAGGTAGAGGTAGTATTATAAGAACAAATTTAATCGTGCAAATATGATGGTGGATTATATGGCTTAGTTGATCTTCTAGGTGTTGAAGGAATTGAGGCAGATCTAGGTAAAGCAGAAGCAATAGGAATAGACAGAAGAATAGATCTGTGTGAGGAGGGGATGGATGTAGGAGTGGAGGTTGGAAAAGGATCATAGAATGAAGAAGTAGGGTGAGATTCAGATTGGAAGAAAATAGGATGGGGAAGAGTAACATCAGAATCTTCGTGAGGAATATGGTGAAAAAGATGTTCATAGAAAATGACATCTCTGTTAGAATATACTTTATGAGAAATAAGATCATAGACTTTATAAGCCTTTTTTCCATAGGGGTAGCCAATAAAAATGCAAGGATGAACTCTAGGTTGAAATTTGGATCTGTGGCATTTTTTAGTAGCAACAAAACATAAGCAGCCAAAGTTTCTAAGGTGGGAATAGTTCGGTTTTTGGTTATGGAGAAATTCATATGGGGTTTTGTGGTTTAGGACTATTGAAGGCATTCCATTTATAAGATATATGGCAATTAAAAAACATTCTCCCCATAATTTGATAAGTAATTTAGACTAAAAAACATATAACGATCTAGTTATCTCAAGTAGGTGTTTATGTTTTCTCCCAATAATTCCATTTTATTGAGGAGTATCCATATAAGAAGTTTGATGTAAAATGCCTTTACTAGTATAAAATTTAGTGTCAGAGAACTCTAAGTCATTATCGAATCTTATGACTTTCACATAAGCATTAAACTAAGTTTCAATGAAAAGAATGAATGATGTGAGAATGGGGAAGGCATTACTCTTATGAGATAAGAGATGGGTCTAAGTAGCCATTAAGAAATCATCAACAATGGTGAGGAAATATTTATATCCATTATAAGTTGCATATTGAAAAAACCCCCATATATCAATGTGAAACAATTAAAAAACACAAGAAGTGGAGGTATCACTTGTAGGAAAAGAGGATCTCTGATGTTTAGCTTGTGGATAAATTTGACAAATAGAATTACCTTTTTGAATACAAGGAAGACAGTTTATATGTTTCATGCTATCAAAAGAAAGATGACCTAATCTGCAGTGCCAAAGGTCAGTGGTAGACATGATAGATACAACAGCAATACAATCACTTTTATTAACAAAAGAAGAACCTATGCTAATAGACAAACTAGCAGTGACACCACTCTTATCTTTGCATGGATTTGTATCAACATAGTAAAGACCTCCTGACTCTTTACAAAGGTCTAGGTGCTGCCTCATTAAAAGGGCCTGAATGTAGCAAGAATGAGGTGTAAAGACAACATTAGAGGAGAGATGTTTGGAGAGCTTGCTAGCATAAATCAAATTGAATTGAAAATTAGGAACATGAAGAGCATTATGCAAAATAATATCTGGGGTAAGTCTAATGGTGCCAATATGTTGAATTTGTTCTTTCTTACCATTTGGCATGGTGATAAAATAGGCTTGTTTCAAAGGTATAAAAGTGTCAAAATGATGTAAATGGGGGGTCACATGGTCAGTGGCTCCACTATCAATAATCCAATTGAGATTAGGCTTAGAAATGTAGAAATAAAAAGACCTACTAGCCAACAAAGCAAAAGATGAATCTATAGAGTGAATGGGGGAAGAACTCTCTAGACTGTGCTTGCTTAACAGAGCAATCAACTGAATATACTACTTATGAGTGATGCTAGGAGGCGTAGAACTATCGGCAAGATTATCAGAGTTGCACTCATAAGTGTTCTGAAATTGTGCTTCGCCACCATGTTGTTGAACTGAAGCTGCTACCCTTTTTCCTCTTTCAAACCCTCCTTTCTTTTTTTACAACTTAAAGCATTTTTCAATTGGATGTCCTGGCTTTTTACAATAATTGCAAAACATATTACTCTTTCTCTTATTGAACTAAGTTTGCTACTATAAATGAGGAAAGTTTTGGTAATTTCCTAATCCAATAGTTCCATAAAACCTTTGCTGAGAAACAAAACCAAAAGAATCAACAATGATAAGTGCAGAGGAGTGAATTTCCCTTTGTCTCTCTTCTTGGAGGATCATACTGTAAGCTTGTCTTGAAGGTAGCAGAGGATTGAGCATTAAAATATTTCCTCTTATATGAACATAATTATTGTTTAATCCCATGAGGAATTGTATCAGTTGCTAGTTTTGCATTGAGTAGTCATTGCAAGGCCAAAAGCATAAGTACATGGTGGTATGTTGATTAAAGTCCCATATTCATCCCATAACCCCTTGCATTTAGTGAAATATGTAGAAACATAAAGATTGCCTTGAAAAATTGTGTTGAGATCCTTTTGTACTTAAAAAATTCTGGTTCCAAAAGAATGACCATATCTCTATCCTAGTTATTCCCAAATCTACTGAGCTGTAGTGCAATATAACACACTTTCTGCTATATCCTTATCCTCAAAATGTAAGAGCCATAAGATGACCATGCTATTGCATCTTTCCTAGTGAGGAAGAAGAGGCGATCCAGTAATAGGTCGTTGATATCCTCCATTGACATGCCTAAGCTTATTCTTGGCAGTAAGTGATACCTCACAAGAACGCTACCATTGACCATAATTCTCCCCTTGAAGAGGATGATTGGAGAGCATGAAATTTGGATGATCTGAATAGTTAAGATATAATTCATATGAAGGATCCAGGACAAATACAATAAGAGTGTTAGATGAATGAATTTCAATCACCATTAATGAATTTTGGAGAAAAATGTTCTTTGAGAGATTTTAGGAAATAGTTGGTGTACAACAAATGAAAATGAACAATTAAAAGGAAATGTGATCAAATCAAACAATGAAGATTGAAGAATTTGTATAGAAAGAACAAATTGAAACAAAAATGAATTGAATTCCTAGATTAATAAAGCTAGATTGATCGATGAAGCAAATCAAAAGATGAACAAAAATGTTTGTATTTAATTTTGGTGTAAGAATGATTGATTGATGAATTAAAACAAACAGCTGAAAAAAGAAGAAATCAGAACCAATACCTAGGAATTCAATCGAGCTTACGGCTTTGATACCTTGTCATTTCACCAACTCTGATGAACATTCACCAAAACTCTCATATCACAAGCATATAGCCATGACAAAAACTACAGAGAATTGAGAGAGAGAACAAGTATTTTATTCAACTTTAGCTGGGAACAATGAATGGAAAATATATATTTTGTTACATTCTCTCTTAGGAAGACTATATATATATATATATATATATATACGCATAGTTACAAAAGAAAATAAGTCATTTATAGTGAGATTAATAAACATTAAGGCGGGAGGTTCTTCTGTAAAAAACTTGCCAGCGTGGCAATGGGGCTAGTACCCTCCATCAACATGAGACATAAGATTTCTCACATCGGCAATGAGGTGATGTGTTGCTCTTACATACATAATCCAATTATGCATGTTTGAAGGAATTGTTGGTGAGGCATAATCGACAAAAGTTTTAATGTTTGTGGCTTGATGAGGTTGTGCTCTTAGAGTTGTGCATTGTCGTGCTATATAACCATGTCCATGAAAATTGTGACGTATAATTTTATTGTTATTTGGATTGTTGTATTGTCCAAAATTGTTTAATAAGTTTCAGCCTCCTGATAGCCTCTGCAAGTGCACAGATTTAGTTGCAGTAATCAAGTGTCGATCCACAAGGACTAGGTCAAAGTACTAAATTTATACCTCCTAAATTTGCTAAGCAATCGAATTAAGAAAATTACGTTAATAAGAGAATTGCAATGAATGATAAACAGAATTTAAGCTAATATTCTAGGAATTTATTCTAATGAAGAGATTATGTATTTCCTTATAAACTAATTCGCTGACCTAGCACTTTAACTAACTGATGTCAATCAATCCTTTCGAAGTAATCAACGTGTTGATTTCTACTTTTAAACCAATTTCTTAGATTAAAAGCCGAAGTCAACCCAATCAACGCTTTTGAATTCTTATCGTACTCCTAACGAAGAAATCTATTTCTAGATATGCATTCA
>JAOQMR010000005.1:28519305-28538958 GCA_027563865.1 Erythroxylum pelleterianum
AGTTTTGCAAGCTTAGTGGCATTTCCATTCGGGTAGAAATTCAGCTTCTGTATGTTTTTATCCACTCCGTTTGGGAAGTTGTGAGCTTGCAGGAGAGGGTCCAATTGTCCACACGATGCTGCAATGAGTCCTGCATTTAAGATGAAATGTCATTCATGTAAACGTGAAAGCCAATTGAAATCACAATATCTTAATCAAGCTCAACACTTGTAAAGTCAAGAGCAATAAACAGCAAAGTAATGTTAGGTTATGGACTTGTGTTCGTACTTCCGAGGGTCAACCCAGAGACAGCGTGAATACACTAAACAAAGGTCCTCATCTAAGTTTGAAATACAATCAGGAATCTAGAGAGGTACCTGTAAACAAGGGAGAAGGTTTGCCGGGTCTAGATTGGAACTCAGGATGGAATTGAACACCAATATAATAGGGGTGATTGGGCAGCTCAACAATCTGCAATTTCAATTTTACGCCAAAAATGCAACTCAGAATCACTTCCAGACTATTCAAACTAATTCCAGATCAAAATGCTTTTTAAATAAATATTAAATAGTAAGGATAGTCAATACCTCCATTCGTTGTCCAGTTTCATCTTTGCCTGTAAACGAGAGACCAGCATCCTCCAGATGTGCTACCATGTCTGGATTCACCTGCAAAAGAAACATCAGCCATACTTCTATTAAATGACAAAGACTTGACCTTTTCTTATTTACTTCAAGTGTACTCTGATATAGCTTTGTACTCCCTACTGATATAAGACTATTTGATTTAGAAAGAATAAAGTTTGTCCTTTGTTCTCTAAACATTTTCGGTCAACTCAAATCCTACAAAACTTGTGTAAAATAACTTGTACTCCCATACCTCATATCTATGCCTATGTCTTTCATCGACGAAGCTTTTATTGCCGTATCTGACAGAGTACAGCAAAAAAAGATCAGGTAATCTCAGACAAGTCCACAGAGCAGAAACTTTGACAACATTTATTTCTCAGATTAAGGAATTCCGGTTAACTTGTGAACAACCACATCTTAGGCATGTGTTTCCCCCGGGATTTATGATATGACTATGTTAACAGAGTTTTACAAAGTAGCTTATTCACAAACAAATTGATGCCACTTACAATTTTGCAGATTTGGAGTCCATGATTTTAAAATACGTCCTCCTAGAGCCAACACGCATGGTGCCTCCCATATGAGTTTTTGAACCCTGTTGGAAGGCAAAAGTTCCAAATTGAGCACGAAAAAATGAGAGAAAATTAGGTTTCATAGGGTAATCTCAAGCTAGTTAAACGTCAGAACCTCGGGCATGAAAATCACACAACGATTCTTAGTCTCGCGATCAAATTCCTCACTGTTAGCATCATGCAGACCGAGAACAGAACGTGCAAACTCAATAACCGCAATTTGCATTCCCAGACAAATGCCAAGGAATGGTTTTTTATTCTCTCGCGCATACTTAGCAGCAAGAATTTTCCCTTGCACACCTCTGTCACCAAATCCCCCTGGCACAAGAATGCCGTCGGCACCCTGAAAATAGAAGCTATTAAGAAGGCTGCAAAATGAGGTTGGCATTTCTTAAGGGAGCGTAGAAAATTTCTTCTACCTTTCACTAATATCAGAAATTAAGCAATAGCTGTACAAACCTTTAACAATTTCCATGCAGCTTTGTAAGCATCAGGATTCTGCAACAGAAGAAACTCGAGTTTTAAAATTTTCAAGGATCTATCAAGCAAACATTTATGACTTCAAATTATTGACCTCTTTAGCTGTTTCTTCTTCAAGATCAGTAGCTGCTACCCAATCCACAGCAAGTTTCTTGCGCCTATTAACAGATGCATGCAAAAGAGCCTGTGAAGAACAAAAATAATTTTGTAATCGACAGTAACAGATATCCCAATTCTCTGGCTACATAAATTACACCACTTCTTGCACAACTTTTCAGACACTTAGACATTGCTATGAAACTTGATCAAAGCATATAATACAAGCAAGCGGGTCATTCCATACCTCTATAACGATTAGGAAGAAGTTGCCAAGGGAAATGGCTTTATAACATAAGAATTGACGAGATAGGAAGACTTTCAGTAGACTTTCTTTTTTCCCTTCATGTTACAATTATCCATAAGGAGGTAATGGAAAAACAAAACGGGCGCTGGTTTTGGGTACTGTTTATTGCAAGCTCACAGCGTTTTTAACTCTCACTTTTACAGAGTTTCTCTAAAGCATCACTTGTCTTTCTCTTCTTGTGCATGCTAGCTACTATCAACGGATGACAATTGCAAAATGTTCAAGCCACTTAAAACTGGTTAAGTCCCAATTGAATATTTGTAGTTACTCTACAAAATTTTAGTTTTTATATTAAAATTACTAAGAAGCATTATTATAAAACAAGAATAGCACCTGCCATTTCTGCTAAATTCAGTCATATGAAGACAAACTTTTTGACAGAAAAAAAAGTTCAAAGTAAATAGGAACATGATGCGGAAAGTACCTTCAGTACAGAAAGGTAAGCATCTGGAAGGCCTGTATACTTCCCAACCATGGCAATTCGAACCTGTTATGTAAAAATTAATGAAGCCATTGTCAACAAGTGAACAGTGACAATTGGTAAATAGTTGAGTCGACATTTTCTCAGGACTTACCTGCTCATCTAACATGTCACAAATTTCAGCCCTTCTAGTCCAGTCTCCTAAATTTGGTTCCCTTGCATTTCTGCAAATTAGAAGGCATGATAGTATAGGGGTGTCAGGAAATAGAAGATATCACTGAAGACCATTTGGTCTATGCATCAAAAAAGGAGAAATAAGGAAGTGTAGGTTCATTAGACAAACCCATTAAGGTTCAGAACTCTCAGAATTGCTTCATGAGCCCTTTGATCCTAAAGGAGGATAACAAAATAACATTATAATTCTAAAGTTGGAAGCTGCAGCGCACGTTAAAAACAATCTCAAAGCTGGAATAGAAGTACTTACTCTTAAAAGTAAAGGAATATGCCAGATGTTGGGAACATCATAGAGTGTGACTATGTTCTCTGCCTGGATATGTTAGTTGGTCTCAGTAATTTGGGCAAAGTTTCTGAAGTGATATGTAAGAAAAATTCATATTCTCGTCAACATACCTGTACATGGCAAAACTGAGAGAGTTTCTGCTTTACATTCTCATCAAGTGCCTGCAAGACATTTTCAACCTTATAACACAAATGAAGCCAACTAAAATGTGGTTTTGTGTGTCATCTCAGTGAGAGTGTTGAAGACAGAGATAGGAAGCAACCGCTGTGCTGCGACATGCTAGGATATTTGGTGTCAATCCTAGACCTCGTAATCCTCGAACACTGTGCTGAGTTGGTTTTGTTTTCTGCAGAGAAATAGCATTTCTGAAGCTTCAGTGGACATATTTATCCATACAGTTATGATAATATTGAGAAGTTGTCAGGAAATTCACCTGTTCACCGACGACATTTAAAACAGGCACAAGACTGACATGAATTAAGCAAAAGTTACCAGCACCTGAAATAAAAAATAGTAATTAGAAGAACTTGGTAGCATTGGAAGGCTAGAGGCAAACATATAAACTGTGTCACAACAATGTTCTTACCCACACGGTATGAGAACTGTCCTAAAGCCTCGATGAATGGCATGGATTCAATGTCCCCTAAACGCAGGAAAGTTGCATATGAGTTGTGACTGAAAGAAAAACATGGGGAAAGCTGAATATAAATTAAGTACCTATGGTTCCACCCAATTCAATGACGCAAACATCTGCAGGACCAGGCATTCCATCTACTGGTATCACTGCGACACGTTCAATCCACTCTTGAATGGCATCCGTGATGTGAGGGACAACCTAGAATTTTCAAGAATACACGGGTACTACATAAACATGTAAAGACCAGGTAAGCAGCAACCAATTTTAGTGATGAGTTCAGAAACAAAATGAAAACCTGCACAGTTCTCCCCAAATAATCTCCCGTTCTTTCTTTATTGATAACAGCCTAACAATTAACGACAAAAGGACTGATTAATAAGGTAACAAATTTATGAAACACTAAGAACTTATCCCGTTTAAGAAACTTGCCTGGTAAATCTTTCCGGTAGTAATGTTGTTATCACTTGTCAGTTTGATACCTAGAAATCTCTCATAATTTCCAAGGTCCAGATCCACCTTCAAACATGAAATAAACAAGTTAGCTTCTAAAACTTGGATACTTTTTCTTTCCTTTTGTTTTATGTTCATAAAATCACTTCCCCATTGATATTAAAGTTATATACTGTGAAGGTCCGATGAGTATCAACTGGATATCAACCTTTTCGTAGTTGTTGATTAATTTTCAGATTTAACCAAAATAATCAGCCCCAAAGTTTTTCATCAGATCGATTAGAAGCTGACAGAGTTCAAAACTGACTATCACAATCAGAAGGTGATGAAAGGCAGAAATTTTTAAGATACTGAGATTACAAAATGCTAAGCAAAAGCATAGAAAGCTCGTACACCCTTCTACAAAACTTGCCCCCTTAAGCTTTTGGAAATTGGGTTAGGTGATAAAAGAAGCTTTCTACTTAGATGCGTACCTCACCACCATCATCTAAAACAAACACTTCTCCATGCTCGAAAGGTGACATTGTCCCAGCATCGGTGTTCAGGTAAGGATCTGAATTGATATTATTTCCCAACAAACAAAAAAACCCAAAAAAGAACCAAAAAAGGGAAAGAAGGGGTTAAAGATTGGCAAACAGTGAGTTATAACCCAAATCATGAAAAGTTTGAAAAGAAATCAATGTGAACACAAGACAGGCAAAGGAAAAGAGAAAAGAAAAGGGCGGATACTTCTTAAAGTTGGATCAACATGGAGAACTAAAATAAGACAAAAAGTAAAGCCAAGAAGAACCTTATCCTGATAAGCTAAAAACAGAGCAACTGAAAATTACATGAAAGAGAACATATTCTCTTATTTTCCCCTGCAACCCAAAGTTAAATGAACAAAAGTAATAAAAAAAACACGATAATGCCTCCTTTTCGTTTTCCTTTCTGGGTTTTCGGGAAACATATAGAAAGAGAGTTGTGAGTGAACCTCATCTCCCAAAAGGACAGTTCTTTTTCTCAGTTTCAACTGCACGGAAAAGATTTGCAAGAGGAAAGAAGGTTTGAAGGAAAAAACAACGCTAGCCTAACAGTAAAATTAAAACAATGCATATGCACTCAAAACTAATTTAAGAAGCAGTGAAGAAAATTTTAGAAGGGACAAGAAGAAGAGAGAGAGGGAGAGACCTATTTTGATGGAAGTAACACGAAGTCCGCAGGCCTTAAGAAGCAAACCAATGCTACTAGCAGTCACTCCTTTGCCCAGTCCACTTACTACACCTCCAGTGACCAACACGTACTTCATTTTCTTCATTTCTCCCATTTTCTCCCTTGTTCTTCCTCTCTGATCTCTTTTCTTCCCACCAAAAAAAAACAGAGAGAGAGATGACCATTGGACCAAGAAAAACATAAAAGAAACAAACACAACTGGGTTCTCATTGTTTTTTAAGTTATCTAATCACTAGAACACAGAGTTAATGACCCTTCATTTCATGGTTTCTTGTTTTATTGGGTCCATTAACACCATAATCAAGACAAAACAGCAGTATTAACAGCAGTAGCACTAGTACTTGAAGTGATAGTAACTATAGATATGGAAACCTTGGACTGAAGAAGAAGCGCCGATTATCTGTAGACTTGCTCCCTTGGTTTAAAGAAGAAAGGAAGTCGTTCTGGAATTTCGCTGATAATCGGCGTGTGTGTGTATATATATATCCACCCGTGTAGAGAAAACCAAAATGGAGACAAAGCAGTCCACCAAGTTGAACTTAATGGTCAAGTTCTGAACTTGGTCTAGAAGTACAGTCAATCTTGAGTTTAGTTTGGGTTAGGGAAGTGGAGGAAGAAGATAAATAATTAAGACAGGAAATGGAATGGTATGCTGAAAACCAGAAGCAAATGTTTGATGTTGGACTGGAAATATTGGCTTGGCAACGGCACCCTTTTTTATAGTGAGAAAAGGAGACGATGTGGTTCTCCTTTTTCCTCTCGTTTCTTCCCCTTCCGGCCTTCCCTCTCATTTTCATTTTACATTTGTTTAAGCCAAAAGTGAAAAGCCCCTGATAAATCAATTTATTCTTTTTCTAAGATAAGTGGAGCGTAACAATTAGTTGACTTCGGAACGGGTTTACATTTCATTTTCTGGTTATTTTGTGTCACTCTGTTTTATGAATATTTATCAATATAATGCTCATAAAATAAAATAAATACAGATTCTATTATTTAATTTCCAGATTACTATACTTACTGTTAGACCAAATAAAAACAGTTTAAGTAACTTTATATGCAAAAAGAGGTTGTGTATGGAACAGCCTTAAACCCTTGAGCCAATTGTCCTATCTTATGAGGTGCCTACAAATCAACGAGGGGATTAGTCATTGGTCCACCGGTGAATACACTGATCTAAAAAAAAGAATAGATTTTATTTTTGTAAAAAAAATATCCAAGATTAGGTTTACTAATTTTATATCAATGAAAGGCAGGATGGTGATTGCGCCTCTGCCAATTAGAATCTAGCAATGATGTCAGAACAATTGAGGGCGGAGACGATTTCATTGCCGCCGTCTCCGCTCTCCAGGGCAGCCACTGCAACCAGGACTTCTATTTTACATGCAAAAAGATTTATTCGTCGCCCACGCCCACGCCCCTCAGACAACTCCCACATTTTCAGCATCGCATTGTCCCCAATTGCAGCATCCTGTAATGTAGGAATAACGTGCATAAAAATGAATTGGACAAGCATGCTTAAGATATTTTATCTTGTCATTTAAAAGGAAAACTAATTTACAGTTTAGGGTCGAACTCGAAGCGCAGAGCCCCATATATCTAGCGATAACGTATGAACACATTTAATGTATATCCAACTTAAAATTTAGGAACAGCCGTCATATATACTTTCAAACTAGTTGCTTTGGGGATAGTAAAGGTAAATATTGTTAGTTTTGTTTTAGTATGCAAAACAAATAATAAATACAAAATTAAGCTCCACGATATTAGGATTTAAACTATAATCAAAGAGGAAATTAAGCAATTTCAAAGTTAAGAATTAGAGTCGAAAACCGGATTTGGCAATGACATTTCATGAATAATATAACATGGAGATGGTGGGTGTGGATG
Source organism: Erythroxylum pelleterianum (assembly GCA_027563865.1). Lineage (NCBI taxonomy): Eukaryota > Viridiplantae > Streptophyta > Magnoliopsida > Malpighiales > Erythroxylaceae > Erythroxylum > Erythroxylum pelleterianum. The sequence goes on from JAOQMR010000005.1 coordinate 28,526,496, forward strand.
TTAGTGCCAACTGCCAAACTATAATTCGATTTGGTACATTGATAAGTATGGGTGCAGATCAAAATTGTAAGGGAAGTGTCACCCAACCTTATTTTTGTTGAGTGAAAGGCACAATTTATCACATATAAATAAATACACGTACAGAATCAATCAAAAGCCTACTGCCATTACGCTTACCCCACTTGGCCATGACTCGTCATCATTCATTCAGACACCTGATTTTGTCATCACCTATGGCTATGGTATGAAAATTGTCTGTTCGGCCTTCGCACTGGTTAAATTCCAAATTATACGAGTACCACAAAGAAAAATAAAGTTCCCAAGTCAGTTCTCCCAAGACAGGACACAAATTAAGATTCGGATGAGTAGAGACTAGTTTGGAAGCAAAGCATATTCCAAATGTGAAGTGGAACCATTTCAGACAACCAACCAAAAGCTTCAGGTGGGCTACGCTTTCCGAAAGTGCTTGATAACGCGGAATCGAGCAGCATCAACAAAACTTGATTACGAGTCCTAGAACCAAGCATTCGACTGAGGTGTGTCTTTAGTGCTGATAAAATTTAATATGTTGTCTCAGTCAAGTTCTAAGATAGATAGTTTTTGGTAACTAATATAATGTTGATTTGATCCATTTCCATAAGGCTTTTCTCAACAAATTACATAAACAGTATTTTCAGAGAGAGAGGGATGAAAGGGAGTGGTCTGTGGTCTGTGGTCTGTGGTCTGGAGTCAACAAAAGCCAAAAAGGAAGAGAAGAAATGAGCATCCTTTTATTTCAAGGAAACCACCTAACAACCAACCTTAGAAAAACCAAAAAGAAAAAAGGAAAAAAGAAGCGCTAATTAAGCCTGTCAAACCCACCATTTCTTTTCTTGTGAATGTAACCAATTCTTATTAAAATTTGTGAAAGCTTTAAAGCAAAAACAAGAGCTAGTTTTGACATGTTTGGTGTGATTAACAGTGGACATCTCTCTCCGGAAGTCATTTGAAAACAATATCTATATTAGGAGAGAGTAAAATTACATATTATTGAATCTTTCCGAATTCTGCGTTTCAGCAAGATTTATAGCGAGTATTGTTATTGTTGTGTTCAGTTTTAGAATATGTTTAAACTAAAATACCTTTTGAATTTAAACCACTTCTAACAGAGGATCAATCATTAGTGATTTGAATTTCAAAAATAAATGTGTGAAGTTAAAGAAAGGAAGATGAAGTCTTTGACTAGTCATTGTAGAATAAAATAAAAAAATTTCATAATCGAGTTTTAGTTTATCATCTCAAGCGGATGCATGCACTGAAATGTCCACGTCCACACGTCAGATATACATGGATCCACATAAGCTCTTAGAAATCTGAGAGTCATTCAAACCTCGTCCTAGGCAAGGGTCTCACCTCATAATCACAACTGTAAAATGTTCCAGTAGTTTGATTCTGACTCTCTCTCTCTCTAGAAGTGGCTATAATTTCTCCATGTTTTGCTATGCCCGCCATAATAGTAATGTGGAACAAATTCGTTTATATTATTTCCTTAACAATAAAAAGAAACACTTTTCTTACTTTTCCCTACTAATCTAATCCTTATAAGAAAGAACAAAATCTATTTTTTGTTTTTTAATAACCAAAGAATTGACAACAACTATCATTATTAATTCAAGAATAAATTGTTGAAATTGAATGTGCTTAATTACTAACTCGTAACTGAGTATCCGTTAAACTATGTGGATTAAGTAAGCTGTTAATTAAGCAACTCAAATGAAAAAAAGAAATTACTGTTGGAGACTTTTTTTTTGTTTTAGACTAGGGTATTCACCGGTGAACCCAGTGACTAATCCTCTCGCTGATTTGTAGGCACCTCAAAGAATGGAACAACTGGCTTAAAGATTTAAGGCTGCTTCATACCTAAAGTTAAAAATCGAACACCTAACTTTTGGTTAAGTTGGAGATTGAGTCTCAAATCTTAATCACAAGTAAACACGAAACACACCCACCTCTATTCATTACAAAATCAAAGAACTTATAGTGGTCCAAACCAAAACAACCTCCATGTAGTTAAGTGAAAAAGTAAATTGAAATAAGTCAATGTGAAAAGGACATATACAGTAACCGAGGCCGACGCCTCGTGGTTTAACCACCAACTGTAAGTCGTTGGGTAGGGACGCAGCATTCATTTCCACGACTCAAAAGGAATAAATTCCAGTTTACCCTGAAGACACTTTTAAAGCAAAAAGGAAATTGTGAAATAAATACTCTATTCGAGTTCTTTCCAAAGATTAAGTGTAGATTGTAGGGAAAACAAAGTGGAAAGTTGACAGACTAGACTAGGTAGATAAGTTACTTTTATTATTTTTTGTATTACCATACCACGTACAAGGACAGGGTCAAGCAACACGGCAACAACGCGAGAGAAATATCAATATCAATTATCAAACTCCTGATTAATTTACATTATATCCTTATATCCTACTGTTATAATATGATAAAAGTAATCGACAGTGGGGACCACTGACCAAAAATATATTTGTGGGATGTGTCGGTTAATGATTGTCGGAATCCGTGAGCTTACTAATGAGTCATATGTGACTGCGAGCCAAGAGGAGGAGGACAATAGTGGTTACTGTCGGTATTTGACAGTTTTGCCGCGCTAGCGACACGTGCTTTTCCACGCTATTTGTTCGTTACGTGGCGGGTCCCACTGACCGTTGGTCCGATAACTTGACAGTTGACCGTTCTTGGGTACGGCTTCTGCCCGGGTCCCACTTATCTTAACTCCTGCCGACAAATCCTCTTCCTTAATTTAGAAATTTGTCCTACAGCAGTTTGAATTGAATTGATTACTTTTTTTTCATTTATTTAGGTAATTGAAAACAATTGAGGAATATAATTATAACCTTATATATATTTTTTATAACTCGAGAGAAAAAATTAATAAAGTTTAGAGACAAAATTTGCTTTAAAAATTAGATGATGAAAGGGTAAATAACAATTAGTCTAATTTAAATGAAAAGGAAAAGACGAAGCAAGGCGGTGAAGTGAATTAATTAAGAAGGGTTAAAAAGTATTTATGTATATGTATTAACGTAAAAGGTAACAGTAGGATTACAACAACACGTGAATTTTGGGGTGGTAAAGACGAAAGACGCAAGAGAAGTGATGGACGAGACCCAAGGGAAATATCAGTGACACGTGAACGTAACGTATGGAGATTCTAAACACGTTACAGCTACAGAACCTGTAAGTCCCCGAGTTGATTCGGTCTACCGTGGCGCCGACACCTTCCCGCCATTGGCTCTTCCCTCCTCTTCTTTATCTCTTTTATAGTATTAAAATCTTATGAAAAATTTATACCTGTATTCTTAAATTTTATATTTTAAGATTTCATAATGACATATCTATTCGTAACTTCATGCTGCTTTTTATGTGATCGCAGATGTCAAACATCTATATCTGGGTTCTGATTGTCTCATCCCCGTAAAATTAGTTAAGAACTGGAAGTTACAATGGAGAATCAAAACAGTTTTATGCAGCTCCTTCATCGACTTAATCTCACTTAAACAACGAAGGCAGACAAAACGTCAAAGAAGCTGATTGGGCAGAGAGGTTTTTGACCAACAAGTTGGATCAGAGTGGGTCAGTAACTGAAATCTTCTTCACGTGACTTGACTTTCTTACATAACGTGGTCATAGATTTCAGTCTCCGATCCCTCATCAAAGGCTTTTATTTCATTGATATTATGCTAGCTAGTGCCTCTTCCTCTACATCGGCCTATGATTTATATATACTTTCAATTATAGCTTACGACTCAGACCATTTTGAACAGCATTTCCACAATTTAAGGTCACTAATTCAACTGTCCCAAAAGCCCAGGCACATGCCTCCTTTATTGCTTGTTTAACAATATATATATAACATGTTCAGCTTGAAAGGTTCCTTGCCTGGTCATTCATATACAAATAATTCAACTTTTTGGATTTGGCAGCCCACCGGTTTGCCTCTTCTAGATTTTCATTCTCAATTTTCCCGTACTAATAAACTATTATTACGTTAACGAAAAGATGGTTTACTTTAAACGTGAAATGATTAAAGTAACATCAGTTTAATCGACATTTATTTTTATTTTCCTAAAGTATGGCTTTTATAATCAGTGCACTTAATGGTGCAAAAAGAAAAGGAGTTAAATAGTTTCTTTTTCTCCAATTTCTGTAGAGCATTTAGGGATACCATGCAAAAGAAAAAAGAGAGAAAGAATGGATTAATTGGTCTTAATGCTCTTACAAATTTAACCAACCCTGAATCTAAATTTTGTCGTTTTTACTAACATGTAACACATGCATGCCTGTACAAAACACAGTGGAAGCTTGAACTTAGAAAAAGAAGAGGAAGAAGATGCATGTCAGATGGACTAGTCAAATGAGGACTTTATGTAGCTGAGTTGGTGTAATTAGGGATTATAAGAATGGTGGAATGGGGTTGGAGAAGGTACAAAAGCCGAGTCAGCGACAACGCACCCCGAATGATTCGCTCTTTCCCACGCGTGCTTAGCTCTTTTTTTTTTTCTACTTCTTCAATTAGAAATATATAGAAAAATCATTTATGCTTGAGGTACATAAGTATTTATTACGTAACAGGAAATGCCTTTGCCGTGCTGTCTGATTTTGGTCACTAAAAGTGTGCCCTACGCTCTCCTCTCTCTCTCTCTTTCTTTCTTTACCAAGCCAACCACTCAAATATTAAAGATAATTACGTAAAGGGAAGGTTTCTCTACAAAATTACTATAATCATTATTTCCAAGTTTGATGTAGAGTTGCATCTTTTATCTATTCTACACATTGATATAATTAAAAGGAGAAAAGGGCATTGAAAAGCAAATATGTAATAATGATATGATGCCAGCTCTTTTATTTTGTACACTCTAGTCTAGCTTACATTTCTTGGCACGTTTGGAGAAAAATAAGTAGGGGCTAAAATTATAAAGTGGGGGTGGTGAATGATGGTTGGTCCATTAGAAGAGCGTGAAGATTGGAAATTTGCAACTACCATACCTAACCCAATCCCCACACAAGAAGATTTTATTCCATTGGCATTTGCCATTGCCACAACCCATGTGGGTCTGGATAGATGCATGCCCTTCACCCCATCTTTACTCCTGTCCTCTTCTCCTCACTTTGTCTCTTCCACTACAATTGTTCCTATTTTGTGTATGCACCTCATCTCCACCCACTTTTTTTTTCAAAAATTAAAGCATACCTATATTTAACAAATTGAGAAAAAAAAAAGAAAAGTAAATACTTCATTTGCTCCTCCAACAGAATTGATATAGAGCAGTACTACTAATTTAATATGATTATGTTTTAAAATCAACTCTCTAAACCTTTGCCATGTGATGTGCCTGTTTACTCCACCTCCAACATGCATATAGTACTTTTGTTTCTTTCTTAAATCTAGGCTAAGGACATTTACTTTCTCTCAAACATGGCATAACTAACTAAGTCTACTGTTACTAGCTTAATCTAACATCGTGAAACAGTTAGCTAACTTACCTAATTTCATGATCCATCATTAACTCTCGCAACTTGCATATATATATATACATGCAATTGTGTCATCTAATCATAACTTAATTTATAGTCATGTTTTATACTCCCTCCGATTCATAATAAGTGTCGTTTTAAAAAAATGCACACTTATTAAGAAAGTTAATGAAATGTCTGATATACCCTTATTAATTACATGTTATAGTGCCTTAAAAATATAATCTTTTAAATTAAGATGTGAGAGAAATTAAAGTTTAATTTTGGAAGTAAAATTATAAACATGCATACAAAGTCAAGAATGACATTTTTTTTAATAGTTAAAATGTATCTAAAACGATTATGAATCGGAGAGAGTATCAGAAAATATAGATTTCACAAAAGAAGAGAAGGTTTTAATTAATTCTCTTTTCCTAATGAGCCACTAAACCTAAAAATGATCTACTCTTTTATGGAAACAAATCCATTACGTGGCCCTAATCCTCTCCAAAATGTCACTTGCTTAGTTTGTTATAAGTTCGTTCTTCATCGATACTTACACAACCAAACCTGGCATTGACCTTTATTCGTCATTACCTACTTAGAGTGCTAAAGTTGGAAGCCTCTCCCGACATCTGAATCTTCACCTGTCAACCCTTTGATTCGCAATCTGTCCATCCTACTGTGAAGTATATAATGAAAGCGTTGAAACAATCATCCGGTTGTTCGGTTCAATGTTTTCACGTTATATGTATATGGATCATCATGCCTGGTTCGCGTACATGTGTCCTCCGGATTATGGGACGATCATGACTGTGGAACCGACCTTGACCAAAAATTTGAGGGAACTTGTACCCCAACCAACTTCTAAGCGATGCGTAGTATGATCCATGGAATAAAATAAAAAGTAAAATTTTATTAAGAAAAATAATGCAATAGTAATTATATAATTAAGGTCGACTTTATAATGATTATTACATTAATTATTTAAGAGTATACATTGAACGTGATTTAATATTTATATTACATTTTTTAGAATAATTATTCAACCAAACTAAGAGTACTGCAAGTGATTATATTTTTGCCACTTATTGTATTGTATAGCAGTTTAATACAAACCAACTTTATTTTCATTATTATATGATCTTATTTCACAACCTTCATCTTTAAGTTCAAAGGTCACTGGGGAATTAACGGAACCTTCAACACAACTTCCAGTTTTTTCTTTAAAATCTGTCCTTTTATGCTCTCTTTTTCTGCTTAGTTGATACGTACATGAGTCTTGTTGGTTGTTATAAATGTTCACGCCTCCAAGCAACGTCTCTTAATTACATACATATTTGGTATAAATGATCATGAATATAAACAGACGTTCTTATTTTAATTTAATAATTATGAGAACAAGGTTTCTTTTCGGGTGATGTGCACATATAATACAAAAAGTGACGTATTTGTAATTGTAACACTGCTATATCTTAGAAGGAGAAAGACTACAATAGTTGACGTATATATAACTAACTTATAAGCAGACATGGATGAAATGCTGGACCAATCATAGAGTAAAGAAGCAGAAGAATTGAGGTTGAAATTGGAGGGGGTCGGGACTGGGGACGAGGGACTCATTGATTGCTCTTGTTTCTTTGACAGAGAGGCATATGACATACAATTTCTGCAGAGACAGAATCAATAACACAGTCATTTCGGTGATTGAAACAGAAGGAAAAGGCTGCTGATGCATGTGACTGCTGAATATGGAGGAAAAAGTTGATCATCACATGAATGGTTTGCTATCTATTTTGTTCCTAGATTGTAACCGGATTAGTTGGCAATTGGGTCCCTTTGCTCATCTTATCCTTAATTGTTTTTTGTTATTCCTCTATTATTTAAAACCCTACAACTTTATGCTCGATCTTATTTACAATTTATATTATGATTTTTATTTTTATTTTTTGATTTTATTCAAATTCTTTTTTTTAGTAATTTGGCTAAATGCATGTTTGTTTCAACTAACTAAGCATAATAAACTCTTCCTTGTCTTGTCCAGTAATGTTTAAGTAAATAATGTAAGAATGCTCAAATATTAAATTGAGCCCCTTAAAATGTATGTTGGTCAACAATTTAATTACATTGTCATTACTATGCTTTTTGAAAACTTCCTTTTTTCTATAATTGGAATAGCTCGTGAACCAAAGGCATATTTAGAAAACATTTTGACAAATTATTTTGTATCAGTTGGCTTTTTTCAGTATGAAGGTCTACACTAAAGGTGTGAAGTCAGTACAGTACCTATTTGATGGTGATCCAACAGTTTTCCTTTTGAAAATATAGGACTCTAATTCCAATAGATTGTTTTTAAGACGTACGGTCCATATGATAGGTAACGTAAGGTTAACTTTTAATTTTTCTCAATTTAAAGTTATAACGAAAACTTAAAAATGATAATTATATGCTTTACCTAAACAATGAGTCTCAACTCTCATGTGAAAGAAAAACCCAATAATAAAATGAAAAAAGCATTATGTATAATTTAAGTGATTGGATTCACCCAGCAGCGAGGTTGGTATTAGAGTTTGTTAATTTACATAAACAAGTTGAGCTGAAAGGGAGACTTTGGAGCATTAATTGAGGTGGAAGAAAGAAAGATGAGAGCATGTGGGCTCATAAGGCAGAAATGGGCAGAGCATGTGCCGACAAGACAAGTCGCAGGTAACATCGTTTTATAATCACTGATATCTGTTGCTTGACCTTCCCGGGAGAAAGAGAGAGCTAAACCGAACGCCGTTGGTTTACTTGCCAATGTTATTACAGTTACAACCGAAAACAGGATTCAAGTGCATGTGACTAAGAGCCCTTCCCTACTTTTTAGCCCCACATTTCCCTGCGTTAGTTATGGCAGTTAAGCCTCAAACTACCACCATTCAATCCATCATTCCTAATCATTAATATTTAATAGTCATCGCTTTTTTCTTATCCATTTACCATCACAAACTTATCGAAACCAACCTTATAAAACCAGACCAACACACGCTCCTAGTCTTTACTTCAACCCATGCCAACTCACTCCCACATTTACCATTTCCCCCGTTTTGTTTTTAAACCTGACAGTCAAGTTGCATAAGAGTCTTCCAAAAATGCAAAATTTAGTATACTTCACGCATTTTTAAAGCAAAATGTTCAAAAGCTTTTCTAAACTTGTATTAATGTGCCACATTAGGCTTTGTCGGATGGGGAAATGACAACAAAACGTCGTAACGTACAAGGATGAAACAAAACCAACATGCTATGTAGTATCGGATAAGATTCAAATCTCGAATTAAAACGTCCTTTCCCTATTTGCCTAACATCCTAACAGGTCCATTTTCAACGATTTAATCTCCACACACCTGTCTCACATTTGTTGGACCACGCTCCGCCCAAACCTTGATGGCGATATTATTAAAAAGAATAACACCATCCCTTCATCGTTAAGGTTCTCAACTTTTCAAATCTACGAGTCCATGATGTAATCAAGTCTTGACTCAGAAGGAAAAAAATGAAGCAAGTTCCCGTACGCGTTTGATTTTATTTAGACTTGATGAATGGATAAACATTCAAACTTAATATCCATCTTGACGGTTTATATAGTTGTTTTTTTTTTACGGTTGTCGTTGTCAAAATATAGGTTTAATTAGTCAATATTTGTCGCGGGACAGGTCCAACTTGATCAAAAGAAAATCTTTACAGGACCCAAAGAAATCAAAGGTTTAATGAAGTGGGTCCAAAGCTAAAAACTCTCTCTCTCTCTCTCTCTCTCTCTTTTTTTAAAGCCAATCAGGCGGTAAAACTGTGATTCTGTCAGTTTCCACAACTTTCGTCTCATTCTCCCTTTTTTTTTATTATTTACTGAAGAAGAAATGTGGATGGGACTGTGACTGGCTTATCTTCTTAATTTGGTGAAGATAATAATAAAAAAGGGAATTTAGAGGATTAATTGGATCATGAATCGACGCTGGGTGTAGGCAAATGTTTGAGTTTGAAAAGAAGAAACCTTTTCACATGCAGATGCTGATAGAGTCAAGCGACAATAGAGTGTAGCAAATTGTCAATACGAGCCCTTCAAACCTAACAAGTATCTTATCCATATAACTTGAAAGTGACCATATCCACTTCCAACACAGCATCCACACATGCCTTGATTGTTCATGAATCTTCATACCTTCCCAAGTCTCTACTCCCTACTCCCTACTCCTAACCAAGGTGGCCGACTACTACAACAAATATCATATATATATTTTTGGATATGATATTTTTGCAAGAGCACATTAATTATATTGTGATTTTTCTTTATTATATTACTTAGACGTATTTAATTTAAGATATCTGTTTATATTAAATTTTTTAATATGGACAAAGTGTAGAGTCCATTAATAAGAATTAGGCTTGAATCAACCATTGTCTAAATAACTAGAGCTAATTGTTTGGATGGTTGATTTTTATCACTTATAAACAGTCTAATCTATGTTAGTTATCTCTTCATTCTAAAAATTTGGTTCAAAAGATGCAGACAAATACATGTATGTACCTTCGTGGACTTTCAAATAACCAAAGAAATAAAATGAAAGATTCCTCATCGTGCACCCTAAAATTGACTAAAATGATCAATCCCAAAGAAAAACTCCTCCTGCCTCGGCTCCGCCATCAAAATATGTAGTCAAATTACGTGCGCCATCCGTCTCTGCAGATATGATCAAATGGTGTGTAGAGCTCAAACCAAAGTGCCCGTAGTAATGGGAGAGCTCTGTGGACGATGGATACAAACCTCGAATATTCCAAACCCCAGAAATTTTGTACCACTGAAGCGACTGATAATGACGGGACAAGCATGCATGGAAAAAACCCTACGTTTCTTGGATTCTAGAGGAAAGTGAAACCATCTGCGTCAACGTGTAAGCCAAAATATTTCAACTGTTAGTTATAGTCTGTTAACCTTTTTCTTCTCCAATATTTTAGTACCCTCATGGGTTAGAAAACAATGTTGCTATCAAGGAAAGCCAGTGTCACGGCTTTGGCAAATCAGATGATAATGATATTCAATACAGGAATATCACCCTACTGGACTTGACATGGTCATAAATGGCGTCTTCTCCAAAACTGGGCTTGTCTATTTGCTGCTACTTCAAAATAGAGTAATGCGTAATTGCAGCAAAGTTCAATTTGACATCTTATTCTTCAAGTTACTGTTGTACACCACATAATCAGAACAAGGTGTCAAAAATCACATCACTGTGGGGGCAACAGAGATTCACGTCAGTCAAGCCAACTGTGGCCTGTGGGGAATTCGACTCGCGTCCTTTGGAATTTACTGAATTTACAGCAAGCTAACAACTCAGTATAAAAGGACCACGTTTCTATTCATAGTCGGGGGAGAATGCGAGCTGCCTATCAAGTCCACGTAACCAAACTGAGCCCCTGATATCCAACTCCGTTAATTGCCTGGTTAGGAAGCTGCGCATGAGACAAGTCCTAATGACTGAGCTGCAGTTTTGATCAAGAAGATCAAATCAGAAGCCCAAATTTCCTGCATCTAAACAGCACAACCACAAGAACCAGAATTCCATGCATCGAAATCTACAACTGAAAGCGATGGGCTAACCAATTTGGTTGAGAAAGAGAGCAGACTGCAGATTATTTCTCTTCCTCGTTTCCTTATCCACATATTTCATAGAATAAACGAAGAATACAAAGCACCGAAGAAGGGCTTTTGCATTTTTTAATCTTCATTATATAAGGTTACTAACTTTGAAATTTGACACAAGTGGCTCCGCCGCTGCATGCAAATAGAAACTACAAAGCCTTCTCCTTGTATGTATGTACAAGGGGGACAAGATCAACGGAAACCTTACAACACTACATAAGCTTTAAGTTAAATAATCATCAAATAAAATGAAAATTTTGAATGAATGGTCAGTCCAGAACACCTGCTTCTTAGCCTACATCAAACAAATTCACGAAAATAACTATGGAAATCAGAGCACAATAGGATTGTGATGTTAGTACATACACTTTTTTATGATCCATGAAAATAGATCATATATGCACAATATTCTATCCCAGAAATCAAAGTTGGAAAATAGAATGTAAATAGAATAAATTAGCATTATGATCGAAGGGAATTGAAGCATTGCAAGGCCTGCAGACCATCATCATCGAATGTATGCCTGATATATATAGACACGAGAATCTAGCTTTCTGCATACTCTTTCATGAATTCTAAACATCTTGTTTGTTGATGGACTAAGTGAACATTTAGGATGGCTGACAATTACACTTTTGTAACTCCTCTTCCTGAGAAATGCAAAGAAACTAAGTTTAATAGCATGCCGCGTCCTACGTACCATAAGATCCATAGCTTAAACCTCCACCAACTTCTCATATTTATTGGCTGCTCTTTGCAGTTTCATTCACTGCCCAGTTTCCAACTCAGAATCTGCAGAAATGTGAAACTCATTAAAAAAATCAATCAATTTTCGATCTTTCATTTAGTTCTAATATGTTAACATGCCTTATAATCCAAAGTATGTTGAAAAATGATTCAAAATATCTTAGATTTGTTGATAATAAATAAGGCGTCGTTTGGTAAACTGTGTAGCTGATTGACATGCTTCAGTTGTTTGAAGAGTCAAACAACTATAAATGCTATTTGGAGAACAGCTGAAGCACCAGTTATTTGTTTTCAAACAACTAAGTATTTAATTATTAAAAGACAATTATACCCTATGTAATAAAAGTGTGATTCTATATCACAACAGCTCGAGTTGCTGAAGCTAAATTGATTCCATATCAAGATTTTGCACGATAGAAAACAACACCTCAAGTGTAAATACAACAGATGCCAACTTTTTTTTGCTAATGTTATATATAAATTAATATACTTAAAAATATATTTACATCTAAGTATGATAAATTGTAGAAATAT
>JAOQMR010000005.1:28550760-28563299 GCA_027563865.1 Erythroxylum pelleterianum
CATGATTGTGGTTTGTTGAATGGGAAGCTCTTATGGATTTATCAGCTATCTAATAGATCAATGGGTAGTTTCTTGGGTTTTTCTTTGTAGAAGTAGCGGTATCAAGTTGATTTGCTCATATAAATTTTAAACTAATATTACAAATTGAATGGGAATTTTCTTTGTGCATGGGGCATTTTGATTTCACCCATCAGAAATTTGGTTGCACAGAGATACTTGAGTGTAACAGTAGAAGTGGTAATAGGAAAACTGCGACATGCTCTTCTTGAATGTCATTTTCATTCTTCTTCTATGTTATGTTTCAAGGGTAAAAGTTGGCGTATCCTAAGCCTTTGCTTTATCATGTGGACGGATCTTGAAAGGCGTATCTAAGCCTTTGCTTTATTATGTTTCTGAAGCTAAAATTGCGTTAAATAATTTCCTCTGGAAGTGAATTTGTCTAACAATTGTAAAGTAAATGTAAGCCCATTGTTTAATATATTTATTTAGCATAAATAATTTTATTATAAAATAAAATATAGTTAAAATTAATAAAAGTGCTTTTTATTTTTATGTTACCAAACAGTCTACTGTATGAAGCTCTTTTAAAAAAGCTGTTTTTTTAATCGACAGTCAAACAGTCAATTGGCTTTTAAAAAAAGCTCTTATCAGAAAAGCTCTACTGACAAAAGCTCTACTGACAAAAGCTCAACCAAACGGGCCCTAAGCCCAATTTAACACTTAGATTTACTATCTTTCTTTTACTAACTTGGCTAAAATTACTATTGTATGTTATTTCAATTGGAATTAATATTAATCTAATTAACATGAATTCCTAATTCTAGAAATTAATTTATAATTAATATATCTTAAAATAATTATTTGATGTCCAAAATTGAACAATTTCAATTTTGTCATACATGCCAAATTTTCTAGTTTTACTAGAAAATCTATTGCTATACTAAAATTAATTCAAAATTAATTTCTACAATTTTTCCAAAATTTCTAGAACACCAAATCATCATTTCAAGCATCTCTAGGTCATTTTATGATGATCAAAATAATTTAGAAATCATCCAAAAATTATCCTTATCACCGAAACCCAGATAATACACTAAAAACAACAAATATGACTTCTAAAATTTTCTAGAAATCAAATTTTGAGAAAAATCATTTAGGAATGAATCAAACATCAAATTAACACATTTTTATCACATAAAAATATTTTTAAGGTTCTGGAACCGAAATATAAACATACAAAAACATCAAACAAAATAGATTCTACAATTTTTGGAAAACTGTCTAGACTTGGAAAATTGTTTGATAAAATTATTAAAATATTTTTAAATAATTCTAAAAAAATTACAGAGGCATAAACACATCCCAAATATGTTCACATAACTTTTCCAGAATCAAATTCCACAAAAATCATATGTAACCTCATCAGTTTAGCCAGTAGACATCACATGCCAAGCAGAAAGACATATTTCATGCATGTTCTTGTAAATTCGAAATTAAATATTTTAATCAAATTATAAAAATATTTTCAATCACACTGAATCATTCACATACATCTTATGAACATATTGGTGAAAGAAAATTATGAAAACTATTTTTCTATAATTAATTTCGAACAAAACATTACAGGACTCTAAGATGTCACAACCATGAAAACAGTTTTCACATGTCATGTATTCTACATCTAACAAGGCACAAGATGGCTCTGATACCATTGTTAGGTTCTGATTATGCATCTCATACATAATATATATCAGACATATACAGAAAAATACAACATAACCTCAAAAACTAGATCTACTCATGCATATAGATATAGAAAAACAAAAATATGAAATGTAAGATGTTTACATACCTTTCTGACGATCTCCTTCGTTCTTTAATATTCTCCGCATTGGGTTGTCTTAAACCACAACGATCAATATATACTGTCTCTAATGAAAGTCCAAATGAAGATAGAAGGATGAAACCTCACTACGAGATGGCTAGAATTCTTTCTTTGTGCTAGCAAAGATAAGAACTCTTAAAAGAGTTAGAGAGAAAAGTTGTGTGTGTGTGTAAGAAAAAGAACCTTTCTTTTTCTCTTTTCTTTTGTGTTACACAAGATGCACGAAACTGATCTCCATTTTCTGCACCATTTGGCCTTCCATAACCTCCATCACTAATGGAAAGTTATGAGAAGTTAATGGTTATGAATATCATGCATTAATGGAAGTATAGGAAGTTAATGACCATCAATAACATGCATTAATGAAAGTTATGGGAAGTTAATGACCATAAATTGCATGCATTAATGGAAGCCAACAATATTTGTTTCTAATCCATTCTATGGAACGTTTTCTACCATGATCACATCGCGATACAATCCCAAAACACTCTCTCATATCTTGAATCACCATTCAAGACCATTTTATTCATCCTACGGATCTCCTATGTGTGTGATTCATTAGGTTCCCGGTTATGTTGGCCACTTGAATTAACACTTAATTTAAGTAAGTTAAGAGCGATATTTAGCAACACATTTTGATCCCTAATTGACCGAAAAGTCAATGGTTGGACTACGAACATTTCCATATGTAATGTTGCCATGCAATTCACCCTTTCACCATCTATACCCCACTTGATTCAGAGTATGGTCAAAGTGTCAACTCCCACTAGACTGACTGCATCACATCTAGTCCAAGTGTTATTAGATCTTATCATGAGGATCTCATTATTCTATGTATCATTGAAGACTCTCTTCTTGACACAAATCTGCTCTGGTCAAAGCCAAAGTAATGACCCCGACAAGAGGTCGTGGGTATCATCTCTTTCTATCAGAAGTGCTGAATCCTTTATTGGCTACTCAATTACCTTTGAATACCTCAAGTTGTACCCAATCATCGCCCTATGAGTAACCCCTGAAAGGCACTGATGAATGGAGTCAAAGCACAAGATCAATATCCGAGATTTCCTTGAGTACCTCAATTCAAAAGATACTTGCACCATTGCTATGACAAGACTATCATTGACACTGGAATAGAATATCCATATGATTGTCTCATAATAGATCAATCCAATTTACTTACTACCCTTAGTAAGCATCCATATGTTAGTAAATAACTCATGTCTACAGCTTATGAGATCTACTGCTTAATCTAATCAAGGAGTACAACATGTGCTAGTTATCCGGATTAATGATATCTGATCTCGTTAATCCTATTACTAGAGAAAGTTTAGATACTAATATAATTGCACATGATAAGAATCTCATTATCATGATCTCATCAAGATTTCCTCTATACTATGTTTGGTATCAAGGACTTCATTAAATCAATTTAAGATCAACATCAAATCTATAAACGTATGAACATCGAAATAATGAAAAATGCCTTTATTAATGATTTGTACAATTAGTGCTAAAGGTGATTGCCTTTAAAGTACTTCTCTAACACTCTATACCCTTAATAATGGCTACGTTCAAAACCTTTTAGTCCATAAAGGTAATTTTTAGACTTGAAAGGTATCAATTTCTTGTTCCTATTGAAGATATTTTGCATCAGAATTAATAAATGATTTGAGAACCTTAGCTCCATAAATTGTACCCTACTCTCTGGGAACTTCAGCATCCAACGATTAGTAACTAAAGCTCTATCTAATTTATTCTTTGTTAACCATTTAGAACTTTGTTTATTTCTCTATGTGAAGAATCTCCCCTTATTCCTTAGGTATGTGACTCTCATTTACTTTATACATTCTCTTAGATCATCAAAGTAGTTTCTATCATTCACATTTCCTATAACCTCTGACTTATAGATCATCCAAGGTTCACACATTATTGGTTGGATATTCATAATAGTTTCATTTAAAAGTTAAAGTTTAAACCATAAACATATTTGACCATTACTTTCCTATTTTCTTTAATAAATTCCATAGCCATATGAATCATCTAATCACTTGATTCCCCTATTATCATAAAAAGCAACAATTATTCTTCCATAATGATGGTGTTGTTAGTTTGATATTAAAGACCACTATCTTCTTAAGTAGTTGATCTTGAACATATTCTCCTTACTCAGTTTCATTTCCAAAAACCCTATTATTGTTGTTTCAATTTCAACTAAAAATTTATTAACCAAAGTTGTTTTCTTGGGCAGTTAAAACCCCTTAGATTCCAAACTACTATTGACATAGGATGAGGCTTTTGTTCACGGATCCCTTTTCCTCTATAAATTTCTTCTATTGTCAAGTAAACCCCTCGTTAGTAGAAACTTGGTTTATCTCTTTCTCTACCATAACCATTTGTTTAATTTGCTTTGGATTGTCCCTAACGTTGACTTGTTGGTTTATTATTCACTCCACTTCATCATTAAAGATAGCCTCGTCGTCTATATGATTTCCTACCATCTCTATTGATGTTGTGGCCTTTAAAACATTTCCCACTGACACTCTCCCTACCTCCCTACTTTCTTGATCCTTGTTATTTTCCTTCAACAACTCTTATTCTTTTTCCTTTGCTCTCTTTTTAACTAGCATTTAATTCTATTAGTTTTGCGTAATCTCCTCTCACAAACTTCATCCTTGTTACCCACTATAGTTTTGCTTGCTACCTTAATGATGGTTTCCAATGGTAGGATACCAAAAATTTTATCTTCCACTATTGTTTCATTTTCCCCAACCTTAAAATTGGGATGACATTAGGTAATTCTTTCGACATCTCTATACTTGCACACATTTTAGCATAATTTGTCCCTCTTCCTTTTACTAGTAGTGGTCTCATCCCTGTAAATAGGCTTACTTTTAGAACTATTCTTAGGCTTTCTATAACATCTTGAATAATCTTAATTGGAGGTTAAGTGAGCAAGTTATATCCAATTCTACTAATTGTCAAAACTATGCATAGTTGCCCAAATATCTTAATTTTGCCCTTAACACCTCCATGTGTATCCTAAATAAAAATATTTAAAAAATGAACATATTTAGGCATAAAATAGGTGTAAAGGACTAAATATTAAGGGAGGAAAGTATGAAAATTTTTAATGCACCTCTTTTTAAAGAAGTCATAGATGATGATGATGTAATTATATTTTAAAAGAAAAACAAACACAAAAGGAAAGGATGATCACGAGGAAATGTTATTAAGACCTTAATGATAAATCAAAAGAAAATCAACTTATTAAAACAAGTGGGAAAGAAAGAGACAATAGCTTCCCGTAGACGTGGAAATACATAAAGAGCCATCCTTGGAATAAATTATTAGAGATGTATCATATAGGATAACAACTTAATCACATTTTTAAAATTTTTATAATATTGCATTCGTTTCGTACTTAAAACCTAAAAGATATAATAAGCTGTAGAGATGAGAATTGAGTTTTGGCTAAGTAAGAATAATTGAATCAATTAAAGTTTGGAAATTATTTATTAAACCTTTAGATCATCTTATCATATATATTAAGTGGGTAAATAAAAACAAATTAGATGAGTCAGTAATATAAAGAGAAACAAGATATATTAGTAAAAGTAAAAAATTATGTAACAAATATTTTCAAAATTTTTTTGGTAAAAAGCACCAAATATATGCATAATCAAAAACTTTGAGCTATTTTAATTTAGATTCTCTTATATCCAAGAAATTCATTTTGAAAACCTCACCTCTAAAAATTGAATTTTATCCCTCCCTTGTTTTGGGTTGATTTGCAAGAAGATCAAAAGTTGAACGCGAAATTGGAAAGGGAAAATTAAAGTTGGAATGCTCGATTGAATAATATAAATAAGTTTTAAGGACTTATTTGTAAGATTGTACGTTGAAAGAAAGGGGAAGATGCGTGCAAGGAATTGAAACCAATATTTATTTGGTCAGATTTAAGGTACATACAGCCTCGGGAAGGAGAGATCTTGATTGAAACTCCACTACACTTAATTTAGTTAAGGAGCAGAAGAGGAATTCTAAGATCGATGATTGTGTTGCAGTCTCATTCTAGATTTCTCCTCCAGATTTTGTTGAATCGGGTTCAGAAGTTCGTGTCTTTTCACCTTCTCTTTTGTCTTTTCCTTTCGTTCATTTTCTTTCTCTGTCTTGATCAAAATGCAATTTCAGTCTTGACAAAGCAGTTGAGCTTGATTACCATTGGGTTGAGTTCAGTGATGTTCGCTACCATGTCCAGGTAACCGTATTTTCTTCATTTTCCCCAGTACTAGGGAGAACTTGCAAAAATCGAATTTTGACACATCTCCAAGTCTTATATGCTGGTGGGTGTTCGTGAATGGGGTTTATTTATCAGGTGTCGATGAAGAACCAAAATGTGGTGCTGCTATCGGTATCCTTACCCGTCCCACCACCTGAAACGGTGTTGGTGGGCGGCCTTCCACTGGGAGCAATTGAGGCGATAAAGGCATCATATGGCGTTGTTGTGCAAATTCTGGATCCTCCAAGGGATGGTTTCAGTCTCACTTTGAAACTCAATCTCCACAAACTTCCTCCAGATGAAGGTTCTATGAGTTCTTTTCCTAAGGTCACTTATGAACTGCTTTACCATGTTATTGTGTATTACCAGTTATGTAACTGTCTTGCGGGTTCCAACTATGTATAATTTTAAGATTGCAACTCCAAAATGGATGAGTTATGTTGGTTAGTATATGTATTGAAATTGTACCTCTTACTCCTCCTCTGATTGGCATTGGTCATTGATGTCCCATATAGATAGTATATATTCTGAAGCTTCAGTTTGAAAATTGAGTGGCTGTTATGTTTGGTGGTGAATTTTTGTTGTTTGTAGAGGTTTGCAAGTCTAGCTACAAAGGCATTGACTTCTCACTTTGTGCAGACATATTTTGTGATTGAGTCTATGGCTTTCACCTATTTTAGTAGTGGTGGTTGATGTTTTTATGTGTCTCTGTTTATATTTTGCAGAGTACAAGAATGCTATTCTCTTAAAGATTGCCTCTGTTAGGGAAGTGGTCTTAGGTGCGCCCTTAAGACTAATCCTAAAACATCTTGCTTCAAGGACCATTGCACCTAGTATGGGTCAACTTCTTGCCCTTGTGCATAGGCCAAATGAATCCTTTTTCGTCATACCTCAGGTACGCTAAAATGTATCTATGGTGTCATACATCATGGAGTTGTGTTGGAAATTTCACTTTGAACCGATCAGTTGCACAAGCCAGCAACTACTTCAAAATTTTCTTTTGATGTTTTTGGAAAATTCTCTCTCGTCTATGTACAGACCTATTTCAGCTTGTAGTTGTTTAGGTTTTTCATGATCCTGATACATCATACCAAAATGCGCTAGTGGATGATTCTCCTTCATACTGTGATATGGGGAGTGTCTACCATCTCCGTAATTTAGGTTTCTTTCTGTCATGATCTTCAATTTCTTGGATATTGTCTGTCAGAAGAGATGACTATTAATGGAATTTAAGCTAACTATAATGTATGACAGGTAGAAAAGGTTACTGTTGTATATCCCATGAGATTCAACGATTCCATTGATCTTGCTCTTGCAACTTCTTTCCTACAGGTATAGCATGTCTATTTGTTCTTGCTTATTTCATGGAATTCTTAGAAATCATAATTATCAATTAGGAATATGTGAGAAATGGCCCTCTGTTTTATGTGATAATGCTGATACTTTTTGTTTATTTCTATAGAGTTTGCCACTATGCATTGCAGCTCTGCTGTTGATGTTTATCAGATTTTGTTTGTGTATTTCCTCCACCTTTATTTAATTTCTTAACTTTAACCTACATGAGTTTTTAAGTCTCATTCAGGAATTTGTGCAAGCAAGGAGAGCGACTGGGCTTACTAATGCTCCTCCTTGTTTGTGGTCTGCTAATCCTCCTCGTGAGTTGGATGAAGCTCCTGCTGAAGCAGTAAAAGCAAATGCTGGATTTGTATCTTTTGGTATGTCAAAAGATGAATGAATTTCATTTTTTCCATTCTGATTTTTGAAATAATAACTGCGACAAGCATCAAATGATGCAGTCATTTTCACACGTCATGTGGAAGGCAAAAAGTTGGACCGTACAGTGTGGAATTTATCAACATTTCATGCTTACGTCAGTTATCATGTTAAGGTATAGTGATTAGACCGTTTTGTATCTATTTAGAACTTTTCAGATACTTGGAAGTGTTCAACCGTGTGGATAGCCCTTAGCATGGCCTGTTAAAATGTTAAGTACTTTCTTTTGCTTCAGAAAAAAAAAGAGAGTTTTTCTTGCCTTGCTACTTGTAATTATTGAAGTTGTGGGTAAAAGAATTAATATCTTAATTTCCTTTTATGCATGCATATAATAATCATCAAATTCTATACCTGTTTCGTTTTATCTTCATCCATTCTCTGTAGAAGCATATATGGTTATTGACCTGAAATATGGATTTTAAAATAGAGCTTCAATGTAAGACTAGTTTGAACGCTTTCTTCTTCCCATACACAATCACGTCAATTTATTTTATTATAGTGCTCTGAAGGTTTCATGCATACACGAATGCGAAGGCGTGTGGAGTCCATGATTCAGGTAGAACTTTTTACTCTTTTCTGTAAGTTAATTTTTGTTCAGTGCTGATTTTTTTTCCTTTTTTGGGTCCAGATTAGCATGCTTTATTATGCCATAGTTATTATATTAATTTACTTTGGTTGAGATGACAAGATGTAATGTTTTTACTGTTATGCGTTCCCATTATTCCCGAACTATTGCCAATGCCCTGTCATCTCCATTAAGACATTATTACTAGGCAATTGTTAATACAACCACTATTACTAGTAGGTAATGGCTGCTTCTTGTACCTTATGGTGAATCTTATGGTGTCAATTAATGTCAAAACTTCTAACTAAGGGCAAGAGTTTGTGACTCTTTCTATGGATAAGAGTTAACTTGATCACAGACTGCAACTTTCATGGGCGCTTGCAACCCTTTACAAATCTCTCTTTAGAAATTCAATGAAACTCAAATTTGCACAAGGATCCACAATCCTATAGCTTTTCAGAAATTAATATGCAGAAGTTGGGTATTAGGAAATTTGTAATGCACAAGCCACTGAAAGCCAGGAAATCAATTGCAATATCTAACATGAACTCTCACAACAAAGATGTCATATAGAACTATGATTTTCTTCCAGGTATATGTTGAGATAATAATAGCTTTTATGAATTTGCTTATTCTGTATCATAGGCCTTGGATCGTGCAAAACCAGACACGAAGGAGAAAAGCAAATCACCAAATAGATCTTTCAAACGACTGGTAAGTCAGGATACTCCCAACAAATGTCAGTAAGCAAAATTATAATGGAAGATGCTATGTGATTGCGATTTTTAATCTGAAATGTAGAGCCTCAAGGATGCTCGTACAAATTCAATTTCTTGAAGAGTAGACTTCCCGGTGCTCTTTGTTCCATGGCGATTCTTGGTGAAGAAAACTCTAGCCAGATTGAAAGTGGCATTGATATCTTTCTCCCCACTGATAGGGGAAGAGGAGAAAAGCAAGAACAAAAGGAAGTAAAGAAAAATATAAGGTAAAAATGTTGCTTATGTTGGCTAACATGCTTCAAGCTGGTTATCTGGAAGCCACAAACCCTTTTCGCGATGTTAAGTCTTTTTTCCTTTTGTTTGTTGAATTTCTGGTACATCATGGACTTGTATTTTTACATTGGAGACATTTTAGCTGTTGGTCGGCTCCCCTACCATGGCTTGCCTTGCACCTTATTTTAAATATTTATGAAATTCGGGAATTGTTAAGGCAATGTAGGAAAAATGTTGAAAAAAGAAGGGCATTGTCTTGATTATTCCATTTTACCAATCAAATCGCTTTTTCCATATTGGACCTTTCTTGGTAAGACTAGGAGATTGCAACGTAGTAAAGGGGGGCTCCGTACAAAGGGGTCTTTGCTTGAGATTACAGAAATGAAGCATAATATATTCTTTCTAAATGAAACAAAGAACCTGGGATTCGAAAGTTGTGCATCGTGAATAGTAGTAGGAAGTAGAACGCTGTTACGTTTTTTTTTTGGAATTTTAAACAAAAAAATTGATGTCCTGAGGCTGAGGCAGCTGGTCCCTATGTGCAAAGAAAGGTCGTTTTAAGCAGGCAACAAAACCCAATCACCAACCATGTTGTGAGGCAGGTGGGCTTTTGTAGCAAATCTACAGAACCACTATTTGCAGCCCAAGATCCTGTCTTCGGTTTTGCCTCTCCATGGCCATCAAGGGTCCAGTTTGATTGTCAACAGACCTCCCCCAGCCAAACCCAACCCATTTCTCATCTAGTCGGATTCACTTTCCATGCTCTCCATCCCCTTTAGGCCCCTTCGGCGCTTTTGCTGCTGAAGGAAAAAACAAAACACAAGTCTTTAGAGATTCACAATTCAATTCATACCTAAATCAAATTTATTATAATATTGATATTCTTAAAACTTCGATAGAGGAGGACAGTAACGTTAATTATGATCATCTATTTATTCATGTTTGCATTGAAAGATGAATGTGAAGAGGGCTATAAGTAATTAATGAAAGCAATTAAATGATCGAATAACACACGAAAAAGGCAAAAGGTTTGGGAGGAGGCGATCAGTGGGGTCTTCGTGGGTTGAGGCTTAGCATCAATGCTCAACCAACCATTATTTTATGTTTTATACATACGTATGTACTAATAATAAATTCAGTTTACCTTCTTAACGCTTTTCTTCTCTCTAACCTCATATCTACTCTTGGTCAAGTCGCACAGCCACATCCCTGGGAAACAATACTGACATGGAACGGAAAATTTAAATTAATTACTAGATTAAAAAATACAATAACGAGTTTAATTGTTGGTGAGGAAAGACGAAAGAAAGGGTTTTGAAAAGGGAATGATTATTACCTGAAGAGTTTTATCAACATTCTTGGGCCTCTTTTTAGGTCTTTGAGGGAGCTTAGTACCCTTCATGGCAAAGAAATCTTCCTCTTTCTCCTTCCTTGACAAAGCTACGTAGATTCTAGGCCATTCAATCACTGCTTGCCCATTGTTCGCCAGCTTTTGTACCCCACCATTATTACTAGTATTGGTATTGCTATTAGTAATTGTTGCTGCTAAAGCTTGTGAATCAGCTTGATCAGCAGTAGCAGCAGGCTGTGATCCACCGTGGTGCTTCGGAGAAGCCATCTTCCGATCGAATCTGTCGGGAGAGCGCTTGGCTGTAGATCTAGACGGCAGACGGTTGCTGGCACCACCGTTGTTCCGAGAAGGGGACCCACTTCCACCAGCTGATAGCTTTTCCACATTCCTGGTCATCGAAAACACACGCACCACCCAAATCGCAAGCGATTGTGATTCACTAAAAACCAAAACTAAAATAACAAATATAGGTACTCTCTCTTAGTTTCTTCACTTTAGCCTTTAGTGGTACACCACACCACACCACACCACACCACACTTAATTATAAGAAAACCCGAGGAATAACTAACAATAGAATTATAAAGAAAACGAAAATTACTTTTGCTTTTTTAGACATGGGCAGCTGTCTACTAGCTCTTGGAAGTTTAAAACTAGTACCTAAAACACCCCCAAATGTAAATCCAAATTAACCCCCTCACCCAAGAAGAGCTAAGAAAATCGTAATCACCCTAAACCAAATTCAGGGACGACTTATGTTTTCTCTTCTTCCCAAGCGGATAAGGGTAAAATGGGAAAGATACGACGGCGAAGTGAAGAAATATCATGAATTACGTGTCGGATTATGAAAAGCCAAAAACCCTAAATACGAATAACAGGCGGCATCATCAACCCCACGCCCACAGATCAAGGATATAAGCATACTTCATTTTAATTACCATTTACTACTAATTAAATATATTTCAGAATTTTAATAATAATATGATATCCACCAACAAAATAATTCAAAACGCAGAGAAAAGGGATTCATTTCTGTGGTACCGGTTAGAGTAGGCATCAACGCCTGGCTTCTCTTTCCCAAGTAATCCATTCAACTGATGTTGTCGAGACGGAGGCGGAGGCGGAGGCGGAGGCGCTGACGGTGCAGCCTTCATCTCCATTCTTCTCGATTGACGGCAGTGAGCTGACGCCGCCCACGAGGATGATTCGTCAACCAGCGACGATCGGATCTCGGATCTCGAGAACCTAGCGCGCTTCTTTTGTCCCCATTGCAGCAGCACATCGCCGGAGCCGCCTCGGATGGCATGCGCGTAGTGATTCCTGGAGGCTTCCGGCGAGCGATTGGGGTGGTGATCTAGGATTCTGGAGGGATTCCTGAATCTCAAACCTTTAGTTTCAAGACTGTCGGTATCGGATTTCTTGGCATTGCCGCCGTTTGTTAACGGAATACAATCTGTCTGGTACCTGCAACCGTTAACGGACATAAAGGGACGTCAATTCTTGCAGCTGTGACTAAACACAGACATGAATTTAAGCACCGGACACTGTAGTCTAGAAAGATGTTTTAGGATAATTTTACTCATCCCAAGTTCTAAAGGGACTGAGGAGTTAATATCAACCTCTCTCTCTCTCTCGCGTAACGATCATTGTCTTTGCTTTGTTTTCTCTAATCTGCAAATCAATATCCATTTCACCA
>JAOQMR010000005.1:28574745-28601160 GCA_027563865.1 Erythroxylum pelleterianum
ATTATTCATTAATTACTTAAAATATAACATCATTTGTATTATCAGATGAAAGTAAATTATATTAAACTATGTTACTTAATTTTACTGTAACAATGAAATGGTGGATATTATGGTTGTGTCAATAAATTATACAATATTTTGGATGATTAATCTATATTTTGAGGATATTATGTAACTAATGATATGTTGATGCAAGAAAATACTAGAGTATTTTTTTCTTCAAGAGCTATCGAAAAGGAAAAATTGCAATATACTTGATTTCAAATATTTTGTCATTATAATTAGGGTTCATAAATTAAAAATAATTGTTTAAATATATACTTAAAATTTGCTATAAAACAAATTTTTAACAAATTTTTATTTCTTAACATTTTTAATAAACCAACCACCATCAATAGTAATGGTAATCATTCCTTCATCTTAACCAACCATCAGAATTATAATGATTATATCCATTCTCATTCCTCACTATATTCATTCCTATTCCCATTCCCATTACCCTCTATGAACCAAGCTCAATTGTTATATCAACTTTAAGTTACTACTAATTAGAGTATTTCAAATTGAATTTTGTTGACAAAGTTTGAAAGCCAAGAGAGTCTTAAAGTATGTGGCATTGTTTACACCTGTGAATTAAGAAAGCGACTTCTCACTGTGGCTCCTAGGCTTATGGAAATTTTCACCTATAAGCCTCATGGGAGCTACATCACCAGTTTTCGGCCTATATACCATCTTATGGGTTTATTATGCCTCAATATTTCAAAAATACCCATATTAAATGCAATCCTTGTTCAATTGTTACATCAACTTTATGTTACTAGTAATTAGAGTATTTCATATTTAAGTTACTACTAGATTGTTAAATCATAACTTTATGTTATCATTAATGATACTTAGAGTATTGCAAACAACAACATAAAAACAATACCTCATTTGCAGTTAAAAAAATTTTCCTCACAAATACTACCACTAGTAAAGCAAAACATGTTGGAGACATTAGTTGGACAACTTACCTGGATGGATGGACAACCGTAATCAACAAAGAAGGAGGATATTTGACGATTATGAATGCTCTTTAACACAAAACAGAGCCTGTAAACAATAGAAACAAACAAATGGCTTTTATCTCTATCATTTGAGAGAAAATAGTTCTTTAAAAGTGTGGAGAGTTATCATCAATATACTTTATCATTAACTCTAGAAAGAAGAAGCAAATCATAAACAAAAGATAGGCTAATCTTAGCTTCCAGCATTTGATATAAAACTTGAAACTGGCTTTAAGCTTAATGTTATGATCATTCAACATAGTTAAGGTCTCAATGCATAATGTGAACAAATAAAGAGAGATTGGATCCCTTTGTCTTAACCTTTCTCCCCCTGTTATTATGTTGAATAGTTTTCCATTTACTAAGAATAAATAGCAAAGATGCATTGCTTAATCCATGTTATGAATTCTTTAAAGAAACCAAAACCATCCATCATTTGCAAAATAAATTCATAATGTATTTAATCAAATGAATTATAAACATATATTTTAATAACATAACACTTGAACGTTTATTTCTTATTTTAATTCTTGAATGATTCTTCCACCAATAAGATGTTATCACCAATTTGTATTCCTTGAATAAAAACACCTTGGGATACATTGATGTAAGACTTTAGCATTTCTTTCAATCTTGAAGCAAGAAGTTTGGCTATGGTCTTATAAAATGTGTCACAATAAGTGATTAGCCTAAAGTATTTAAGGGAACTTGGATTGAGAATTTCATGGATAAGACTAATAAAAGTTTTATTAATCTCCCAAATCATTTTCCCATCCTCAAAGAACTCTAGTACTATATCAATTACTTCCACCTTGAAATGCTTCTAAGATTTTCAAAAGGGAAGGGAATTTAACCCATTACAACCAAGTGCTTTTCTAGGATTAAGTTTAAGCACATCTTTCTCCATATCAATAACACTAAAAGGTTTTCTCATAACATATTCTTCCTCTAATATAATTTGATTTGTTATAAATGATTTTATTACCTACAAAATGAGAACCTATTAGTTTGTGATCCAAGTGAATTTTGGAGGTATTTATAAGCCTCTTGCTTGATCTTTTTATGAGTTTAAACTGATCTTCCATTTTGTTTATGCAATTTGATATTTGATTGAATTTTGATCACAGTTTTTTGATATGTATAAGTTTTAACATTTTAATCTCGGTATTCTGCAAGTGTATGGGTCGTTCGCGTAGTATCTAAGGTGTCAATCTCACGAGGAGGGTTAATCTAATCCTCAAGTTTAAGGCAGAAATTTAACTGTAACTAAGCTAAAACAATAACACAATTTAATCAATCAATGCAATTAACTAATTCAACTCACGAATTAATCACGAAATATTAACAAATCAGTAAATTACAATGCATACACCAAGAATCAACCTCAGAAACTACCAATTGAGAGAAAGGGAAAATTTTTACCTATCTTCAACACTAATCTAATTAATTATGAAATGTCGAATTATTGGTCTTGGACTATTCTAGGGTTGATTACTCTCTCTTGAGTTATAACCAAAAACCCTAAATTAAAAACCCTAATCAAATTATGGAAAATTGCAATTTCTCAATCCATAATTTATCTAAACCCAAATTAGATATGAAGTTTTCCATTACACTACTAGGAACCTATGTGAGATCTCTTGTCACACAATTACCGATTTGATTGATTTCTTATTCTTATTAAATTACCTAACTCTCGTTAGCCTAATTTAATTATTTTTCATTGGTTTACCCACTCAATCTATTACCAGTTTATAAAAATGTAGAAATCAATCATAATGAATCCAATTCACATAAACAATCAGATTTTTATTGAATCAAAGATAAAAATAACCTGATGGTGAGTTTAGACAATCCTTAACATTCATAAATCCTATCTCAACAAGTATTTCAATTCTATACTTAGATAAAAATGGAAATATACTGGAAAATAGATTCGAATGGATGATGGAGCAGTAACGACGGGAAACCTCTTGTTTCGGGAAGTACTTCATATAGGCTTCTTCTCCACATCTCTCTTCCTTTGTCTCTTTCTAAAGCTCTCGATGAACTCTCTCAAAGGTTTCGTGATGTGGCTGATGCAAGAAGCTCCTTTTTGTTCCAGTTGTTCTATTTATGGTCTTTTGTGTTTAGGCTTGAACTAGGGTTTTTTTGGGGGTCCGAATAGTCCAAAAAAATTCTCGAAACATGAAGTTTGGAAGTGACTGTGCATCTTCCTGATGCAAGCCATGACTGTGGCCCTACAGGTCACGAATGTGGCCTATGCCACCATCGTGAGCCAACTATGGTGCTTCTGTCACGGTCATTGTAACACCCCAATCTCGCCCTACGCATGCACGTGCACTATACGGTCACACGTGCGTATGCCCGACAGAATTGGCGTGTTACCTATCACCTTCACTTTATAACATGGCATCATGAACTAAGTCATAAATCACACATTTGCTAAAATCCAAAAATTCCTTATTTTATATCATAAACCATAATGTACATTATAGATTTAAGGTCAACATCCAAGTTTATATAACACCATCCTATGAGCATAGCAGCTCAGTCTACACGGTACGCTACAAATATAAAGGATAAACTAAAGATAATAACAGACTATGTCTTCAACCCCAGCTGACCAATCTTTGAGCCATGTTTGATGTTCAAAGTTGCACAAAATTGCTTCAAACAGTCTTAGAAGCTAGGTCGTCTCAATCTACCAAACCTGAAATTATCAACGTTGCAATTTTGATGAGTTTTGCGAACTCAGTAGAGTAACCATCCTTGGTGGTTCACTCATGTAATAAAACACAATCCATCATAACCATATTGTCACATAGTTCATATCAACTTGATTAGCATCAAGTTCTATCACAAAAAAGTGTATTTCAGTCAAACAATTCAATCAATCTGTCACTTCATTACATTTGAATAAAACACAATCATTGGCTTAATACCATGTATTCAAACATGTAACATTCTTACAGCTTTGCAAATCATTCAATGAATTCAAATCATATGTGAATGCAATGTGTATGAGACTCACATTCGTTTTTACATTGTTGTGACTGTGTGCTTTTTTTCAGTATCCCATATCACTGGGCTCTTTCATACTGTCCCTTACCATTGCAAATACAGGGCTCATTGATCACAGTGAGCCTTAGGCTCTAACCACATATGTTTGAGCTTTAAGCTCTTTTCAGTAGCACTCTTAATCAGTAGCAATACCAGTCATAACTACCTTTATATTACATGTATTGAAATGAAATGCATGCCACAATTCATTCAATGCAGTCAATCACTTTTATTCACATTATCTTAGTCAATACAATCAGTCATAGCATTCAGTCACATTTAGATGACAATCATTTAGGCAGTCTCATTGATACACTTATATTTCCATATATGTTTAAGACTTAATTCAGAGTCATTTACATCTATTTTATGTTCATCTATGACTGGTTTAGCATGTTTTAGCATTATTCGAGGTTTGTTGACGTAAAATTCATAAATGAAATAAATAGACTTGAATTGCACTATTTTTGAGTTTCTAGCATACTTGACCTTTAGTAATTGTGGGGTTTTTATCTTGTGATTGGTTCAGCCAAAAATTATGAAATTTCATATTTAAATTCTCGACTCATTGACAAATTTTTGGGACCAATTGTAGATTTTTTTTGAGCTAGAATTCAGGAGAAATAAATTCCCAAAATGTGCATCAGATTTTGGAGCGCCAGAATGGCCTTTCAATGATGTTTCAATCATAAATTTTGACTCAGATGGCGAAATCCTATGATTCAAGTCCCATTCATTCAGTTAACAACATAAAAGTCTCCATTTACTAGCCAACACGCCATTGACTAAAACCTTAGTTGTAACTCCAGCCTCTATACATGCAAGTCTTGAATTTTCTCCCCAATTTTAGACATCATCAACGTAGCCTCCACCCAAGAGCCATAGACGCAAGCCTTGATTTTTCTTCTCCAATCTTCAACACTCACACACAATAGTCAGCCTCCATGTTTTACGCACAACAAGACAGTCTCTAAAGCAAGAAAAAACACTCTCCATTCTTGACGCAAGCAGCCCACACACTTCAACCCTCCACCGAAACAACTCAACCATTTTTTTAATCACCAAAGCCTCCAACAAGCACAACATGTAGCAGCTTCATTTATTCCTATTCGTGCCACACTTCATTTTCTTTCAAGCAACACATCCAAGCATCAATCGTGATTCCTCTCCAGCCTCCACTCACATACAAGCCATATATTTTTCACTCCCATTCACGCAAATAACACCGTAACCTTCCATCCACCAGCCAACCAAAACAACCACACAACACACGGCAGCTTCTCTTCACTCACACCAGGCCACTCACGGATAGCCATCCACTTGAAGCCTCCATTTTATTTCACGCACATCAATCTTCCATAACGTAAGCTCCGGTCAAAAAATTATTCAATCAGCTAATTCCTCTCCAATCTTCCATATACACACATAGCCTCCACCGACGGCAGCAACTCTTCAATGATACCACTCCACAAGACAGAGCTCTCCACAGAAAAAGTAGCATCTTCATGCAATCAGCCACACAAGGAATTGGGAAAGCATTTTTATTTTGCTGCATATTTGGAGATTTGTTCTTCTCTTATTTTTGATTCATTTATGAGTTTGCCTAACATTTATATTTGTGGACTGCTTGGCATGATGATTTGCGGCTAAAACTTAATTTCTCTTATGGATTTGATATTTCTATTGATGCTTTAATTTTGAATTTTACTGGAATCCATGACTGAAAATTTATATACTTGTTGACTTTTTCGTGGATTTATTTGTTATTCCTTTGGATTATTGGAAATTGCCTTGGTATAAATTCGCCTTTGAAAAAAGGAAGTTTTTGCTAGAAGATTAAAGGAAATTTTAACTAAGATTTTCTTATGAGTTGGGAGACCCAAGAAACTTAGGAGGTGAAATTGAAGGTTTGGGACTTAAGAAACTATAGGAAGAACTTAAGTAAGGGATTACTAAGTGATATATGGAGTGGATAGATTAATTCACCTTTGGGAAAAGGAGATTAATTACTTTTAAATTTCACCTGCAAGGTTAGGATATTTCAGTTGCAGAGGATAGCTAATTCAATATAAGGTTGACAAAAATATCATTCCCTAATAGAAAGTTATTCCCCATTGCCGTTAAAACTTTTAATTAGTAAATTGTTGCAACCTTTTCTTAATCAGTTATTGCATAGATTTTTCATATTCATAGTTATTTTGGTTTCATTAAATTGTGTAATTGCTTCGAAATTTCCTTGAGTTTTTAATAATTCGTTACATTGCTTTTAATTTTCTAAAATTTCATCCAACACGATTTCAAACACTGCCAACTAGCATAGATTTGAATTTTCTCATAATCCCTGTGGACACGACTCGATTCTTACCAATTTATTACTCACTTCGACAACCGTGAACTTGTGGTTCACGAACACTCATTCACATTCAAGTAGCACTTCCAATGATATTCACATGCATCAAATGCCTTAGACAAGTATTGTCCGGAATTTAGTACACAATCAGTACATATTCATCATATATAAAATTCAATTCAGTAATATCAAATCAAATTAAAGTGAGACCATCTTAGGTTACTCACTATTGCTCCCTTAAGCCTATTTCCTTGACGTCCCAACAATATCAGGATGTGGTTGGGCTACTTGCTTTCCTATATAAATTAAAACAATTTCACATTATTGTACTGCTGATGTAATTAAGTAAACACATGTATAATTGTATCATGTATAATGCATGTGCAATGACAAATTCTCGGGTATATTTCTGTAACAAATTGATGTACTCCAATAGTGCCAAAATTCACACACTCATTCACTATTCCAGCTTTTTCTGAAAGCATCCCATTTGGGTCAACTTTGCATAGTCAATAAGATCATGAAAATGATGTATTTCTATAACACTTGCTTCTAGAAAATTGTTCCTCTATGTCTTAAGTTTCTAATGATACTAAAATCATTCAA
The DNA here is from genome assembly GCA_027563865.1 of Erythroxylum pelleterianum. NCBI lineage: Eukaryota > Viridiplantae > Streptophyta > Magnoliopsida > Malpighiales > Erythroxylaceae > Erythroxylum > Erythroxylum pelleterianum. The sequence goes on from JAOQMR010000005.1 coordinate 28,581,811, forward strand.
TTTGGTTCATTATTCTATGAGTTATGCTCATAATACCACAGACTGAGTACATTTGAAATTTTGGCTAGAGCATGATCATGCATTCAAGTTGTACAAATCATATCTCTCAATTCCAGTGTCTAAAAATTACAACATTATACAAATCAAAAGCTAAGAGAATAAGCTATAACTTTTGTGAAGACACCTTTGTCTGATTCGGCCTATATCAATACAGTTTATTCGATAACATGATTTCTGTCACTGGTAGTACTACAGCTTAAGCCAAGACTCACTTTCAAGCTAAATTTCAAGACCCTTAAGGATTAACATTTGTAGCCAAATTTTTATAGTTTATTTTGAATAAATAATCATCTCATTTGGAGCTCTACGGATCAAGTTATAATCAAAATATCGAAGCATGTTCAATATAATATCTCCAGTTTATAATATTCCAGTACATACCCTCACTTTGATTCAATCAATCCTTTTCCAAATCAATTCAGATGGCGCTAAAGTTTTATGAAGAACAAAAATAATGTCTTAGGAATCCATTAGTTCAAGTTTCATATCATTTGGAGGTTGGATGACAAAGTTATAGTCAAAAGAATCAGAGGTGCTCAGGGTTGAAAAACAAACCCTTCACGCTACAAGAGTGTCATGGCCTTGCGTTAGCAACGCACGCCCATGCATACTCCCTCAAAAAGTCCAGAATTTTTGTTGTTTTTTATTCTCTCTCCCCACAGATTTCTTCATTGCTAAATCATATATTCTGCATTTCTATATCTAGTACAATCTCTAAATAAGTTAGATTCAGGTTTACACTTTAAACGTCAAAAATCTGAAACTACACATACAGTTTCTCTCTCTACAAAAATTGTGGCCTATTCGTGGGTCGTTGTTTCGGCCCGAATGTCTTTCAAAACTCCTCTATTCTTCAATATTGACCCTGACATACTAACAAACACATCAATGTACCTCAAAACATAATATTTAAGCTCAAAAACTTGTACTAACCCAATAAACACTTAAAACATAATTAATTCACAAATTAACACAATTCTAACCTAAACACCTACTAAATAATTGAATTAATAGCTAAACACTTATCAAACTAAGCCCTAAAATATGATGCAATTTACACTTTTCAAAGTTTCTCTTGGAGAGAATGGTCTTATAAAAGAACTTGTTGCTCTTATTTCCTTCTCTAAGCCATTTGACTCTTAAGTTTTTCCTAAGAAATAAATTATAGACCTTTGGAGCTCTTGACTATTAAATCAAGGTTGCTCTCACTCACATTTTCTTAGTAGAGTCTCCTAGATTTAGGCAACGCTCTTTTTGAATATGCATGAGTTTTTTTCTAGCATTTATACTTATAAGATGAGGGTTGCATATCCTTTTTTTTGTTCATCTTTTTAAGATTCTTTTTCACCATTTAAACCTTCCTTATATAGATAAATGATATCCAATCATGAAAATCTAAAAAATACCTCTGATTACTACTTCTTGGAATACTTCAACTTTTGTTAGATATTCAATCAAGTGAAAGGGAGCTTTCCTATACTAACTTGTGGTTAAGTTCTGAATGATAATTAGAGAATGATCTAAGAAGAGAGGGCAACTAAGGATTGTTTTGCTTTGTAGAAATTCATACAACCAATCATTAGTGATCAAAACCCATCTACATTTTTTCTTATGTGCCAATTTCTAAGTTTTTTAATTCCTCAAAGTGAAGAAATTTTCTTTATACTTTAGATCAGTAGCTTCTATGTGATTAGCACAAATCCTAAAATCTTCATTAAATTATTTAAAAATATATTCCCTTCAGTTTTAGAGTATAGGGGAGCACTATATTAAAGTCACTTAGAATAATTTATAGAGAGTCAATTCAATAATGGATATCTATGATTTTTTACTATAAGGAATTTCTTTGGAATGCATAATTGGACTTATAAAAGAAGTTTAAAAAAACTTAGTCCTCTCTTGAAGCAAGTTTATTGAGAGATGAATAATTTTGTTAACAGACAAAATGTTTGAGACCTTAATTATATTTAAGTTATAGGCAATGACTATACATCCATTATAATGAAAATAGTATATGGTAATGATCTGATAATGCTTCTTCATATAATAAGAAGATGTTTTTATTTCTATTGTACAATTAAATGAAACTTTTGACTAAATGATTACCATATGGTTTGTATATACACACAAGGATCTAAGAGTAGCTCTAAAAAAGATTATTTCTCTATATGATCAGATTTTATTTCCTTCTTACTTGATGTTTTCTTTTTATTCCCTAATAATGTTTCTTCCCTTAATAAAAACCCTCAATTGAAATAAAGGACCACATGCTAGACTTATGCAACAATAATGTTGGAAATTAATCAATAAGTCACCCCTAAAATGTTAAACATTTTGTTTCTTTAAAATGAATATTTTTTTTCTTATTTTTAGTAACCAAACTAGAGTTGCAAGTGTCATATGTTAACATTTCCTTTAATAGAACATCCACTTAACATTTAAAGAAAAAAGGATGTAAAAGGGCAAGGAATTTTATCTATTACAAAGCATTAAATTAAGATTTAGTGGGGCCAACTGCTTTTCTATTGTGCTCTGATTGGTAAGAAAGATGAATTTTTCTACTTTAGCAAGTACATCCTCCATTACCTTAGTGAGGTACTTTATAAACCAATACACAAGTTAAAGTGACACTATAATAGGCTTCAGTTCACTTATTTAAAAAGAGATAAAGTCATTAGATTAACACTAGCAAACAAAAACAATTAATAACATTAGAAGCACTAAAATGGCATGAAATCATAAAACCCCAAGATCCTTTATCTTTATAGGTAATTGGTTATGTAAGTTACATTACGCTCCTTGGTTTAAAGATCCATATTATAATCCTCAAGTTTATTTTTTTAGAGATAATCTTCTTCAAAAACTTGGTATGTGAAGGATATATTAATTTGCAACTTCTTAAAAATATTTTGAACTTTTAGTTTTCTATTATGTTCTTTGGCATCTAAGGTTACAGATGGGTAGCTTCTAGGGTTTGACAGTGGTTCAAGGTGTATGCTCGTGACCATTTTCGGTTGAAGATGAAACTAACACCAGTTTGCTTAAGCTCATATCATTCATACTATCTTCCCTAGACTTCTCTAACCTTTTCACTTTCTTCTTGTTACTAATATCAAATTCAAATGTTTTACCACTCTTAAGTCTAATGGCTAATATTTGATTCAAGGACTTACCTTAGTTTTAAGAGATGATGCATGAACCAGGAAAGCCAACCCCTTCAACAAAGTTTGGAGCGCGGATCAAGCGACGGTGAAGATGCATCAACCAGGCAAGATAACCCCTTCAACAAAGGAAGAAGTGCGGATCGATCGACGTTGAAGATGCATGAACTAGGCAAGAATCCTCTTATATGAAGACTAGAGAACTGATCGGCAGACGATGAAGATGAGTCAAAGAGGGAAGACAATGGGAATTTAGGATTTTCTGTAACTTTTACTTTTAGGGAATTTAGGGTTTCTCATTTTTTACTTTACGGAATTTACAGAATTTAGGGTTAAAACTAAGTAAGCTTTTACTCTTTTAAATATGGCATTTAAAAAAATAGTAATGCTGCCAAGTTGTACATTGTAATGGCGTGTATAAAACACATCCTAATTTCAGTCCAAAAAAGCCTTAAATTGAGCAGACTCGTGAAATTTTAGGCCTTCTTTAAGCAAGTTACAAGTTTAAGCCTTGAATTAATCAAACTCAAAAAGGCAAGTCCCAATTTGGGCTTTTATCCTTTTTTAGAGTATTAGAGTAATTTAATCTCCGAATAAACAAACTTCTTTAACTAATTTTATGTTCCTCTTTTATATATTTGATGAAGATTTAGTTGATTTATGACATGCAAAATAGTTGCAGTAGCATTTTTAAAAATGTGAAATAAGTCTGAAAACGCATTGCATCTTTTTTTCTTAAATTTGTGAGTCATTTTATAAACCTATAGTGATGAAAGTATATATGAGAAAAAATTTTATAGTATGATATATCAATAAGAAAGATATATTTTACCTTGAATAGATTTTTTCATCATTCATTTATAGCATTAACTTCACTAGTCAAGGAGATGTAACTAATTCACGTTTCTTTAGTAAGTTCTTAGAATTCTTCAATATAGCCTTTAATACATTGTACTTATTCTTTAATTAAATATCAACATACTAGTTTTTGAATTTTAAAACTTGCCTTAATATTCTTCTGATATTTGGAAAAGGTAGTAGTTATTTGATTTTCCTAGTTTTCTTCTTCAAACATTAATGGGATTAAATACATAGTTATGGTATCATTTCATACCTTATCATTTTCATTTAATTTTACAAAATTATTGGAATTGTTCATATTGTTCAAAATTTCTACCATTGAAAGTGATCACATATAAATAACATAAAAAAAGGGATAAGGAGATATTATATATGGAAAGATAACATTATATGCTTCATTATCTTTTTTATAATGATGTTTGCAAGTAAGCTTGGTATAATCTTATAAACATAATGTAAGAGTAAAGGAAAGCTTGCAAGAACATATGAGCAGTAACTATATGTTCAAACTTAGAAATTGTTCAAGAAATTTCATTATAAGCTTTATTGTCTTTATTTCAAAAAGGTGGTTGCATTCGATAATTCTTTTAGTAAAAAGTAAGAATACTTATATACTAAATAAAAGAATATGGTCACTTCACCAAAAAAAAATACAATGGAGAATAAGATAAGGTGGCCACCTTCAAAGAAAGGTTCCCTCTCATCCTACCTAAAGCCTCATAGTCTAAAAGAATACAAAAAATATACATTAAGTAAAGGAGATTTGGTCAAATCATATCCATGATTATATAACTATTAGGAGGAATATTTCTAGGACAATAATACATAATCCTAAGTGTTAATTCCATTTTCACCAAAATAAATATAGTAATCACTATTCGATGCATGCCTTTGAATATCTTAAATTTTCTCTCAATCCATATATGGGTTTCAGTAGTAACAATTACACCAAATATTATATGTTTTCTAACTCCTTGCTTTTTGAAAGCATAAGCAAGCCAATGTGTCCACAACTAAAATCTATAAGAAAAATAAGATGTAGCAATCTATCACATACTAGTTCTAACATATTATGAGACCAAGAACACAAAAAATAGTTGACTAATGCTTTCAGCTTTAGCATCATATAATACACACAATTGATTAGGAACATTAATATTCAAACGTAGAAGTCTATCTTTTGTTTGTAGCCTTCTAAAGAAAGCAAGCCATAAAATAAAAGAATATTTAGGTGAATTAAATCTTCTCCAAGTATATCTTGCTTTCACGAAGTCAAGTTATTCATCCTTCAGCCATTTATAACTTGTTTTTTTCTGTATGAATGCCATAAAATGCTCCTATCCATTTCCATTTACAGAACCAGGTGCGAGCTTCATCTTTACTAAGTGAAATTTTTCCGGTGCTAACTTACATTCGATCCAAGAGTCTAGGACTAAAAGCCAACCCCTTTAAAATCAACTACTTAACTCATAAGCTATCTACTTTTGAAGCTACATCCCAAACCTACAATCTTTTAGACCTAATCCTCTTTTATTCTTTGTTACGTATACTTGTTCCCATTTAACTATATCTGTTACCATTTTCTTTTTTCTCCCATAAGATCTCTCTATATAATTTCTCCACCTGTTTGATAATTTGTTGAGGAAGCATGAAAATAGAGGACCAATAAACATGTAAAGAGAAAATAACTGAATGGATGAGATGCGCTCAGTTTGAATAAATATGAGAGACTTTTATTAGTCTAGTAATTTAACTATTCTGTAATGTTTTCTATTAAGCTTTAACAATCACTACTATTTTATTTAGTAGGTGATGATGACACTCCTAAATATTTTAATCATAAAAGAATTAATACAAAATCTAGTTAATTATAAAATTTTTTTTGTTTCACTTAATCATTCACACCACTAGATATACATAAGATTTAGCAAGATTAACTTATAAGCTAGTTGTTAATGAAAACTTGTTAAAACGTTGCACTAGAATTCACACAAAACTTATCAAACTTGTAGCCAATCATTAAGTCATATGTGAAGTAAACGTTAGTAAGCTGAGATTCTTTTTCAATGGGGATGAAATTTAAAACCCTGACTCTGAGTGACAAGTCTTAATTCTTTGGTGAGATACTATATTACCACAGTAAATACTAAAAGGGACAATGAGTCACCTTGTCTCAACCCCCTTCCACCTAAAAAGAAACCATGAATCTCTCTATTAATAGACAAATAGTAGGAATTAGTAGTGATGCAAATTATGAGCCGCTCTATAAATATTGCATGAAACTTGAATTCAGTTAACATCTCTTTAATAAATTCCAATTCAACAATATCATACTCCTTTTTCATATCGATTTTTAAGAGGCATAGGGAGAAATTTTTTTTCCTATATACAAGTTAATGAGCTCCTGAATTATCATTATTTTATGAAGGATGAATCTCCCTTCTACAAAGGCATTTTGATTTTTTGATATTAGGTAAGGTAAAACAAGTTTTACTCTTTTACAAAGGAGTTTAGAAATATCTTTATATAAAGTAAATCAACAAGCAATAAGTTTATAGTATGTTGCATATATAAAACCTTCTATCTTAAGAAAAAAAATGAGAAAAGGGGCTTTATTTATTTAGTAGTTTACCTATTTTTGGAAAATTTTAGGATGGCTTTAATAACTTCAGTTCCCATAAATGACCATGCAGCTTTGAAGAATTTGCCTTCATAACCCTCTAGGTTGGGGGATTTTTAGTTTTCGACTTTTTAAGTAATGACTTGCTTGATTTTATGAGTTATAAAAGGGACTACTAATTGCATTTGATGCTTAATTGATAAGGTATTACTCGCTTGAAACAGATATTCATCAGCTTGGGTCCTATTCTTAAATTTTTTTGTCTGTATATCTCCTTATAATAGTCCACCAAATGTTGTATAACCAAATGATGGTAAGTAATTAATATGCCATTAGATCAACTATAGGGGATACCCTATTTTTGTAAACCCATTGCTTAATCATTTGGTGAAAGTATGTAGTGTTCTGATCACTAAGTTGTATTCAAGGTGCTTAGCCTTTTAAGCTAAGAAAATCTTAGCTTTTTTGTTGATATTTCATAATATTTATGCAACTTGTTATTCCTTCTCTTTTAGTCTTCCTTTCAATGAATCTTGCTACAACTCTTCTTGAGCCAAATATAAACTTTATCAAACCTAGTATGCTTAGTTCACAATATTAAGGAATTTTTTCTCTATTTAAAGACTTAATTTTTTTAGCATCTTCAATTTATGGACTACCTAGTACATATGACATTATGAAGTGTTCTAGTTGCAAACTCTTTATATAATATCTTAAAAATTTGGAGACTTAACCCATAAATTAAAGTACTTGAATGGCCTTTTCTGATGTATCCTAAAGATTCCCGTTCATAAAAGGAAGATATTTGAGATGCCCTCACGTAAAAATATTACTTCATCACTCATCAATCCTCTGGGTGTTTACTAAAGCTTTTTCAATTTTTGAAAAAATGTGATTCTCCTTACTTTATTTGTCAATCTAACTAAACTTGCAACCCTTCCACTACAAGTTCTCTAGTTCACACCAAGGTATACATTTTTTAAAGTCTACAGTTTTCATTTTTGTCATAGGATTATCCCCTATTTTTTCAGTAACATATATAATATAATTAAATTCACCTAGTTTCAACCATGTTTTATTTTGAGAAGTTATAACGTCAACAAGCTACTACCATAGAGAGAGCATACTAGGAGCATCATTGAAAGCATACACCATAGATACTACAAACTGTTAGTCATTGGTTAAAGAGATAATATTATAGTGCATAAGATGAGATGAATAGTGTGTTATAATAACTTGAAACATATACTTCCTCCAAATTAATCAAATCCTCCCTTTTTAATTTGCATATAAGTTGATGTGGGTACCTCAAGAAGGGAACATCTACTTATACTAATTTACATATTGGTATAGTTTCAACAATACCCCAAAAAATAATTTTATAATTTTTACAGAGGAGCATCACCCCTTTTGCTTATTAAGGGTTATTTAGCCCTCTTATGCTCAATATCTTTAGTTATTATGTTCGCCCAGAGGGACACATATTGGTTTATTATCAAGAGACACTATTTCTTTCCCTTTTGAACTACTCGAACTACTTTCAATTTTAACAACTTGATTAAAAGTGGACTTCTTATCCTTTTCATTAATCTAACTTGTTGCCATTAAGTTTTATATATATCTTTCTAGGGTTTAGTTCCCACAATTTTCTATTTTTGAAACTTTAATACTTTCTTAGGCATTTGTTGTGGTAGTGTTAAGTAGCTAGATTTTTCCCTCTTTTTTTGACATTGATTGGTCTCATAAGAATTCTTGCACATATTGCAATATAGAGGTTTCTACTTATACTGAATTTCTTGTTTCAGAACCACCCCATTCTCATTCTCATTCTCAAAGTAGACTTTGTTTGGTATGTGTTTAATGTTAATTTCTACAAGAATCTAGCAATATTCACCATATCTTTTTGCAAAGTCAACATGTCTACTATTATAGGGATGCTTACTAGACTAGCAATTTTACTCAAAGAAGATAAACTCCAATACTTCAAATCTGGGTGAAGTAAGTTTAATCATATGGAAAATTGATCAATTTGCCCTTTTTCTAGCTCCATATTTTAAGCCTAAGGTGAGATGATTACAAGTTTTTTGTCAAAGGAGAAAACGCCACCTGTAAGACCTCATCCTACATAGTTTCACTAGTAAATCTCACTAAAACCATACCATTTTTTAGAAGTAGGACTTTCTTAACCCTATAGCTACCCTAAATTCACTTGAAAAAATCATTCAATATTTAAAATGCTGGATTAGTACCTAAGATATAGCAAACAACAATATTATTCTAATATTTTATCTTTGGGTCTACATCCATAGTATCTATTTTCTCATAGTAGTATCAACTTTAACCCTTAGAGGACATAATTTAATTTGAAACTAGGATTATGCATGTTGTTAATATCAAATTTGTCCCAAGTCATACCTAATTTGCTAATTGTTGATAAATTTTTCTCACTTCCATTCACTGAGATTTCATCACTTTGTGATGAGCTGGCACTTGATCAAAACTTCTATACCTAGTTAATAATTTTATCCTTTACAATTAATCCTTATAGAATATCTTCTATTTGGCAGTCAAGCTTGGCAACCTTTGGTAGAAGTTCATGTAACAGAGGAACTCCCCTTCTCGCGCGTGGTGATAACTCCATTAGGTCGTGCGCATTATTACCTCTCTTCCCCATAGTATATTTCTTCTTGGCCAATGTTGCAATGCACAATTGCTCATTAATGTTACCATGTGCCTAGAGAATCAGAAGGTGGCTAGGGGAAGATTTAATACCAATTAACTGGCTTTTATTTCTATAGCAATTATGGTGGGTTTATCCCTATCATTTATCAGTAACTTGACTTTATACTACTTGTTTCTTAGCTTTAAAGTCATAATATCAAATGCATTCTCCTCAAATAATTGAATGCTCGAGATGTTTCATAAGTAATTAGAAGAATATCATTAAAGTCTCTCAAAGAAGCTTATAAGATAATGTAATGTTGTAAATTCACAAAATTTCTGCAAGCTTGAAAGATGAAGTGACGTTTAATGGTGGAAATTGAAGTCTAAATTAATGAATACAATGGGACAAACAAAAATGCCCCCTAACATTTTTAAAGAAAAGATCAATTAGAAACCTTATAATAGTTAAAGAGATGCAATCATAACTAAGATTGATAGAGGGAAAAAAAGAGAAAAAACCTAAAGCACTTCACACGAGAGTTGAGCAAGGATTAGGTAAAACAAAATAAAAGACAGAAATAGTACCCAAATATTGAAGTTATCTAACTTGTCTACCATGAAAGAACCACATCAAAGAACTAGTAGTTTGATGTTTCTTTCATTTAGAGTATAGTTTATGCACAGCAATATTCAGCTGTAATTTTTTGTTTTATTAAATGTTCACTATAAAATATACTGACTAGAGAAAGACTAGTGAGTAGTGACAGTGTAACCTCCTAATAATGCTTCAAGCTACAAATACATCTCTTGGTTAGAAACAAAAAAAGTAAATATATGTAGTAACAGGAAAAAAGAGACGGGTGACTTGGTTCATAAAGAGATGAAGAGATAAAGAAGGATACAAGCCATTGAAAATGTAGGAGAAATGAAGTGAAGACCAAATAAGCATAAAACACCAGAAGAAAAACAAAGAAACAAAATGTTGCTTTGGTTTTTAAAATCAATTGTCACAATACAAAAAAACACACGATTTATGTTTTTTATAAACCTACTGTTGCTTTAATTTTCAAAAAAAGAAATCATAATGGAATAAAATGAATATTTTTGGAAACATTTTTATTTTTAGACTCAAAATAAGAAACGTAAAAAATAAAAAATATTTGTCTAATTTTGGGCTCTTAGGAGTTGTTGTCATCTCATTTCCACATTCGATAAAAGGCATATACTTGGCGATTCTCACTTCTAGGCCTGGTCCAACGGCCCATTAGTTCTATATGATTAAGTCAGTCCAACGGCCCATTAGTTCTATATGATTAAGTCAGTCCTGCATTTCTACCGTTTTTCTGTCCTTTCTGTCAGAACAGGAAATTCTGCTCTCGTCTTAGTGTGATTGTACAGAGTCGATGAAAGATTTATTCATTGCATCTATAATTCAGCTTGCAGATTTCTCTTCGGGTACGCTGCTTTCTCCAGCTAACTGCTACCGACTACATCAGGCCAAGCTTTCCTATTTTTAAATGCTTGCTGCAAAATGAAAGATCTTTTGATGAATCAATGTGGTTGAGCTATTTGTTCTATAGCCACATGAACCAACAGGCCGTCGTCAAGGTCTAATCAATCCCCATATACCATTTAAGTCACATTGAATTGGCATCTTGGAAATCTTGGAAAGAATGAATCTGATTAATTTACCGATCAAACTCTACTTGCTGCTAAAGGTCGATAGCTAGGAGCTATTAAGAATTAACAATAATTATTGCAATCATTATTTAAATAAAAATATGTTTAAAGTTAACATACGCCCGCTCATATATATATATATATATAAACACATTAAAATTTATAAAATGGAAAAGTAAATAATTAAGCAGAATTACTCCAACCGAAACTCTTAATATGAATTACGTTCTCCGAAATATTTTTATCCATTGTAATTTCGAATTGTACTATATTATAAAATATACGAGGATGTTGCATGCGATACAATATTATATACAAATAGCTTTTTTATTAAAATTTCTTTGCATCCATAATTCAGTTTGCAGATTTCTCTTCGGGTACGCTGCTTTCTCCAGCTAAGTGTTACCAATTACATCAGGCCAAGCTTTCCTATTTTTTAAATACTTGCTGCAAAATGAAACGTCATCTTTTGATGAATTAATGTGGTTGAGCTATTTGTTCAATAACCACATGAACCAACAGGCTGTCGTCCAAGGTCTAATCAATCCCCATATACCATTTAAGTCACATTGATTTGGCATTCTTGGAAATCTTGAAGAGAATGAATCTGATTAATTTACCGATTAAACTCCACCAGCGGCTAAAGGTCGATAGCTAGGAGCTATTACGAATTAACAATAATTATTGCAATCATTATTTAAATAAAAATATGTTTAAAGTTAACATACGCCCGCTCATATACATATATAAACACATTAAAATTTATAAAATGGAAAAGTAAATAATTAAGCAGAATTACTACAACCGAAACTCTTAACATGAATTACAATCATTTTATTAATGGTTCTACTTCTATTAAAACAGTCTCTAAACAAACATTAATTTAATTTAATAAATACTATCTACTTTTACTAAATAGATTATCAAATAAAAACTACCATTAATAAGTGCCAGCACTATTCTAGTGATAGAATAAATCTATAATAAATTGAAACCATATACCATTTGTTTCAATTTACATAATATTTTACGTTCTCCGAAATATTTTTATCCATTGTAATTTGGAATTGTACTATATTACCAAATATACGAGGATGTTGTATGCGAGACAATATTATATACAAATAGCTTTTTTATTAAAATAAGAGTGTGTGTGTGTGTGTGTATATTATGAAATCATGTTATTAATTTTCTGTTTAAAGAAATGTTGACCCCCTTTAATCACATACAACGCAATTAAAAATTTTAAATCATCATCTATGGATTCATCTTCTACATTATGCTAAAATCAATTAGCTTGATTATGATAAGGCCAGTAACCCAAACTCTTTGTATTACTAACAGACATTTCAATATCAACAAATACAAATCCTGAGTTCTAATCCTTACCACTCTACCCCCACACCAATTAAGAACCAAAAATGATCACACGTCTACTGTATATCTTGGGCCACCAAACTTTCAAGTTGATGCTCTGTTAAAAGAAAAGGTTAGTGTTAATGCTTCTAATTTAAGAGCAATTCATCCTCTGTAATTGTCTAAATGATTAAATAACTGCAAGTGGCGCCAAATTCATCCATGTACACACAAAAGCAAACACAAAAATAATGACTTCAGTCAATTCTAGTAATCTTCACATGACCTAGTAATTATTTTACTCTAAGCTTAGGTGCTCAACAACACAAATAAATCCCCTAACCCTATTCAAAATAACAGGAACACAATCGTCTTATATTTTTTAAAATGTACGAGTCAATTTCATTTTCCTTTCTTATCGCATAAGTTCGTCAATCTCTTAGTACTAAAGATTGGGTGTTCAATTTTTTCTTTTCAAGCAGGAATCACGTACGCTACAAAGCCAAGCAGTACTAACATGCAGTAGAAGACTGCAAAGCCAGAGTAATAATCAATGAAACTCTGGATATCTGAAAAGGATTATTCAAGAACCTGATTGCTCCCACAAATATTGCACCCAGGTCAATCTATCGAAAAAGCCTCGGCAATGATTTCTTTGGAATTTTGCCTTCAAGCTTCAGCCTTCTATATGCTTCTCTAATGTGGCAAGGCCTGATTGGACCAGATTCCTTCCTTTCAGTCATCACTATTCTAGCTGCAAACCAGACCAAGCAGATAATTATGCACAGAAAACTGACATCGCTATACCTCTATGCAAGGTTTTGTGGATTGCAAGTCATACTGCGATTGCGAGCAATTGCAACGATTGCAAACGATATGGGCGTAATTGTGGGAAATGCAGTTGAAATTGCAGCAAATTGCAGTAACAGTCCAGATCACAACCGCAATATTGCAGATGCAATTGCAGTCTCAGACTGTAATTAAAACTCATGCTTCTATGTATAAACTTTCATCATCAGATAGGGTGTTACTATGGTAGTTGTGTCTGCACTCAATACTTTAATGCATAGGTGAAGAGTATATGACCATATTTCATGTACAGATCAATCATGCTGCTACCATTTTTTAAAAGTTAAACTACATTTGAAAGGCATCAGTACCCATTGCAAGTCACTTGTTTTGCTATGGAAATAAAAGCAACAGATCTATACCTATCTCAGTATAAGTGACAAGCATTTCTATTATATGCATCAAAAATGAGAAGCATGTAATTACCTGTTTCCACAAGTTCACCAACAAACATTTTTGCTATACCACATACTACAATCGTCATTGGCAAAGAAATTTTCTGGGTTCCAGTGATGCTTACTAATAGCTGCATTAGAAACATCAGAAACAAAATTGCAAATTGTTTAAGCTAACTTTAACACAGAAAATGACCTACATTTACAACTTGTACATAACTCAAAGAGGCCAAAAGGGATTCACGAAAGCACTTCAACCTACTTATTTGACGTAGGCTGAGAGAAAGAACAATCATACCCTTCTCATGTTAGCCTTCTGAAGAGCAGACCTGCGGAAGGATTCATACCTACTCATCTGTTGCTCAGTAAACTGCGATAAGATAGCCCTGAAGTGAAAACAGAAAACACAGACTCGAAGTTCAGAGGATGTCTCCTAACTCCACTGAATACCAACTACTTCAGAATTTCAGGGTACATAAAATTCCACTCTCAGTCGCAATTAAACAGTGTGATGACGTTTTATCATCAAACCCTAACACGTGACACCCTCAAATATATAAGTTCTTGTTTCTATAAACCCTAAAAGAGTTATTTTAATTATGAAAAATAGGAACTTTCCTAGGTTAACGCAATATAATGACTGTAATATCAAAAATAAATAATTCAATAAAAAAAGTGAGGAGGTAGAGAGAAAACTGACTGCATCTTCGCCATTTTGGTGGGATCCGCACTGGAAGGAAACTTCGAGAGCTCAACCTCCATGTTATCATCGTCTTCATCCTCATCATCATCTTTATTCTTGCCCTTGCTTTTAGCTGATCCGGGAATTGAAGGTTTCAAGTGGTGGCCGGAAGTGGAGGTGACGCCGGCGCCGACGTCATCATAGTCCTGAGATGCCGGAGGGAGGGGAGGAGGATCGAGTACACCGACAAGATCATTAGCAATTTGGGGGTCGAAGTCGTCGGGGAGAAGGTTTGGGGAATCAGACGACCCTTGCGGTGGTGGCTGTTGCTGCGGCGCCGTGCCTTCGTCCTCTTCTTCGTCGTAGTCCTCTTGCTCCTCGTCGTAAGCTGCTTCGAACGGGTCTTTGGATTGCTTCATTCGGAATTTGGTTTCTTTCTCCCAACAGCTGAAGCTATGAAATTGGTAATTCTCAATAAAATAATTAAAATGAAGTCGTTTTGGGTATAAAAAAAATTAACACATTTGGCTCCTTCCTGCAAAATTCCTTAATTTCTAAAATATTAATTACCTCAAAATTCTGCCAAACGTAATTTATTTGAAATTTTCCAAATCTTCGACAAATTAAATTATTTTATTTTTAATATATTATATTATTTTACTTTAATAATATTTAATATATGAATTTATTAATAATCAATGATATCTTTATTAATTTTATATAACAATAATTCAATATTCATTAAGTTTATTATATGATAATTAGTATTAATATACTTTAACAGAATAAATATATTGTTAAGTTATTGCTAGTTATATATGAGAAAATGCTATCTAAAAAATAGTAACACTACCATAAAGAAAATATCAGATGTGATTAAATTTTTAGAAAAATAGAGGATGCAAAGTTAGACATGATTAGATTCAAATAATACAATAAATACAATTTTATTCGCTATTGTTTTATATACGAACTTGAATTAGAACAAAAAGATATTAAACATGTGATAAACTTAGAATAAACAATTTAAGGATTTCATTATAGAAGAAAAAGGATATTATATCATCCTATGAAAAGTATTTATGTAAGTTTAAATAATCACTTCAACATTAATATAAACAATTTAACTCTTTTATAATGGGTCATAGTTAGTCTTGGAAAAATATGATACTTGTGACTAACTTAAAGGACTTTATGGTGACTCATTTATTTATGATTTATTTATTATTATTAAGGATGTTTATAAAGACAATAAGTTGATATCTTTAACAAGAAATAAATTTGAAATAAAATACAAAATGTAAAAAATATTTTTGTACAATCAATATTAAAGGTATTAATACCAATGTTTTGAAACCGGACGAACTAGTTAAAGGAAATGTTTATGATTTAAAGATTCAACCGATATTAAACCACTATAAAAACTGATATATAATAAATAAGAAATAAAAATTATAAGAGTAAGTACAAATAAAATATTTTATTGAAATAAAAAATACACTGATGTTTATTATTATATAATTAAATAATAATAAATAATTTTAAGTCTAATATAAAATTTAAAATAATAGTAAAAATCAAAATTATATTTCTAAAGGAAGTTGTGTCTTATCATCGTCAAAAGTTTTAAATTCTCCAACACTATCTAAAGACTCGTAAACAACGCTTTTATCCAAAGTATTTACGATAATTTCTTCTACTACATTCAAATAAATTATAGATTAGTAATGTATGAAATTATTCTCAATTGTGAATTTGTAATACATTATACTTTTAATCTAAATATGAGAAAAATAAGATATAAATTGACTATCAGTAGACGTTCTTAATTCATATTGTGACAAGTAGATTTTTTTTTTCATAAATCGTCCTTTCAAGTTCATTATAATCAAGATCAGGCAATGATTCTTCTTTTTCAATCCAAAAATTAGTATGTTCAATATAATTACTATCAGTTGGATCATACGTTCTCCTATTACTAAACGCTTTGAATACATAATCGAGAAATTATAAAATCAATAATAAAAATAAAATTAATGAAAAAAAAAACAAAACTATAAAATGCATGTTCTTCATTCTCATATTATAAGTAATGTAAACAAGGTCGGTAAGTCTTTGATGTTCCAAACGATTTCGTTTCTTTGTATGATTACGCTAAAAAATGCTCCAATTACATTCACAACCTAATGCAGAAGTTATTTGACTAAGTAATCTAATAACGAGTTTTCTCAATATTGGAATACTTTCACCGAATAATTTCCACCATTCGTTTATATTTTAAATTAATAGTAATGGAAAACAAAATTATATATTATTAATAAGTAAAAATGATTATAAGTATAAAAACTTACCAGGTTGCATTTTTTTCATCATAAGTTCTTTATTTGCTAATGATCTAGTAAAACTCTCTAATCCTTCACGATACAATTTAATTTCATTTATCACTTGTGATTGCTCTTCAATAAAGAAAATACCTTTGCATTCAATCACATCAAATATACCACCTATAATATTATTTATACTGCATCTCCACTATATAAGCAATAAGGAATGAGAAAATAAACTACAAGCTTTATATAGATTTTATTAATCGATGATGAGAAAGTATCTTACTCAAAGGATCCACTTAGTATACATATATACCCCACAGATGACTTCTCATATGAGTCAACAATCCTCAACAACATTATAAGCGGAGCCACAATCTTCATGATGATCAAGCAAGTATCCCAAAATTTATTATCTAGAATAATAGGCCAAACTTATTTTCCTTTTTCACTATTTGATAACTTATGACTTGAAAAGTGTTTACTTGTCATCAAATTTTGAAGTAGTTGCTTATGGTCTTAAATACATTTCAAAGTAATAAATGTTGTTGCAAACCTAATAGCAACGGGACGCATGATCTCAACCCAATTTTCTTGCTTTCTTAACCATGACAAAAAAGTGATATGATTATACACAAAAATTGTAATCTTAGATGTGAATGAAGCAAGATTAGAAGTATAGTTCATACCACGAATGTCTTTTTAAATAAGATTTATACAATAAGCATTGCATGGAGACCAACAAAAATGCCCATACTTTGATCGCAATAAGTACCTAACTGATACATAATTAGTTGTATTATCTGTAACAAAATACACAACATTCTTTGGTTCAACCCACCCGAAAATTTTAGAAAACAATTCAAATAACGCATTAGCGCTTTTTACCATATTAGAAGCATCAACGAACTTGATAAAAGTTGTACCTTTTTTTGATAAATTAGAAGGCTTTTATACTAATAATAGAATATATGTACAGTCTTGAGATTTCGAGTCCGAAATCTCTTAACCAAAAGAGTTCAAAGGAATGTTCACATCATTTTCCACCCAAAAGAACTTGAAGCTAACAAATCTGACAACTAACATAAGATATTAAACCCAAATCCAGTAGCATTCTCAATCAACAATACAATAGCATATTATATGTTGCCTGAAGTTGGTTCCCTTTTACTGGTCAAAAATTTTTGGATTTCCTATTCCCCTTGCAATGTCGGTAGATTGGAACCATGACCAACTTGTGATGGAAGTGAATGGTTTGCCCTTCATGTGTAGGACAACGTGTGCTGAATGGCCCTCTTTGGACTGAACTTGCACCTGGCTGCATCACTTACAGGTAAAACATGAGAAATAAATTGAAACACAAATAATATTACCTTCTCTCAGTGTTTAAGATGAGGTGCTCCATAACTTGAAAGTTCACACGCATAGAGAGATTTCTTCCATCTATGCCTTTATCTTTAAAGGTCTGATTATTTCTTTCAGCCCACAGGTTATAAACAGTAACAGAAAGAATAATGAGGAAGGAATTAATGTCACAGGTTCTGGTGGAAGCTGGCTGGGAGAACCATAATAATATGGATTGAAAATTTGTAAGATGAGGTAGGTGGATATGAATATGGCTAAGGCTTTAAAACCAAATTGTTTTAAAAAAGGCTTTCAAAGAATAAGTGGTCAATAGTCTCCAAGTCAGCTACACACAAGGAACACCTATTAGGAGTATGAAGATACTGTAATGTAGGACCTCGGCCTCTCAGGCCTCGCATCCTCAGGGCCTCGACCTCTAAGACCTCGCGCCTACCCTCTTGCAGATATTTCCCTTTGGGCCTTGACCCTCACAGTTTTTCTTTTCCCTTTCTGACCCGTAGGGAAGGGATGAAAACGCATCTACAAGGGAGAGGTTTTCACACCCTTATAAGGAGTGCTTCGTTCTCCTCCCTAGCTGATATGGGATGGAACATCTTTCATCCACCCCCTTAGGGAGCCCAGAGTCCTTGCTGGCATACCACTCGGGTACTAGCTCTGATACCAATTGTAAGACCTTGGTTTCTCTGGCTTTGCGTTATCAGGGCCTCGCGCCCACCCACTTGCAGATATTGTCCACTTTGGGCCTCGGCCCTCACGATTTTGCTTTTTCCCTTCTGACCCGTAAGGAAGGGATGAAAACGCGTCTACAAGGGAGAGGTTTTCACACCCTTATAAGGAGTGCTTCGTTCTCCTCCCCAGCTGATATGGGATGGAATATTTGAGTGATGAAGTATATGGGAAATGGAGAAACATATGAGGAACTAATACCTCTATTGTATTAATCAATCAAATGAGAATTTCGAGGAAGAAAATTATTAAGAGGAGAAGAAATGTAACATCCCGTTCCCATATTAAGGGTTAGGACCTGAAATTTTAGTACAAGGGAGCTCAAAGAGAGATTAAGGAAATGCATTTTCTTGCTCATGCATCATGTTAGTATATATGCACATAAATATTGAATGTTTGCATATAGAAAAGTGGTTGCATTCATTGACAACTTCTGGGTATAATTGATGTTAAATGTGAATTTATTGAAAATGAGAAGTAGAGGGAGTAAAAAGAGTGATCTTGGTATGAGTTGTGAGAAGGAAAGAGTTAGAAACCAAATTAGTAGTGATCTGGAAAATGTTCCCTGAGTGTGCTTTGGTCTGTTAGCCATAACTAGGGATGG
>JAOQMR010000005.1:28629685-28651287 GCA_027563865.1 Erythroxylum pelleterianum
TCATAAGTCGAGTTATCAACTTTCGGAAACTCCTCCGCCCTTAAATACCTCGAGTTGTCTGTCAGATACCTCGAGTTGTCTGTTTCTGTATAACTCGAGTTGTCTGTTTCTGTAAGTCGACTTGTAGGTTAGTTTAACCCCCCTTATTGTCCGAATTTCAATTTTTGGTCTTCATGAAAGTTGTAGCCCTAGATGTTGTCTTTCTAACCTCCAAATTTGAGGTCGATCCGAAGTCTATAGAGAAAGTTATGACGTTTTTACTGAGGTATGTTCAATAGGAAATCCGGATCCGAACACGTTGTAATTGTTAGGTCATATCTCCTTCGTCCGACCTCCGATTGAGGCGATTCTTCTTGCGTTAGTTTTCTAACATATTTTCCTACCTTCCATTAAAATTTCATGGTCATTGGTTTCTAATTCAAGAAGTTTGATTTATTGAAAGTGAGTGTTAGGGTTGGAGAGCTTAATCGGTTTATGAACGTACTTTGGATTTTTAGGCGTATCTTGAGCTATAGAGCTCCAATTGAGGTGTTTCTCATACCAAATTAAACTAGAGACTTAGGACTATAATTATATGAAGAAGTTAGATGGAAAATTTTGATTTGGTGGTTTCTAAATCCTATTTGAAAACAGAAAAATTGAGTTCAAGCCTAGTGACTGGCTAATATGGGCACGCCATGGAGCATCTTATCATCAAATTTTGGGGTGTTTTAAAGGAAAACAATAAAATATTAATGATTATGCATCGCTAATGTCTTGTAAGGGTTCAATGAAAGAACTTTTCGAGGTCGTATCCACGCTCACGGTATTATGTTTTGCAAAAGGATTGAGCTCCGAAAGCGGGGTCTAACTGTAAGGAAATCCCATCTCTTACGAAAGGCGAGTTGGTGCTGAAATATGTAACCCTAGGCTAAACTTTGAAATCCTTGACCAAAATTAGAGCATGCAAAGCCTCTAAAGTTGATCAAGAGTTGCACCTATAAAGAGCTTCCCTAGTAACTAAAGGACAAAATCTAAAGGAGAAATAAGTGTGAGAGGCAGATGTCCAAAACCTTTTGCCTTTATCCTTCCATCCCTAATATCAGGCACCACTTGGAAGACATGATAATAAGTTAGTTTAGATCCTCCAAAAAAATACAAAGAGGGAATCAAAAAAATACAAAGAGGGAATCAAGAAGAACAAAATGTAATGGTAACACAATTGGGTGTCTCTCCCCATCCTGCTGACATGCAAGGTGAAACAGGTGGAAAGATTAGCTAGGAGTTGGCTATGGAGTAAAGCTTCATCTTACTTTAAGGACTGATAGATAATAACTTACATGTAACTATTACATATTATAGTGTGTGAGGATACAATTGTTAGCTTATTTTTAATCAACTCCCATATGTCCTCATCTTGTAATGTTTAGAAGTCCTTGGTTTTCGTAGCAATGACACTGAGATTATCTATAGGGCTTGATCCCTTGAATTTTATCAATTTATTCATCTATATTTTCAAAAAAATACTATTACAAATTTGAACATATGATACCTTAACTAATTTTTTGTATTCTATTTAATTAAAACTATTAAAACAGTTGAGTAAAAATTACATGGTGTTGATTTTAGCTCTTAATGTAATCTTCTATTCCATCTTCACATGTATGACTATGATGTTCTGAAGTACACACGTGAATATGTAGTTATTTATGTGAAAGTTGGGAGTTAATAATTTGAAATTAGATAAATACCAAACTTATTACTTGAACGCTTATAGTTGACTTTTTTCTTATTTTGAGTGAACCTTCAAATGTCTTAATATTAGTTTGTCAATATGTGAGTTAAATTGATGGCTTGTTTTCTTGTAAACAAAAACTTAAATGAAAGTTTCCTAATAAATTGATTGATTTTAGAAAAAATTTTATGATCTTTATGTCGAGGGAAGTTCATTAAAATCACCAAAAAATTTTGAAACATTTTATTATCGTCAAAAATTATTATCCTCTCCTTATTATAGATGTTTAATATAATATTCTATAATAATTTAGTATGCAATTAACTTGTTTTACTTTTACATAAAACATAAAATAAATTTGAGAAAACAATTAAAAATAAAAGTACAACTAAATTTACCTTTAATTTCAAACTAATGAAGCATTTTCGATAAATAGCTCCATGGCTTGTTGCAATCACGTTCCAACAAATTTGATGGTGAAGTCCAAATCACTACGTGTTAGATCTCTTAGTTGGGTAAACATATGGAAATATGATACAACAGATTTATGTTAGAAATCTTCAAACATTATTCACGTGCTTAATTTGACGTCTGTAGGAAGTGGGAATTTGAAGGAAAAGAACAAACGACAAGAAAGTGAACGTGTTGTTTATTTTTCTTTTGTTATATGAAGTAATAAGGCAACATTAGTATGGGATTATTATCTAATTGATTAATCAGTATCATTACCTTGTAGATTAGGTGGAATGCAATTTCTTATAAATGATAATGATTATTCTTATTTGGGTGTTGGTAACCATCAGCACATAGTAAAAGATAACTTCAGAGACCAAATATAGATCATTACTTTAGATATGGATATGGATATGAATATGGCTTCACTCAATCTAGGGATGATATTATATTTAATAAAATGGCCAGGGTTTTGGATTTACAAAATGGTACATGATTTTCTTTTTTTTGTAAAGAAGTGTTGGGTTGGGTCATACTTTAGTCTTCCATTATCACAACACTAAGGTACGAGTCAACAATGAGTGTTGATTGGGACTTCTTGATATTTCAGGATTTGCCAATCCTGTCAAATCCTACTAACTAAACTGAGGTGATGAAGATTCATGACGCTGAGATGGATTCTATTGAAAGAAAAGTGAAAGTGAAGCGGCCGAAGGGACATATCAGTAACTTTGGCCTCAAAAAAGTTGAGGGAATATTCAAATAATGGCTGATGAAACGGTGTGTTCGCTACTTGTTCCTCATCTTTATGCAAAGCAATTTGCTTTTGCTTTTCTTTCTTTTCTTTTCTTTTCTTTTCTTTTTTCAAAAGCAAAAGATGGCTTGGCACCAAAATGTACAGAGGTAAAGAGAAAGACAAGGACCACTTTGGATGCTTATTGTGCTACAACATTGCCTTTAGGATTCATTAAACCCTTCTCTCCCTCTCCCTCTACCTCTGTCTCCGTCTATGTTTGTAAAACTCAACTCAGCTTTGTTGAAATGGTCACTGGTTTTATCCAATCTAATCTGATAAATAGGTGAGGCCTCTCGAGATCCCATTTCCTCTTACATCAACCATGGCTGTTTTTTATGTCAGGTTTGCCTTCTTACCCGTTCTGGTTATGGTCTGCTTCACTACAACTCAGTCACTTTCTTCACATAAACTCAATCTAAGAAGGCAAGCTTCGATTCTAGTAACTGTAAAACAATCTTTTGAGTCGTTTGATCCTTCTCTGGATAGCTGGAATATTTCCAACTCCCTGCTTCTCTGCTCATGGACTGGGATACAATGCGATCACAAGAATGTATCAGTAGTCTCAGTTGACATATCCAACTCAAACATTTCTGGCTCTCTCTCACCGGTGATCACTGAGCTCCGGAGCCTTGTCAATCTTTCACTTGCTGGAAACAGCTTTTCGGGCGATTTCCCTCGTGAAGTTCACAAGCTTGCAAGGCTTAGGCTCCTCAACATTTCTGACAATCAATTCAGTGGAGAGCTGGACTTAGATTTCTCCCAAATGAAAGAGCTTGAAGTATTTGATGCTTACGACAACAGTTTTAAAGGTTCGCTTCCTTTAGGTGTAACTCAACTCGCAAAATTGAGGCATTTGGATTTTGGCGGGAACTACTTTTCAGGTACCATTCCTTCGAGCTATGGAAGTTTGGAGCAGCTCAACTATCTGTCTCTGAAAGGAAATAGTTTGCATGGTAGAATTCCCAGTGAGCTCGGTAATCTTACTAACCTTCTGCAGCTTTACTTGGGTTATTACAATGAATTCGACGGTGGAATCCCACCTGAGTTGGGCAAGTTGATCAATCTTGTCCATCTAGACCTGGCAAATTGTAGTTTGGAGGGTCCAATACCTCCAGAGTTGGGCAAC
Source organism: Erythroxylum pelleterianum (assembly GCA_027563865.1). NCBI lineage: Eukaryota > Viridiplantae > Streptophyta > Magnoliopsida > Malpighiales > Erythroxylaceae > Erythroxylum > Erythroxylum pelleterianum. The sequence continues at coordinate 28,633,775 of JAOQMR010000005.1, forward strand.
CTCAACAAGTTGGACACTCTTTTCTTGCAAACTAATGAGCTAAGTGGTTCAATCCCTCCACAGTTGGGGAATTTAAGCAGCATCAAGTATCTCGATCTGTCAAATAATGGTCTAACAGGAGGCATACCATTGGAGTTATCAAGGCTTGGTCAGCTCACCTTATTGAACTTGTTTCTCAATAAGTTGCATGGTGACATACCTCATTTCGTTGCAGAGTTACCAGAGTTGGAAGTCTTAAAACTCTGGCATAACAATCTGACCGGGGAAATTCCAGCAAAGCTTGGAGAAAATGGGAAACTAAGTGAACTTGATCTCTCAAGCAACAAGCTGACAGGATTAGTCCCTAAATCACTCTGCTCAGGCAGGATGTTGAGGATTTTAATTTTGCGTATCAACTTTCTCTTTGGCTCTTTACCTGATGATCTTGGCAATTGTGAAACATTGTGGAGAGTCAGACTGGGGCAGAACTATCTTACAGGATCCATTCCTAGTGGGTTTCTTTATTTGCCTGAGTTGTCTCTAATGGAGCTGCAAAATAACTACTTGAGTGGACTAATTCCTGAGCAGAGAAGTGGCTTGCCGTCGAAACTTGAGCAACTAAATCTATCAGAAAATCGCTTGACTGGGTCACTTCCTGCCTCTATTGGAAATTTCTCCAGCTTGCAGATTCTTCTCCTAAGTGGAAATCAGTTAACTGGTAAAATTCCACCCGAAGTAGGTCAACTGAAAAATGTCCTTACATTGGATATTAGTAGAAACAACTTGTCTGGCACCATCCCATCTGAGATCGGCAATTGTCATATGTTGACTTATTTAGATTTCAGCAAAAACCAACTCTCAGGTCCAATCCCAGTTCAGATTAGTCAAATTCACATATTGAATTATCTTAACGTATCATGGAACAACTTGACCCAGAGCCTGCCCAAGGAAATTGGGTCCATGAGAAGTCTAACCTCGGCAGACTTCTCTCACAATAACTTCTCCGGTTCCATACCCGAATTTGGACAATATACATTCTTCAATACCTCATCTTTTATTGGCAATCCTCAACTTTGTGGCTCTTTCCTCAACTTATGCAACTTTTCATCTTCTCCTCTGCAATTACATAACCAAAATGGCTCCAAATCTCAGGTTCCTGGGAAATTCAAGCTCCTTTTTGCTTTGGGATTACTAGTTTGCTCGTTAGTATTTGCTGCATTGGCGATCATCAAGACTCAAAAGATAAGAAGCAATTCGAATCGCTGGAAATTGACGGCATTCCAGAATTTGGATTTTGGAATTGAAGACGTTTTAGATTGTGTGAAGGAAACCAACATTATAGGAAGAGGTGGGGCGGGTACTGTGTACAGAGTGTTAATGCCTAATGGGGAGCAAGTAGCTGTTAAAAAATTGTTGGGAATAAGCAAAGGATCTTCACATGACAATGGTCTTTCTGCAGAAATACAAACACTAGGTCGAATTCGACACAGGAACATCGTGAGATTATTGGCATTTGTTTCCAACAAAGAGACCAATTTGCTTGTTTATGAGTACATGCCACATGGTAGCTTAGGTGAAGTATTACATGGAAAAAGAGGTGGTTTTCTTAAGTGGGAAACGAGGCTGAAAATCGCCATTGAAGCTGCGAGGGGCTTATGCTACCTGCACCATGACTGTTCTCCTCTAATTATACACAGGGATGTTAAGTCCAATAACATCTTGCTCAACTCTGACTTCGAGGCTCATGTGGCAGATTTCGGTCTGGCCAAGTTCTTGCAGGACACTGGAACATCACAATGTATGTCTGCAATTGCCGGTTCTTATGGCTATATTGCTCCAGGTATGTTATTTTTTACATTAATTTAATATGTGTTTACATTCCAAGAGGAAACCGAAAATTCATGATCTGACTTCACCGCTTCCAATTAAATTCCAGTAGACCTCAACCTCAGACCAACTTTTGACTCCGCATACTTGATTGGTGGCAGAGACGTGTGTTTTCCCTTTGACCTGGAGTAATGATTTAGTCTCCTGAGAAACATACTTAATCATTGAATCCAAACGGTTTGTCTTTAACGTTTTTAGGGTCCAAGCGTATGATTTTGTGGACAAGGTAACATCTATTATTAAATGTACTAATGGTCTCAAGTCTAACCAAAAATTGAAAAAGAAAAAGAAATGGAAACCTGAGACATGGGGGGAGTTCGGGAAAGAGAAAAAGGCTCCACTAACGCATAGGAAATGCTTCTTTTTGCTTTATCGAACCCTGCAGGGGTTGTTGAGCTTTTTATGCATATCTTGAAACTAAAACCCATATCCATACACACCAGTCAGAACCAACCCTTTCTGACCCAAACCCAAATTATAGTGCAATAACAAAATCCACATAAATCCAAACACATGCATACCAGCTTTAATCGTCTGATTGAGATCTAATGTTTACTTTCCCTAAACCCTAGAAACGGAAATACTTTTGTGTGTTGTTTTTGGACTCGGGAGCCTGTCACTTGGGAAATGAGTCGAACTAACTTTATTCTGTCCATATGAATAGTACAGTAAGTCAGTCATCAGCGGAACTAAGGTTGCTTCATTATTCTGTCCATATGAATAGTACAGTAAGTCAGTCATCAGGGGAACTAAGGTTGCTTCCAAAAATCAGTCCAAGTTTTACCGTTAGTAACAATGGAAGAACAAATTTTAACCCTCCATATTAAAAACAAAAAACAAAACTTATGCATCAAATAAGCAATTTTCTTACCCCTTTGCTACTTGTGGCGACAGAATATGCTTATACCTTAAAGGTGGACGAGAAGAGTGACGTTTACAGCTTTGGAGTTGTACTTTTAGAGTTAATAACGGGAAAAAAACCAGTTGGTGATTTTGGGGAAGAAGCTTTGGACATTGTGCAGTGGAGCAAGACACAGAGCAACTTAAGCAAAGAAGGGGTGGTAAAGATCTTAGATCCGAGATTGAACAATGTCCCGTTAGTTGAAGCAATGCAGGTCTTCTTTGTGGCCCTGCTATGCGTTCAAGAGCACAGTGTGGAAAGACCAACAATGAGAGAAGTTGTTCAAATGCTTGCTCAAGCTAAACTACCCAATGCATTTGACATGCAGTAATCAAGACCAAGCATAATTGGTCCATTACGGTCTATATGTCATATTAATTTTGGCGTTTCTCACTTTATTTTCTATATTACTTTTTTTCCCCCTATATATCATATTAATCATGTCAAGTTTGTACGACTTAATTGCTTCAAGAGCATGTTCAGTTTTTGTTATTGATGTAAGAGCTAAGAAGACATAGTTCAAATGAAACATTGGATATGCAGTTTTTAGATATGGAGAGCTGTTTTTTTTCTTAATTCTGATTTGGCTACTTAATAGGATAAAGAGTGTACTGACTTCTGAATATTCTCTTATAACGGTGATGGGATTCAGGCTTCATCACTGTGTCATCATCTTTTCTTCTCAGATTGGTAAAAATGATTTGCTGCTGGACTCGAGTTATTGTATTATTATAACTTTTCTACGTAATTCTTTCACAGGCATCAATAGTTCCATAGTAGATACAGTTCATTGCAAGGTTATTGCCCCTTGATATATGTTTAAATATGAACTTGAGGCATGTTACTGATTTTACATTTCAAAATGCTATGAATCCATTTTAATTTTCTGTTAACTAGACATAAACTATGTTCCTTAGAGATAAACATTATATTCAATATGCTTTAGTCTTTTCAATTTATTTATACCTTATCTCATATATCTCAAATTATGTATATTAAGGTTCTTAAACCTTCTATAAATATAGTGAAAAATACAATACATCATTCTACATCTTCATAGTATCAAAACCCACATCGAACATATAACTTTTTTCCTTTTTACCACAAACAACACCAACATACACTATTCCCAAAAGGCAAACAACAACAATTCAATAGGCATCATTCAAATTATTCATAAAAGGCACCCATAACAATGCAATAGTATCATCAATGACAAGCACCAACATACCTAGAGTACCAGTCAACCAGGTTACAAGCTTTCTCACAATACCACTAAATTCTACAACTATCTTGTTAGGAAAAATCAAATTCAAGCTATTTTAATTACCTCTGACCTCATTGATTACGTGGATATCACTATATCCCCATTAGATGCAACCTCAAGCTTCGAATCCTCATCTTCAGAATACCACAACTGGCAAAAATTCGATCGACTAGTCTAATGCTTCCTCACTGCATTTCCTTCACCTTTAATCACGCGATTAACCCTTAGCTGTCACATAGCCCGTGAAGTCTGACTTGGACTTGCAGATCACTTCATGCAACAATCGGCTTCACAACGCTCTCTTCTCTATCGCAAACTCCACAAACTAAAGAACGGCTCAAGCACCATCACTAATTGTCTTTCCCTTATCTCCACAACTGCAAATCAATTAGCAGTTATTGGTGACAAACTCTCTGACAAAGATCTGGTTTTGTTCACCTTGAGTGGACTTCCAACCGATTATGAGTCCTTCATCACCACTACTGAGCATCATGATATCTCACCAACATTTTCTAAGTTTCGAGCAAAGCTTTTAATTCATGAACAAAAATTGCTTTCATATCACTCACCTTTACTGCCATACCCAACTCTTTTGTCTCTCACAATGGTGGTTGTCACTCAAAAGGCACATGCGACAGAGGAGGTGGTAGAACCCGCATAGGGAGGCACGATAGCTCCCTATCTACTTCGTGGGTCAACCCTACTTTTATTGAATCTTAACATTGGCAGACTGAATATTATTCTGGGCCCATCTGTCATGATAGTCCATTTAATCAGCCTCATGGACTCCCTAATCCTTAACAACTTCAAGCTTATTATACACATCCAACCTAAGAATCAATACTCTTTCATTTACCAAGTACAATAAACTAGCACAGTATCAAATATATTAAAAATGGGGCCATATTATCGCCCACTATCGTTTTCGATATTTTGAGTCTCGTACTTGTCTTTATGGTTCTCAACATATTAATAACAATCTTTCTGCAACATTTACTATCATTAACATTTAACTTGAACCAGATACTTCACACTTCAACTTCAATACTGTTTCTGAATGGTTACTGGATACTGGCGCCACTACCCATATGATTCCTAGTTCCCACATTATGGAATCTATTTTCACCGTATGACAAATCCAACCAAGCAGTCGTTAGAAATGGATAAACTCTTCTCATTTCATCTAATGGTACATTAACTATGTCTAATTCTCCTGGCCTTCTTCTTCTTCATGATATTTTGATTGTTTCTAATCCTCCCAAAAATATGTCATTGCTGCCAAATTTGTTTCTGATAATTTGTATCATATTGAATTAAATTTATTTGGTTACATTATGAAGGACCTTTAAACCATGATATCGCTCAATCCATAATAAACATTATCCATCACATTTTTGCAATTATGTTTCCTTTAGTGCTACCACAGCTTCCTTGGATCTGTGGCATTAACTTCTTGGTCATACATGTCACTCTACGTTATCTAGATTATCTTCTATTTTACTTGTTAAATCAAATGTCATTAATTCTTGTACTTCTTATCTTAAAGGAAAATTGTTCATCTTTCATTTCCATTATCATCTCGTATCTCTACAAAACCCATACAACTCGTTCATTGGGATATTTGGGGACCTTCCTTGTCTATTTCTTTATCTGGGTATCAATACTTTATTATCTTTGTTGATGACTTAAGTCGATTTACCTGACTTTTTCCTTTAGTTCAAAAGTCTCATGCTCTAATTTATTTTCAAAACTTTAAAACAACAACTAAAACCTTTTTTAGGCTATTGTCAAAACTTTTCAATGCGATATAGCTCCTAAACTCATCAATGGCATCTTCGCTCAATGTCTTACTACCCTTGGGATCACTTATTGTATCTCTCTATACTCCTAAACAAAATGGCCTTGCAGAACATAAAATTTGCCATATCACTTAAGTAGGCCTTACCCTTCTTTTGCATGCCTCTCTTCTTAAATATTTTTGTTTCGAAGCCTTTTATCTTATCAACCTCTTACCTACATTGGTTTTTAATCATCAGTCCTCTTATGAAACACTTTTCCACGTTAATTCTACTCTTTCTCACCTTCGATTCTTCAAATGCACATGTTTTCCCTTTCTAGGCTCTACTTGTGCGGATAAACTTACACCTAAATCTACTCCCTGTGTTTTTCTAGGCTACTGCTCCAAGTACAAAGCAGACTGTTATTTTAATCCTTAAACCTTTAAACTTTATATCTCTCGTCAGATGCATTTCCTTGAACATGAATTTTACTATTCCACCCTCTCTCTTAATGCTTCACCTTTGACTTCTACTTCTTCTATTCTATCCTTACCTTCACCTTTTAACCATTCCCTTCCTCATGTTGCTTCTCCACCTTCACGTACTCCTTCACCACTATCCTCTCATCCTATAGTCACCTGCACATGTGATCATACCTACATCCTCTCTCTTTTCATTATTATATCACCTATTCCATACTTGTTACCACTTCTAAGCCCACATCTTTCACTAAAGCCAACAAATTTCCATATTAGCATCAAGTCATGCTTAATGAGTTCACTGCTTTTCATCGCAATTATATTTGGACTCTTATTCCTCCATTGCCAAATGCAAACATTGTTGGTCGTAAATGGGTATTTTGTACCAAGTGAAATCCTGATGGCTTCATTCAGTGTCATAAGGCTCGACTAGTGGCTAAAGGTTATCATCAAACTTCAAGCATCAATTACACTGATACCTTTAGTTATGTTGTCAAACCCACCACCATTCGCATTGTTCTCGCTCTTGCCTTATATCATAACTAGGTTATTCACCAACTTGATGTTAACAATGCCTTTATAGTCAACTTCAAGAACAGGTCTTTATGTTTCAAACTCCTAGGTTCATAGATCTCCACTATTCTCGTCCTATCTGTCATCTCCATAAAGCTCTATATGGCTTGAAACAAGCTCATTGAGCTTGATTTTCTAGGTTATCTCATCCAAGTCTGAAACTTCTTTGTTTATTCGTATCACATTTATTGCTTCCTCTGCAATAATAATACCTACTTGTACTGCATTTCGAGTCATAGTATATATTGGTAAAAATACGAGTTGAGTTTATCCTAATTACATATTCGAACCATAGCATATGGTTTCATAAAAGCGTATGATTTTCCCTAGGCAGCTTTTACATCAAATCACACAACCTTTGCTTTGGTTTATATGGAAGATATCTTGGTTACAGGTTCTTCATCATCATTCATTTCATCTCTTATTTATGACCTCAACACCACTTTTGCTATTGAAGACTTAGGTCCACTTTATAACTTCGTTAGTATTGAGTCCATTACTATGCCTACTGGTCTTTTGCTCACTTAAACTATATACATCAAAGGTCTTCTTTTTGAACTGGTCTTTATAATTCTAAACCTGCTAACTTACCCATTGCCCCTACCTTTCCTTTATCTAAAAATCATGGTCATCCTCTTTTTGATGCTATTGAATACCGTAACATTATTAGTTCTGCCTTAACATCCAGTTTATTATCAATAAAGCCTCTTAGTTTTTACTCTCTTCTGGCAATGGTCACTTGTTTATGGTCAAATGGATTCTTCGATATCTTCACTCTACATCTTCTCATATTGTAACACCCAAATACCCCCTGGGAGGATACATTGATGCCACCCAAGACAAGACAAACAAATCAAAACATTTCACACATGCATTTTTATACATCTCATAATTTCTAGAAACAAATCCAAAGAATATTTACATCTTTCGATTCATAATCATACATTAACTCAAATCCATAGTCAATTTCATTTACATTCCGAAATGAATACACTTCGATCTTCAATGGCTTTCTAAGCCATACACAACTTCAATACTAAACTCAAACTTTACAAAACTCGAGCTGACATCTTACTCGTCTTCCATCGTAATTTTCTAGAGACAAAACATGGGACACCGCATTAGGCCATAACACAACTTAGACACTCAACAGCAAACAATAGGCAAGCATTGGTTAAACCAGAACCTCCTAAACTTGCTTTGATACCAAAAGATGTAACACCTAAATACCCCCTGGGAGGATATGTGGATGCCAACCAAGACAGTACAATCAAACAGTGCTTACAATACATCACATCATACGGTCAGAAACAGAAATTCAAAGTTATTACAGGCCCAAAAGTGTTAACTAAAAACATTGTTATGAATTCTTGTAACAAACAAATACCCAAAATTTCCAGAAAGCTTCCAAAAATTCACCAAAATTCCGTCATAAAATAATGACTCGTAAAATAAATTGGCAACTCAAAATGACTTCACCAATAATACAAATTACTAAAAATATATTACTATTGTCCGAATCAATCCGAAGTTTCATTACACCAATGTACCCGGAAAATGTCATGAATGTATGCCAAAATACTTCTGCACAATTAAGCAATCCGTTAAGATTCTAACCCCTAATTTGGGCCGCTACACATATCATTAACTTTACTAAATCATCCCTCTCAATCTCCATGGTTATTATGATGCTAATTGAGATGGCTATCTTGATGATCATCACTCTACATCTAGTTACTGCATCTTTATTGGTTCCAATCTCATCTCTTAGAATGATAAGAAACAAACAAAAATTGCTTTATCCAGTATTGCCGCAGAATATAGAAGTATTGCTATTATAGTATTAGAACTTTATTGGATCACTTCACTTCTTGGTTAAAACTGTTTCTCTCACATCAAACCTACTCTTTGGTGTGATAACCTTGGTGCTACTTTTCTTACTTCTGATCTAGTCTATCATGCTCGCATGAAGCACATTAAGATCGACATTCGCTTCATTTAAGATCTGCTAGCAAACAAATCACTCTACATCTGACATATCTCCTCTACTGATCAAATTGTTGATATTATGACACATTCCAACATCTTCGAGACAAAATCATGGTTATATGTCACCCTGAGCTTAAGGGAGGCTGATAACATATAATTATCTCCCAATTATAACCACTTATTTTTCTATTAACAAGAGATGAACTCTGTTACTTAGAGATAAACATTATAGTCAGTATACTTTAATCTTTTCAGTTTATATTATACCTTATCTTATGTATCTCAAATTATGTATATTAATTTTCTCAAACCTTCTTTAAACATAGTGAAAAATACAATACAATTCTCTACATCTTCAAAATATATGTTTACATATTGCCTTTGAGTTTTAGGGTTGCAAGAAAAACACACAAAGATTTTTTTTACAAGAAGCAACATAATGATTTTTCTTTCTTTTATACTTTTTCTTATCAGAAGTCATTGACTAAAGGTATATTAATACATTAAAAATTTTATGTCAAAAAAACTTAGCATATAAAAAATATTTGAGAGTAATAACTCATGACAAATATTACAACAACAACAACAATATCCAGTAGAAATTTCACTGATACACAGAGTCTGGGGAGGTCTAGTAGTACTCAGTCTTACTCCTAACTAGTCCAGAGGCTATTTTGAAATGACAACTCATGATAAATATTATGACTAAGAAAGATGTGAGCGTCCCTAATTAAAAAAAATATATAAAAATCTGTAACTAACAATAACAAGTTAGTTGAATATTATAAAAATCATCATAAAAGACTTCAAGTTGGGATTATAACAAAGTTCATTTAGTAATATCAAGGAATTGGTCAAAAAGTTTCACAAGAATAATTATTCTAGTTATTTTGAAAGGCTTGGCTAAAAAGTTAAATTAAAGGACGATAATTAATTGGATGATTTGAACTTAACATAAGATAATGGTTTTCCTGTGTGACTTTGAGTTTTTTGATATTTTATAGACTTTATTGAGTTCTAGTGTAGTGTTAGTCTAATTAAATCATTTCCAATATTTTTTCTCTTGAATTTTGTTCTAAAACAAGAATTAATTATAGACAAAACTCCAATATATTTTTATGATTATCTCAGCCATCAAACAAATTGTACATAAACTTTCAATTTTATTTGAACAAAAAATAAAGGAATCGTTTTGTCCTGTAATAGTCCTAGCTTAAAGATAATAATGAAATATGAGAACATACAATATTGTGAGAAAGAAGATTGGAAACATTAGGAATGTTGTTGTACGATCCAAACTACAAGATATTCTTATTTACGTAAGTTTTGGAATTCAAAATAAAAGAGTTAATGTAAAAGTCACGTTAAAATAAACAAAATGTAAACACAAGATAGAGTTTGAGAAATTTTAGAGAAAGCATTAAATATAAATCCATATTCATCTTCAGTATTTTTTTAGTTGAAATAATCTTATTCAATATTTTTTTGTTGAAATTGTCTTATTTTGTTTATGATGAAATAGTTAATGTTTCTTACAGTAACTTTAATTTTAATAGTTGAAGAGATTAATAACATTTATTTATTCCAAAAGTTGTTAGGGTTCTTTTACTATAATTATAGAATAATCGAGATTATGTTTGTTTCAAGTAAATAAATAAGTAATCTAATTTGTTATAAGTGTATTGTAATATTGCTCTAGATTTTTTTAAATGAAAAATTGTTTGTTTTTTCATTGTTTAACACCGTTTGTATTTCTTTGCTTCTCCACTTGTGTTACATTCTTTATTTCTTATTAATCACTATCAATGATGCCATAGCTATAACTATAAATAGCTCATCCTATATTTCAATTCCTATCTTCAATGGAAAATGCTATAATCAGTGGATTGTTTAAATGAGAGTGCTTTTCAACCACAAGTGGTTAGGTATTATGGAGAATGGTGTTATTGATTTTGCCGAGAATGATAGTGTAAGTAATGCATAAAAGGGTATCTATTGTGAGAATAAGAAAAAGGACAAGAAGTATATATGTTTCATTCATCAAATAGCGAATGAAATCAATGAGAACCTTATAGGTGCAATCACGTCAACTTAGGATACTTGACAATGACGAACAAATGTACAATTAGAGTCAAGAAGGTGAGACTTTAAACCCTAAGATGCCAATGTAAGATTTTAAAAATGGAATCCTCTGAGGTAGTGGTTGATTATGTAAGTTGTCTTCTTGTTTTGACAAATCATTTGAAAATAGATAGAGAAATTACAAAGAATGACTATATTAGATGGTATCCTATAATTATTAACTTTCAAATTTGAACATATTATGGTGGCGATTGGAGAAACCTATGATTTATCCTTAATGAATGTTGATGATCCATTTGGCATCTTACAAGCCTATAAGCAACACATATAAAGAGAAAAAGGCCAAAAAGCCAATAGAGTAAGCTTTATAACTCCAAGTATTTTATAAAAAGGTGATCAAAGTGAAGGGATAAGCAAAAAAACATGGCAACTACCATATGAGAGGATATAGAGGAGGCAATTTCTTGAATAATAAAATTTAAGTAGTTACATTAAGAATTATAGGATTGAAGGTAATCGAGATAATGATTAAGAAAATGCATAATCTAACCACCATAAGTACACAAGAGGTTGTGAATGTATAATAAATCTAATGATGAATATTATATTTGTATAAATGTCATCATTATTTAAATGAATGTATAAATAAAGGAAATGCTTATGTGGCTTATTATGTATACGATAATGATGACGAGGACAATGTCGGTCATGCTTTGTTAATGGTCATTATAGCTAGTGGAACAATAAATTATCACACACAGTTCCTCTATACTAGATGTACTAACCATATATGTAGTAAAAAGGTGATGCTTGCAAATCGTGATGAATTCTTCAAAACCAAAATTAAATTTGTAAATGACAACAACATTTTAGTAATAGAAAAAGGACAAAATCTTATAAACTTAAAGAATGGAGACTACAACTATATTTCATAGGTTTTTATATACGATGAATAAACACAAAATTGTTGAGTGTGGATTAATTGATAAAAAAGAGGTATATGATGATTCCTTATGATGGTAAACTATTGGTTTTTTATTAACAAGGTAACCTTTTCTTAAGGCTTCTTTGACAAAAAATTGTATATTTACTGTTTGCCATGCCTTACGTCTTTAGCAGATAGAAGAACGAGACTGCAGTCTTCGAAAGTTGTGGACAATCTGCCAGGGGTCTGTAGACGTTTAATTTCCACTTTTACATTATCATAGGTTCTTATGATGCACTAGGTGTCTTGTTTCTTTTCGGCTCTCTTCTTGTGTTGTATATAAAGGGTTTTCCCTTTTTGATGACTTTGTAAATTTCCTTTTCTTTAATTATATTAATTTTCTTTCTAAAAAAAATGTATATTTCAAGTTAATATCTCTAATGGTGTTTATAAATTTCTTAGTGAAATTATAAAAGATGAATCTTCACTATAGCATTTACAGTTTGGACATTTAAACTTTCATAGTTTAAAAATTCTTGCTTAAGAAAATATGGTAAAAAGACTTCCAAATATATATCATCTTGAACAATCATATGAAGCAAGCACTATTGGGAAACATCATCGAATGCCTTTTGTAACAGAATAATGTCAACAAGCATCTCAATTACTTGAGCTTGTTCACTTTAATGTATGTGGCCTAATGAGTATTGTATCAAATAGTACCAATTGGTACTTCCTGACTTTTATTGATGACTTTATTTGTAAATATGAGTCTATTTTTTGCAAAGAAAGTCTGAATGTTTTTTATTACTTTAAGAAGTTCAAGATATATATTGAAAAATAAAGTAATTATCTTATAAGGAATTGCACACTAATGGTAGAGGTGAATATACCTTTAATGACTTTAAAAAGTTTTGAGAAGGACAGTGGATACATCATATAGTCACTTGTCCTTACATTTCGCAATACAGTAAAATTACCAAATAGAGGAACATAACAATTATGGATATGGCAAGAAACATGCTAAAGGCCAAACAAATGCAAATTTTTTGGGGCAAAGTTGTCTTATGTTTTGTTTATATTTTGAATAGATCTTAATAAAAAGAGTCTCAAATCTTACCCCTTTAGAAGCTTGGAGTGTGTCATGTTAAGTGTGAAGCATTTAAAGGTGTTTAGTGTTATTGCCTATATTTATATTTTAGAAGAGATAAAGGAAAAGTTATATGATCAAGTAGAGAAAACTGTCTTTATTAGCTACACATATGGAGGGTATGCATTATTTAGTCCTATCATAATGAAAGTAATTATTAGTTGAGATGTAGTTTTTAATGATGAAGAAGGTTGGGAATAAAATAAGGATACTAATACTAGAAATCATGTCATTTCTCTTCTTTAAAAAGAAGCAACGTTGCCCAATGCAAATGGATAAACCTTATAAAAATCTTCTTAATAGTGATTTTTGCTATATTTTCTAACAAAATCTGGAAGGCTTTAATGACATTATCAATAACAAATACGGTTACAAGATTATGAGGTAAATCCTGATGATGAAAATAATGATGACGAAGAATTAGTATACCTTACTTTCTTTACAAATTTTGAACCCATGGCATTGGAAGAAGCATTCAAACATCTTAAATAGGTAGTAGATATATATAAGGAGATTAAATCGATTGAAAGAAACAATACAATGTTTCTTATTGATCCCTTACAAGGTCATGATGGTATCAATATGAAATGAGTTCTTAAAACAAAGGTAAAACTAAATGGATAGGTAAAGAGATTTAAGATGAGATTAATAACAAAGAGATTTAAGCAAGGACTGGTGTATGTGACAACGCGTTGTAACGCTAGTCAAAATAAACTAGACTACTATTATAGCAGTGGTGAATCTAGGTCGATCCCACAGAGAGTGTGTGTAAAGTTATTGAAATAAAATTAATAAATATTTAGGTTAAGGGGGTTTTGGTTTTATCGAACAAGAAAATAAAATAAAACTATCTTAATGAAAACAAATTAAAGAAACATTAAAAATGATGAAAGTGAAGAATTCGTTTAGGACCTGATTCTTTGATTCAATCTCAGCCTACACCCAGTTAAACATATTTCATTGAACTGTTGTCTTCACATCTCTCTTTGAACTATTGATCGTAGATTAACAACAAGCTTTATTAATCCCAGTTTTTTCTTAAGTTATAGTTAATTAAGAAGAGTTAATTAATTAGCCCTAGTTATCGGATAACTTAGGAGACACTCTCTAGATTTAATCGGGCAGTCGTCTTACGAATGAGAAAACAGACTAATCTAAACAATAGTCATATAAGCTCGAATTATTTAACCTAGGTTATGTTATCCCTAATGATTATAAACCATTAGTCACTACAAATGAATTGAAAACACAACGATTACGTATTGCATTCAATCCTAGCAATAGGTTCATAGCATTCGATCCTAGCAATGGGTTCATACATAAAAACAATCAAATAGAGAATTAAATCATTCTTACACAAGACCCAAACAATAGACATAGGATAACACAATCAATTTATAAAGAGAGAAATAAAACAACAAATATAAGGAGAAATACACTTAACTGGGTCATCGGTGTCGATTGCACCTCCGAACCGACGTCGAGAAAGCTACCCCTTTATGGGTCTTCTCATGGTGGAGAGCTTGCCTGCCTCCCTCTTCACACTCTCCCGAGCTCTCGAAGTTCCCACACTCCTTCGGTTTAGCCCAAAAATCTAAGAATGGAGGCCCCTTCAGGGTTTCCTTCTTTTCTTTTTATAGTTCATTCCAATTATGGTAAAAACTAGGTTTTACCCTGCCTAAAATGTCTAAAATAACCCTCGATAAGTTGAGTTTGGAAGCAGTCCCCGAGCAGTCATCACGTAGGCCACGATCGTGGCATCTTCTGTCACGATTGTGCCCAAGGTTCTTCCTCCAATCTTCTCCAAGTCTTTCCTTCTTTACTCTAATTCTTCCTCATTCTTGTTCCATGAAGATAAGTGGATGTGAATCTTCAGAAAACAACCCAAATGTAGTGCTTTCATCTTACTTTAACTTCTTTGATTCTGAATCGTACCTAAAACCATGTATGAGTCAAAGTTAGTATCTTGAGCAATTTCATGTATAAATGTTATGGAATAATTATATAATTAATTAAGTATATGTCAGTATGACCATCAATAGGTATTTGCTTTAGTTGCTTGAATAGATAATATCAAATTTTTAATTGCTTTAACTACACAAAATTATTAGAAAAATATATCAAATGGATGTGAAGTTAGCATGCCTAAATGGCCCACTTGAAGAAGAGGTGTTTGTTAAATAACCTCTTGGTTTCATAAAACAACACAATAAGGATAAAGTGTACAAATTGAAGAAGGTTTTGTATAGCCTAAAATAAGCTCCAAAAGTGTGGAATATGCATATTGATTCTTCGGCTTCAACAAATATCCCTTAGAGTATGCATTATATATAAAGATAAATAATTTCACTGATATGTTAATGGTGTGTTTATATAATGATGATTTAATATTTGCAAACAATAATACAAGTATGATTGAAGCTTTCTGGAAGTTTATAATGTAGGAATTTGAAATAACTTATCTTAGCCTAATTTCATATTTTCTTGGTATTGAAGTGGTTCAAAAGGATGATTTAATTTTTATCTCTAAAAAGAGTTGTATTACTGAACTTTTAAAGAAATATCAAATACTAAATTTTAATCTTGTAAGAACTCTTATGGAGCTAGGTACAAAATTGACAAAGGAAGGAGAATGGCCATTTGTTAATTCAACATACTATAAGAAAATTATGAGAAGTTTGAGATATCTCACTTATACAAGGTTAGATATCTCACTTATACAAGGTTAGACATCTCTTATGGAGTTGGCTTTATTAGAAAATTTATGCATTCAATGCACAAGTCTCGCTTGTAAGTAGCTAATTGTACCTTGCGGGATTTATAAGGTACTTATGATCTTCGTTTATTCTATTTCTCTATAAACAATTGTGTAAGGGTAGAGATTTTTCATGATCATGAAAGTAATTTATGTTACATTTTATTTTAGTAATACAATTTACTCGTAGTCATCTAAAAAGCAAGCAATTGTTGCACTAGTTGATGCCATATTAAGATTTTTGTTGATAGTATTTCAACATTAAATTTAGTTAAGAATCCAATTGTAAAAGGAACAAGTGATATGTACTTAATTGTTGATACATTTAATTCATGACACTTAGTGATTAATGCTTTAGAATGTTTAAATGTTGGGACCCGATTTCGAAACCTAACTTCTGATCTGAATACCATCATACTTGAGCGTGGTTCCTTGTAATATCTTCTTGCTATGATCATCCTATTTAACTTAAGCATCATAAATAATACTCGAGCCTATTTCCATATAGGGTTCTTTCTATGAACCCTTATTAGGCATCATTCCACAATGGTGGCGTGCCCATGAAAATCACACATCAAAACCAACTTGCTCTAAATCAATGTGAACATACATGCATAACTGAACTACTTAAAGAAATGAAATGATAGACATGTTGGGTCCCGTTTTTGAAACCCAACTCTTCAAAAACTAATCATTCCTTTTCTTTAAGCAACAGAGTTTGAAACACTTTGTTTACATAACAAAAGCCACACCATTGGCTTCTTACAAAAATACAAAATAGCAAATGAAAAGTAGCAATCCCTTTAAGCTCTTGATCACTTGATCTTCTAGCTGTAACCTGAGGATGGGGACAGGAAGGGGTGAGCTTGAAAGCTCGTGGATAACAGTTTATAATAATAAGGTAAGCAAAAACCTTGAAAACATTTTATTTATCTTAGAAAACTTTCTAAGGGTTCATAATCACATATTCCTTAGGCTTTCAGCCAAAACATTTATAACTTATATTCGATGTAGAAATTCATGTGTATTCAAATCATGAATGCATCACTCATATCAACTTGTCATAAATCACATAAGCACATCAAATGGTTTGGGTAAGTCCAAAACATGACGTACTACACATTTCCAATGAAATGGTCCTGTGTAGTCGTGAATTCTTGAGGGAGTCCTTAGAGGAGCTCCATGTCACTAGCGGGCAGGCAAGAGAAGCCTATACATAGGTCAACGTGCACGTGACACTTCTTGAGGGACTACCACAAACCCACATAACATATATATTTTTAAATCTTGTAGATTTGTTGCCCAAAATGACACTTTTCTTAAAAACTTGCGTATCATATACTTGACGTATATCTTGAAAACCATTCTTGAAAACATACTTTTAAAACCATGCATCTTTTTCAAAAATACCACTTTCATGGTCTTTTCCTTTTTGAAAAATCATCACACAAATCATGTAACAAACATATAGAAAATTTCACAAGTCATTCATAAACAATAATGCAGCACTTATGATGCAAATGAAATTAGAAAACTTCTTTGATTTAAAGAAAACAGTAGTATATTCTTTACTTTATTATAAACATATACCCACCTTGATTTCCTTGCTTATAGACTTGACTTTGCTTAAAAGCTTTTTTCTTGTTCCTCTTGCCTCTCTTGATCCCTTTAAACAATAACAAAAATCCCACTCAATAGGGTTTTCAAATGAAAATCCCTCAAAGCACAATCACTAAAATTGGTTCCAA
>JAOQMR010000005.1:28651925-28669733 GCA_027563865.1 Erythroxylum pelleterianum
AGACAACACTTCTTTTTCCAATTATGCCATTAATGAGTCCAAAAAGTCCATTTTATCCTTCCTTATAAGCTTATGTTTTTTTAAACTTAAGTGTCTTGCCAAAAATATCCTTGAACTTTCTTACATAACACTTTCTTCTAAAAATATGTTCTCCGTTGCCTTAAGTTTCTAATGCCACTGAAATCATTCAATTTGGTTCAGTGATTCAAAAGATATACTTTAAACATTTTTGGATTGTTCTTGTCCATAACAGTATACTATGCATAACTTCCATCCAAAACTTGAAAGTCTTAGCAACTGAATTACAATTCACTTCCTTCAGATACTTTGTAGCTTTATGTCTCTAGTTTACGACAAATCAGAAATCATCTCATTTGGATTTCTACAGATCAAGAAATTATCAAAATACTGGAGTATATTCAGTGAAATAACACCAGTTCATGATCCTTTAAGAGCACACTCACTGTACCCGTCCTACCTTTTCTAATCAATCTTTCTCAATTCATTTAAGATAGCTATGATTCTTAGAGTAGATGTATAGAAAAGTCTTACGAATCCAATGGTTTAAGAATCAAGTCATTCGGAGGTCTAGAGAAGAAGTTATGGTCAAAAGAAGCAACCATGTTTATAAACCCAATTATACTGGACCTGTTTCGGGGAAACAACCATAACTTTCCCTACAGATATCAGATTAAGGACTTCTTTATATGGTTTGAAAGATAATTTCAAGAGATACAACTCTTATGAAGACTATAAAGGCCAATTCTTTCATCTGATGGGTCAAACAAAAAGTAGACGAATGGATGACGTCATTTTGAGACGATGATGACGTCATCAGACGATACAGATTAGGAAAATTGCCATAACTTTCCCTACAGATATCGGATTAAAGTGTTCTTTATATGGTTGGAAAGATAATTTCAAGAGATACAACGCTTATGAAGACCTCAAAGGCTAATTCTTTCATCTAAGGGGTCAAACAAAAAGCAGACGAATGGATGATGTCATTTTGAGACGATGATGACGTCATCAGAGGATACAGATTGGGAAAATTGCCATAACTTTCCCTACAAATATTGGATTAAGATTTTCTTTATATGGTTGGAAAGAGAATTTCAAGAGCTACAACTCTTATGAAGACCTCAAAGGACAATTCTTTCATCTGAGGGGTCAAACAAAAAGCAAACGAATGGATGACGTCATTTTGAGACGATGATGACATTATCAGACGATACAGATTGAAAAAATTGCCATAACTTTCCTTATAGATATCGGATTAAGGTGTTCTTTATATGGTTGGAAAGAGAATTTCAATAGCTACAACTCTTATGAAGACCTCAAAAGCCAATTCCAACCTTTGAAGGGTAGAAAAAGGATCAGAAGATGAGGATAAACAGTAATTGAGAAGGTCAAACTGAGACGAAAAAAGTCAAACATGAGACGATGCTGACATTATACTCAGACGATGATGACGTCATTTTGAGACGGAAGCAAAATGAGACGGTCAAACTGCGACGCAAAAAGTCAAACATGAGACGAAGTCTAAGGCTGAAGCAATCAAAAGGGCATACCTTTCAGCTCAGATGTCCAAAATTTTCATGCTATATACCGTTGGAAAGATAAAAGAAAGATCTACAACTTTCCAGACGGAAACTTTGCCAAAATCTATTTATATCAATCCCAATTTTGCCCCTAAAGTTCGAAGATGAATTTTTCATTCAACATAATGCACCAATTTCTTAACTTCATGACAACTTTTGAGATTCTTAGAGACCGAATTGAATTTTTATGTCTTCATACGAAATATAGCCATATATATCTAGTTTAATCCAAATTAAGAATCATCTCATTTGGATGACTAGAGAAAACGTTGTGGCTAAAATACTGAAGCATACTCAGTGAACATTTTCTAGATCAACTCTTTATTTCAAAATCTTTCCTTACACAACCCATACCAAGATTGCCTTTTCTACTTCATTTACTCCTCATTCTTAACTTCATTTCAGATCACTCTCATCCGAAAAGAAAAACATAGTCCATGATTAATCATGAGCACTAATAACGGACATACACATACGTACATATTCTTCAGCAGCTTAGTATACATATTCATCTTCATCTTTGCTTTCATTTCCATTATAACTTTCACCTTACTTCTTTCTATTTCAAAAATGTCTTATCAACCGAAAACACAATAACAAATCATGAATCTATCCCCTTGTCATATTCCCTACTTTACTCTTGTCTATCATTTCTTGGTTCAAGAACTTTCATTCATTGCTTCTTTACTCATGACTAATCACCCAAAATTTCTTATTCAATGGTTCTAATCTTTCACGAAAAGTTCGGGGTCCAACATTAAAACACTCATTTTAGTTCATATTTGATTTTAGGTATAATTCGAAAGTGAAAGAGCTAAAATGAGTCGAAAGCACTATATTTGAGTTGTTTGCAGAAGATTCACACTCACTTGTCTTCATTGAATAGGAAGAAGAAGGATTAAAGCAAGAAGAAGATAAGAAAATATATAAAATGAAGAACATGAAGAATGAAGAGTGTAGAACATGGCTTACGACCATGAATGGAAGTGTCATAGGTGTGAGACATCTCTCACACCCATTACACACCTTGCATGGGTGTAAGACACCTCTCATGACCATGCAAGGGGCTCGCGACCGTGAGACACCTCTCACAGTCATGAGCCAATCGCTCACCCTGTGAGTTTTTGATAGCTTACTCGAAACGTTACGTTTTTAATATAAAAGCATCGTTTGATGACTGAAAATGGAGTATGCTTTCATTTGGGGAAATGTTTCAAGGGTTTTGGGAGAAGAATGAGGAGCAGACATTATCAGAGACCCATGATGAAGATGGAGAGCTAAGCTTAATGACATTGGTTCAGAGGCTATATCCATGCCGAAGAACCCGGTTAAGCATTTCTTTTATTGTTTTTGTTATTCTTACTCTCTTTAGGAATTGATTATGTTATCCTATATTTATTGTTTGGGATGATTTTAATGTATTCATTGGATCACTTTATTACAAACCCATTGCTAGAATATTCAATATAATCCGTAATTATTATGTTGAAATTTATTTGTAGCTACTGAAGATATCAAACCATTAAGGATACAATCCATAATTGTTGTATTTTCGATTGATTTTGAATCATTAAGGATTACATAACCTAGGTTAAATGACCCGAGCATATGTAGTTGTTGCCTTGATTAATTGGTTTTCCTAATTCGTAATTCGACTGCCCAATTGAATATAGAGATCATATCCTAGGTTATTTGGTAGTTAGGTTTAATTAACAAGCATCTCTTAATTAAACACAACCTAAGGAAAAACTAGGGTTAATAAAGTTTATCATTAACCCACGACTAATAGTTGCTAGGAGAGGTAAGAGAGTAATAAATCAATGAAGTATGTTTAACTGAGTGTAGGCTGAGATTGAACCAATGACCGGGTCCCTAACAATTTCATCACATTCGTCATTTTTAAATGTTTCTTTAATTTGTTTTCATTAGTTTAGTTTTACTTTATTTTGCTATTAAACCAAAACCCCTTTATAACCTAAACACATATTATTTTCATTTCAAAAGCTTTATACACACTCTCAATAGGATGGACTTAGATTCACCACTGCTATAGTTGTAGGTGTAATTATTTTGTGTAGTCTTACGACATACTATGTCAATAAGTAAGCAAATTGATATACACTTTCTGTTAAAGTAGTGCTCTAAAGGTAATTACCTTTAGCACTTTTGTACAAATTTTATTTTGATTAATAAAGAAAAAGGCAATTTTCATTAATTTGATGTTCATTTATTTATGAATTGATATCTATTTTAAATCGAATTAATGAGGTCTATGATACAAATCATAGCATGAAGGGAATCATAATGAGACCTTGATAATGAGATTCTATCATGTGCAATTATGTTAGTATCTAAATTATCCCAAGTCATAAGATTAATGAGACAGGACATTGTTAATTCAGATAGACTAGCACATGTTATACTCTTTGGTTTGATCAATCAATGGATCTCTTAATATGTAAGCATGAGATGTTTAGAGTTAACATGTGGATGCAATTAAATGTCATTTTCTATTTTATTACAATTTTAGTTTTAGCCTGATGCATGTATAGAGTTCTGGAAAATTATGAAAATCTGATGAACATGCATGCTTGTAAATTCCAAAATAATTTTATAAATAAATTGTTTTTAGGAATTTTCTTTATGAACATGCACATATGATGTTGCCATGTATATGTGATGCATGATACCTATTTTTTAAATGATAAATTATTTATTCTCGATTTTACATGCATGGTGGTGGTGTATGACAAGTGTTAGTGGACATATGATGTGATGGATAATTCCACTTAGTTCATAAAGAATTCTTAGGAATTAGTTTTTAGAATTTTTTATTAAGCACATTTAGAATATGTGTAAGACTCTGGAATTTTTCCAGAATTAATTGAAATTGATTCAATTAATAGATAAAGTCAAAGTCAACACTAGTAAGCTTTTTGAAAGTTGATGGGCTGACTTGTTTGATGACTTATGTATATATGTTTCGGTTATAAGACCTTGAAATTTTTTATGAGATAAGAAATGTATTATTTTGATGATATTATCATGCTAAGTGCATATGTATGAAATTAGGGCTCCGTAAAATTTTCGGACATCGAATCGGTCTCTTTAGGGTCTAGTAGGTTAACTCATTTATCTTGATAATTTTGGCCGTCAAGATATTTTTAGCTTGTGCCGAAATTGTCTTGATAAATTTGAGATGACCTAGGGATGTTTTAGATGACTAATTGATGTTCGAGAATTTTGGAAACCCTAGGGATTAATTTAGAATTAATCCAAGTAGAGCAAAACATTTTGAGTGTGATTAGAAAAAGGCATGTATACTAGAATTAAAGTGTTTAATTTGGACATCAAAATAATTGAATTTTAGGGTTCCTAATTGAATCACATTCATAATTCAAATTATCTGAGACTAACACTAGTACATGATTCGGTTCAAAAGTTTAATCGAATCACGAACTTTAGATGCATAGTCAAGCCATAACCTAAATTAAACCTCCTTTGTGTGTTACATGCTTTAGATGCATTTTAAGGGTAGTTATGGACATAGGCCCAATTTAATTGAGTCATCATATATATATATCCCTCAACCAAAATATTAGGACTTGTGCCTTCCACTGTTATGGCAAGAACCAGAATTCTTTTAGTATTGGCTTGTTGGGTAAACCCAAGCCTGTTTTACACTAATATGTTCAAACCATGAAAATTAGATTTTCGAATTAATGGGTTAGTCCTAACTGGAAGTGTTGATTTGTTGGGCAAACCTAAGGTCAACGCGGATAGAGGTGAAGTTGGGTAGTATACAAGAGATGTACACACATCAAGAGTTGATAACCCAATGAGTGTGCTAAATCAACTGTTGATCGCACAAGTGGATAGCTGCATAAATGAATGCAATTGGTATGAATGATACCTACCGATTGACCTCAGGTGACTTGTTGGCAAACCCAAGGTCATTCTTAGTAATATTAGATATCGACCCATTAGGAAAATTATAATTTTTCTCGGATTCGTAGTGAGGGCTATGGATTTGGATAAAATAGTAGGACCCATAATGCACGTGATTAAAGTCCTTATCGATATGCATTTATGTACATTCTAACACTTTCTCTTGTTCTTCTAGGTTATTGAATCGCCACGATGTCTTCGTCCAGTATGAACTTATGCTCTCTACTTGACTCCAACAAACTCATGGGACCAAATTTCTTAGATTGGCTACAGAATTTGAGAATTGTTCTTAAATCTGAGAAACTAGGATATATCCTAAATGAGCCACTTCCCGCTCCCCTATTGGCGATGCCGTTGATGAGGATCAGAAAGCTTACAAGAAGCTAGTGTATGATAGTGAGCTGGCTAGCTGTATTATGTTGGCCTCTATGTCGCCAAAACTGTAAAAGTAGCACGTGGCTTTGGATGTTCATACCATAGTCTACCATTTAAGGGAATTGTTTGATGAGCAAGCTCGGTCTGAAAGGTTTGAGACCTTGAGGTTGCTCTTTCACTCTAAGATGGTTGAGAGATCGTCTCAAGTGCAGTATGCATTGAAGATGAATGGATCCATTGAGAGGTTAGCCAGTTTGGATTTCATAATGAATCATGAATTAAGTATAAACTTAATTCTGATTGGTTTGACCTATAGTTATTCACAGTTTGTTCTTAACTATTGGATGAACCAAATATCTACTTCAATACCTGAACTGATTAATTTACTCAAAACAGCTGAGCAAACTGTCAAAAAGGACAGTAAGGCTATGATGTTGGTGGACTCTACTTCTGGTTGTTACAAGAGGAACCAAAAGAAAAGGAAGAAATCCAAGAAGCCAGTGGGAGGTGTAGCCAATAAGAAGACAAAGTACAATACACCAAAGGGAATATGCTTCCATTGTAACAAAGAAGGGCATTAGAAGAGGAACTATAAAGCCTATCTGGAGACGTTGAAGCAGAAGAATGCATTAGATGCTCCACCGTCTACTTCAGGTATGTTATTTGTCATTAAGATTAATATTATTTATGGTCATAACATTTGGGTATTAGATATTGGATGTGGCTCACACATGTGTGTTAATATGTAGGGTCTAAGGGATAGTAGACCGCTCAAGAAGGGAGAGGTGGACCTACGTGTGGGAAATAGAGCAAGAGTTACTGCATTAGTAGTAGGAACCTATGTTTTGTATCTTCCTAGTTAGCTAGAGTTAATTTTGGATAATTGCTATTATGTACCCGTTGTAACAAAGAACATTGTATCTGCTTCATGTCTTAATAAAATAGAATTTCATTTACTTTTTCTAGTAATGATTGTTCAATTAAGTTAAATGAAATGTTGTATGGTATTGCTACATTGATCAATGGTATTTATATATTAGATACGTGCAATCCAATTTTAATTATCAATGACAATAAAAGACAAAAATGAGATAATTTAAAATTATCTTACTTATGGCATTGTCGACTTGGCCATATAAGTAAGAGACGCATGGCTAAGCCACACAGGAGTAGTAGTTTAGGGTTATTTGATTATGAATCATATGACACATATGAATCTTGCTTATTAGGCAAGATGACTAAATTACCTTTTAAAGGAAAGGGTGAACGTGCGAATGAGTTATTAGACCTAATACATTCTGATATATGTGGTCTGATGTCCATTCATGCCAGAGGTGGTTTTATGTACTTCTTTCCTTTATCAATGATTATTCATGATATGGGTATGTTTATCTAATAAGATACAAGTCTGAAGCATTTGAAATGTTCAAACAATTTTGAAATGAAGTAAAGAAATAGCTCGGTAAAAGTGTCAAGACATTTCGATCAGATCGAGGTGGTGAATACTTGAACAAGGAGTTTATAAGTTATCTCAGGGATAACGAGATTGTATCCTAATGGACTCCACCTTACACACCGCAACATAATGATGTGGTTGAAAGGAGA
Organism: Erythroxylum pelleterianum; assembly: GCA_027563865.1. NCBI lineage: Eukaryota > Viridiplantae > Streptophyta > Magnoliopsida > Malpighiales > Erythroxylaceae > Erythroxylum > Erythroxylum pelleterianum. Next base: position 28,659,455 of record JAOQMR010000005.1, read on the forward strand.
AACCGAACCTTGTTGGATATGGTAAGGTTAATGATGGGCGTAGCAGATCTACCAAAATCCTTTTGGGGTTATGCATTCGAGACTGTTGTTTATGTGATAAATAGAGTCCCTTCAAAAGCAGTTAATGTTACTCTATATAAGATATGGACTACCAAAAAGCCCTATCTTTCTCATATGAAAGTTTGGGGTTGTCTAACTTATGTGAAGCAGATTCAATTAGACAAGCTTGAAGCAAAATCTGATAAATGTCTGTTTGTAGGATATCCTAAGGAAACAATTAGATATCAGTTCTACAATGTTTTAGAGCAAAAGATATTTGTCTCAAAGCATGATGTCTTTTTAGAGAAAGAGTTTCTTCTAAGAGAAGATAGTGGGAGCAAAGTTGAACTTGTTGAAGTTCATGATACTCAAACAGACGCCGATCAACTGCCTGAACCTGAGATTGTTGTTCATAGAGATGAAACAATAGTTAAACGATTTGACACACAAAATGCACGTAGATTAAGTAGGATACGTAATGTTCCAGAGAGATGGATTTCTCGTAAGTGAACATAATGACGTATTGCTCATAGAGAACGATGAGCCTATAACCTATGAAGAGGCTCTAAAGAGTTCAAAATCTGAAGATTTCAAAACGTGGATTCCATGTTTGAAAACCAAGTTTGGACTTTGGTTGATTTTCAGGAAGAAAATCGACATGGATGGTAATGTGATTACCTATAAAGCGCTAAAGGTTATCGTCAAAAGTAAGGCGTTGACTATGACGAGACTTTTAAGTCTGTAGCCATGCTTAAATCCAATAGAATACTCCTAGCTATTGCTGCTTATTATGATTATGAGATATGGTGAATGGATGTGAAGACGACTTTCCTGAATGGAAACCTAGCTGAGGATGTATATATGCAAATATCTTTAGACTTGAGGTACTTAAGGATATCTTAGATATTGATCATGTACTTTGATATCATTCCTTGTTACCTCAAGATAAGGTCGCTTATAGGGTGGTGATTGGGTACATTTATTGGTATTCGAAGGTAATTGGATAGACAATAAATGATTCACCACTCCTGATAGAAGGAGATGATATCCACGGTCTCTTGTTGGGGTTATTACATGGGAGTCTTTGGCCAGAGCAATTATGTGTCATGAAGAGAGGCTTCATTGACACATAGAATAATGAGATCTCCAGGATAAGAACTAACATCACTTGGACTAGACTGCCTGTGGACTAGATCTGACATGGGCTGTCTAGTGGGAGTTGACACATAGCTCATACTCTAAATCAAGTGGGGTATAGGATGGTGAAGGGATGAATTGCACAATAATTAACTTTGGAAAGGTTCGTAAGTCAGATAATTAACTATCGAAGAGTTTGAGTGTTAATCCACTTACGTTTCGGTAAATTGGCATCATGAAACCCTTCATGATTTGCTCAGATTAGAAGTTAATTCAAGTGGCCAAAATAACTAGAAACCTAAGGGTCACACGCATAAAAGATCGGATGAAAAACAAAGTATGCATAGCTGTCATTTACGCAAGTCAGGCCACGATCGTGATCGACTTAATGACAGATGATACATAAGTGAGTTCTTCACTTATGTACACACAAATTTTTTAGCCAAAAACACACTCAATAGAGAAGCTAAGGGTCTATAAGAGTTTTGGAAGTTGAGAGGAGTGATCTTGAGATTTGTTCAAGCACTTTTAAGCAATTGTTGCATGAGATTAATTGCATGTAACTTGGTCTTGATCTAACTCTCACTTGAGCATCTACTTGAACTCATCTTGTTTGATGCTCTAACCACCCTTACACACTGCTTTTTCTTCATCTTTGCGTGCTCTCTAAAGGCCAAGTAAAGTGTTTGGTGTTTGCTACAACCCAAACAAGGAGAAGATTCAAGTAAAGAGGAGTATTTGCAAGGTACATATGCAGTAATTTCATATTTTTATAATATGTTTATACATGCACATGGATTTTGGATTTTCTGGGGATGTCGTGGGGTTGGAATTTTGATTTCGACACTTCCGCTGCCTTGCCATTTATGTGATGCATAGATCCATGGCTCTCCAACACTTTCATTTTTTAAGGGACTTAATTGCAAAGAAAATATTTAATTGAAGTATTTATGAGCCTAAAAACTATGCTATAGATATTCTAACCAAGCCATTAAAGTATGAAAGTTTTGCCAAATTAAGGCATATGCTTGTTATAAGTAAATTACATAATCAAGATTACTAGGGGGATATTGATGTTAAACTGGGTTCTTTTCTATTTTTTATTTAAGCTGAAATAGTCTTCTCTAATATTTTATTTATGTTGAAATAGTCAATGTGTTGCCCCGATTCCTTTTTTATAATCAATAAGTATGTTTAAATTATTTAGAGGCATGATTAAATTATTTTGAGGATTTTAGTTTGATTAATTGTAATTCGGTTGGAATAAATTGGGGATTTTATTGCTTAAGTAATGATAAGGTATGATTATTTGGGTACGTAAGAGGAAATCTGTATAAGAGGTTGGATTTCCGGATACGGGTTCCAACACAATGTCTATTAAGATGATATTAATCCTAATAGTTATTAAGATTAATAACATTTATCTATTATACGTTTGTTGAGATTATTCTATTATAGTTGTAGATTAATAGAAATTATGTTAAAGTCTATAAATAGGTTCTCTAATACATTATAGGTGTATTACGCTATTGCCCTAATTTGTCGGAAATAAAGAATGCTTTGTTCTCTCATATCCATATTCTATTCCTTTTCTTTTCCGCTTCTGTTAGATTCTTTATTTATTATCCATCACTATTAATGAGTACGCTGTTTCAAATGAGCTTTGTTGCATACATCAATATTTGGAATAGATGTTAGAACCAAAACTATTTTCTTTTACTTTTCTAAACAATTTTTTTCTCTATCAACCTTTATAGTATAAAAAAAAGTTAGGAGGCATTAAACAAATGCCACAAAGAACAATTAGTTGTCCATTCATGAAGTTTTTACGATTCAAGGTATACATGTGGCTCTCGTCAAGTATTGATTTCTTAATTATGTTATTTTTGTATTTAGAAATCAAGATTGACATATGTGAACATTATATGTATTTCAATAATCAAATCAGAACATAACCGATTAGGAAGAGGTTGCTAATTTTCACTTCTATTTTTACTGTAAATTTTATTTTTTTATTATTAAAAGAAATATATATTTATTTGTTAATGTTATATAATAATTGAACATAATTTTATATTTTAAATTAAATAACTAAAAATAATTTCATTCATAATTATTATTAGCAATTAGTTTCTTTATTAAAATTTTAAAACAAAATAAATGATCAAAGTGATACAAATATAACCTAACTTTTACGTCCAATCCAAGAAATAAAAAAAGTAAAGCTTGTTTGATAGGTCATGAAATGAAAAGAATAAATAAAATTTAATCAACAAGAATCTTAGGGTTTTATAATCTTTATAAATGCGTCCAACACGAGACGCTATTATAAAAAGAATCAAAATCATTGTTTGCAAATGAATTCCAAATTTATATGGTTTCATATATGGAAAGTTACATTTTCCTTCTAAACAATCGAAATATTTAAAGAATCAAACTTTTACTTTTTGCTACGGATTTTATTTTTTATTATTTTTCTTTTAAATAAAAAATCTATTTAGTTGTTACTATCAACGTAGTTATATTTTTATTACTGATAATAATTATATATTAAATAAAATTTAAAGATAAATTATTTTTAATTAATTATATAATATTTATTAATAAAATATCAATAAAATTATTTTATTTATTAAAATAAATAATTTTAAATAAACTTTAACTTTATTTCAAATATATTTTAATTACTAAATCAAAATTTATTTAAAATTTACATATTTTGATGATATTTTCAATTTTATAATAATAATAATTAATTTAATTTAATTACAAACATTAAATAAATTATTAAATAAAATCAAATTATTCGTATCATATTATGAAAAAATAGAAACAGTAAACAAAAGTCAAAAACTATTTTTTTTTGTTTTCATAAATTTTAAAAACTGAAAAAATAAAAAATAATAACAGAAGCAAAAAACTTACAAAATATTTGTTTTAACTAAATTTGAAAATAATAATAAAATAATAACAAATATACCTTTAAACAAACAACTTTTGCCCAGGGAAAACAACACTGGGCTTTTGAAATGCCCAGATGCCACAAGAAAAGGGCCCACAACGGTAAATACTATTTCAATTCGATGCTTTTTTTATTTATATCAGTAAATGGTTTTGGCGGGAACTGTTGGCCACCGTGACATTTCCCGCCAAACCTTTATAGACAACTCAGAAGCGCGAAAACTTAGTTCAGAACACAGACGAAACACAAGGACAGAACCAGAAAACACTGTATCAGAAAATGGATTCTTTTGGGGGATTCTTCGTCGACGAGAAGGCTGTCCGAGTTGAGAACATTTTTCTAGACTTTCTCAAGAGGTGCGTGCTTGCACTTTTCAGTTTCTTTCTTCTTTATTTTCAATTCATTTGCTACTAAAAAAAGGCATTTTTTTTATTGGATGTGTTTGTTTGTTTCAATTGTTCAGCTTTAGATTGGAAAATTCTGGAGAAGCGTATTACGATGGTGAGATAGAAGTGATGAGAGCCAACGAATCGACTACCATGTTTATCGATTTTTCTCACGTTATGTGTTTCAACGATCTTCTCCAAAAAGCTGTCGCCGAAGAGTACTTGAGGTCGCTTCTTTTCCATTTCTTAATTTATGGATTTTTGAATCCTGATTTAACAGTATACGTGTATGTGTTGATTTTTACAAAATAGGTTAGAGCCGTACTTGAAAAATGCTTGTAAGAGGTTTGTGATGGAGCAGAAACCAACTTTCATTGCTGATGACAACCCTAATAAGGATATCAATGTCGCCTTCTTCAATCTCCCTTTCTCCAAACGGTATTTACCCTTCTTTCATTTTTTCCGTTATTTTTCACTCAATTAAATATGGAGTTGGAGAATGATAAGCTCATATCCCATTGGAGAATGATAAGCTCATATGCCATTGCTTTTTTTGGCTGAAGTTGTGATCCCAGATACTGAAAGTTGGTAATTGATCATTGCTCTTATAGATTGAGAGAGCTGAGCACTGCGGAAATTGGTAAACTAGTATCTGTCATGGGAGTTGTGACACGCACAAGCGAGGTTAGGCCAGAGCTTCTCCAAGGAACTTTCAAGTGCCTGGAATGCGGAACCGTCATCAAGAATGTTGAGCAACAATTCAAATACACTGAGGTTTGTTTTTATTAGTATTTCTCATCATCTCACTTATTTCCCTATGGTGTTTGCTTAGCATATTTCTTATCGGTATATGTTGTGTTGAATCTGAGTTTGCAGCCAACAATCTGCTTGAACGCTATGTGCAACAACAAAACCAGATGGGCGTTGCTTCGCCAAGACAGCAAATTTGCTGATTGGCAGAGAGTAAGGTTGCAAGAGACCTCCAGAGAGATTCCTGCAGGTTCCCTTCCTAGATCTTTGGATGTTATTCTTCGCCATGACATTGTAGAACAGGCCAGAGCTGGTGATACGTATGACATTTTTTATCATCCATGTATAGTTTTGAGTAGTGGTAATTTTCCTAAATTGGCTTGTGAGCAATTTTTACATCCGTATGCATCCAGGGTCATTTTCACTGGTACTGTGGTTGTAATTCCTGACATAATGGCATTGGCATCACCTGGTGAGAGAGCAGAGTGCCGTCGGGAAGCTTCTCAGCATAAGGGTTCTGTTGTTGGACATGAAGGGGTTAGGGGACTACGAGCATTGGGAGTGAGAGACCTTTCCTATCGCCTAGCATTTATTGCCAATTCTGTGCAGGTCCGTATACTTCTTGCTCTTCTCTAAGTGCCTGAGTTCGAGGATATGTCTTTGTGTTTATGCTCAGCAAAGGTTTGTTTATTAGGTTTGTGATGGTAGAAGGGATACAGATATCAGAAACAGAAAGAAGGATATCGATGAAGATGATAGCCAGCAATTTACGGTCAGTTCATGATGCCTTGTATCTGTTAGTTTCATAACATTTCCTGTCTGATTGAGGCTTTATAGATCATTGTTCTGACTTAACTAAACTGGCAGGATGAAGAGCTAGATGAAATTCAAAGAATGAGAAACACTCCTGATTTCTTTAATAAGCTTGTTGATAGCATTGCTCCGACTGTTTTTGGCCACCAAGATATCAAGCGAGCAATCATGCTCATGCTCTTGGGTGGGGTCCACAAGTTCACTCATGAGGGCATTAACCTTAGAGGAGACATCAATGTCTGTATTGTTGGTGACCCCAGCTGCGCCAAATCTCAGTTTCTTAAGTATGCCTGCCTTCTTCCAAGGTTCCAGATTTTAGCTTTAGTTTGTGCAACAGAAATTACTGATGCATTTGAATTGGTGTGCGATGACAGGTATACCTCTGGCATAGTTCCCAGATCTGTCTATACATCTGGCAAATCCTCATCTGCTGCTGGGTTGACTGCAACTGTGGCCAAGGAACCAGAAACTGGGGAGTTTTGTATTGAGGTTTGCCATTCTTTTGCTATAGCCCGGGAATTGAGCATATGTATCTTTTTCTGTTGGAAGTTTGGCGATGTCCTCTGATTATGCAGATTCAGACACTAGGGGAGAAATTTGTGCTGAAACTTATAAATGATTGAAATTATCTTTTTTAAAATGCTTTTTTTTTTCCAACTCTTGCTTTAGGAATATTAAATTTATGACACTTTCGGAAACTAAACCAGAGCACTACTGAGCACTTGAGTATTCTAATGCTACTTACATTATTTCTTTCTATTGTTGTATTTCTTGAACCCTTGGTTGAGACCATATAATCAAATACATAATCTCCAGCTTTATTATGTAATGCACTTGTCGAAGGTAACATTAGAAGTTGATTTCAGGTACGGGTTGTTGATGATTTTTACATTGGAGAATGGAGAACATACTTTGAACGAAGATATAGCATTCTAAGATAACATTTTATGAACTAGAAAATTCCATCGAGGAATTAAAAGAGAAAATGAGTTATATAGAATAAAACTTAAAAAGGATAATTTGAATGGGAATGATAAATCTTAAAAGAATATGATAAATGTCCAAGCATACTTTCCTTGACACTTTTGCGCCTTATTTCCAACCAATTTCATCTGATCTTGGTGCACACTCAGAACATAATCTGGTTTCTGCCTCTCTTTTTGCCCTTTTCACAGGCTGGAGCGCTGATGCTTGCTGACAATGGCGTTTGCTGTATTGATGAATTTGACAAGATGGACATAAGAGATCAGGTAGCTTTTGTGATTTGCAAGCATGATTTGGCATTTAAGTTTGTAAGTTACGAGTCATAACATGAACCAAAATGGACGTTACAGGTAGCAATTCACGAGGCTATGGAACAGCAGACAATAAGCATCACTAAAGCCGGGATACAAGCAACATTAAATGCTAGAACGTCGATTTTAGCGGCTGCAAATCCTACTGGAGGGCGCTATGACAAGTCCAAACCCCTCAAGGTGAGGTTAATGTTCTCAGTGGTTTCAAAGCTTTGTGCTTTAGATGGCATCAACATTTTTCCTCTTTTAATGGCAGTCACTGATTTGGTGTAAACTTAGGGCTTCCCTTTTTCTTCATTGATTAATCACTTTATTTTTTTATTCTAGTATAATGTTGCACTTCCTCCTGCAATTCTTTCAAGATTTGACCTGGTATACGTGATGATTGATGACCCGGATGATCAAACTGATTATCACATTGCACATCATATTGTAAGAGTTCATCAGAAGCGTGAAGAAGCGCTTGCTCCTGCATTCTCAACAGCACAACTAAAGCGTTACATTGCTTACGCAAAAACTTTGAAACCAAAGGTCTGCTGCTTTATCTGTTAAATCTCTAAAACTGGATTTATAAATGGAATGCCATATTCTAGTGTTCATCACATCATTTAACAAGTTAGAATTCGGAACAGCTTAATTCAGAAGCAAGGAAACTGTTGGTGGACTCGTATGTTGCTCTCCGAAGAGGCGATACAACTCCAGGAAATAGAGTTGCCTATCGCATGACAGTTAGACAGCTAGAGGCTTTAATCAGACTGTCTGAGGCAATTGCTCGTAGTTATTTGGAACTTCAGGTCTTTTCTTGTAAATGCAAATATAGCTGATATGCAATTATTTAAACTTTCATTCTAGACTTAAGTTGTTGACGTCTTTCCAGGTACAGCAACATCATGTTCGTCTAGCAGTGAGATTACTAAAAACATCTATAATCAGGCAAGAAGATTGACAAACATTTTAAAGTTCTCTGTTCCTATCTCTCTTCCTCATTGGCCTCTCTTACCGTTTTCCATTTTCAATATTATAATCATGCTTTTAACGTGATATCAACATGTTTTTTTCTTTGTTGTAATGCGTCTTATCTGTTTTTCAAAACAGTGTTGAGTCTAGTGAGATTGATTTATCCGAGTTTCAAGAAGGAAATCAGGGTGGTGGTAACGGTGATGAGAATGACCATTTCAACCAAAGTGATACACAGCCAAGTAATGCAGGCACTACGCCAGCTACCGAGAATGCAGGTGGGAGTTTTACGGCTTTTCTTGTTACGATTTTCTTGTGATTGGACCTTTTTTATTTCTAACTGTGGTAATGTCCAGAAAATGGAGGGCAAAGCGAACAGAGGAAAAAATTGGTAATAAGTGAAGAATACTTTCAGAGGGTTACGCAAGCACTGGTAATGCGCTTAAGACAACATGAAGAAACTGTATTGCGTGACGGTAAGCTACTGGAACCTTTCCTATAACTGTTCACGGTTACATCTTTATCAAATATCATTTTGATTCTGCCAACAATATCTTGTATAGTTACCGCATAATAGATGTTGGACCCTATGCATATTTCAAAATTCATCATTTGAATTAGATGAAGTAGACTTTACAATTTCTTCATAGTCCACCATATTATCCTTTCTCAACGAGCTTATTGTCTTCTATGAATGCTTTAATCCTTTTCCAGGGTCAGGGCTAGCAGGAATGAGACAGGGGGAACTAATAAGATGGTATGTAGAACAACAGAATCAGAAAAACAGTTACAGCTCTGTAGAAGAAGCCAAGAATGAAGCTTCAAAAATCAAGGCTATTATTGAGGTAAAACAAGGTTCTTATTGGGAAAAAAGAATCGTCATTAACCGAAGATTTCTTGGACATAATTATGAAACTCGAGCATTTTTGTTGCAGAGTTTGGTAAGAAGGGAAGGCTACTTGATAGTGATAGATGACGGCAGGCCATCCGAAGCTGGGGATGAACGTGGAAGACCAGCGTCTAGAGACAACAGGATTTTAGCTGTGGCTCCTAATTATGTTGTTGAATGATAGCAGTAATGTGCAGTAGGAAAGGAGTGCAGTGACAAGAACCTCGATCAGGTCCACCAACTTGGAAGCTCAAATCTAAACTTCATCACTGAATTGGCTGCGCTTGCAGGTTCAGTGTGTATTGCATGGAACCCGGTTACTCAGAAGGGCCGGGGCTCTCTGAAAATTTTCATGATAGTCAATCTAATATATTAACTTGTCCATTTCCCCGGTCTTGGTCCGAATTGGAGATCGTATTGTAACAACTGTACTAACTGAATCACTTCAATTTCTCAAAGATCGGAGAACGTTAATTGATGCAGTCTTCTGTTTAGTCAGGATAAGATTGACGTAGATCTTGCCACTTTTCGTATTTTCTTTGCCACTTTATATGAAGTGTATGTTTGATCTCATCGTCAACTCGTTTTTGTCCAATTTTATTTTTTCTTTGAAAATTTGTATAAATTTTTTTATGAAACAATGCGACCTTATTCCAATATTTTTTCTTTTTGTAATTCTGATTAGGTTTGATTTATTAATTTTAGGTTTTAGAAGTGATTTTAAAACCTAAGGGGTCTGTTGCATGCTGCTGCACCTTGCAATGTCATTGATATTTTAATTTTTCAAAGTTCCGACCTTTTGGTTATTTGTGGATCATAGAATATTTAGAAACTTTGATGAAATTTAAAAGATTCATGACATCAATTTTCACCAGATTCATAACCTGGTGTATTTTGGAATCTAAGTGATTTAGCTTTACTTTGATTTTCGCAAAGAAATTTAAGAACTTGGTTATATCAACTTTATGTTTTGCTTAAGAAACATTCCCTTTATTGCTATAACTGTATCCTCAATCTGGTGATTTGGTGACTGGTGTAATATGTTGATGCA
>JAOQMR010000005.1:28741389-28759563 GCA_027563865.1 Erythroxylum pelleterianum
CCTCTTTTCCTTCTTATTATTCATTTTATTTATTTCTAACTCACTTAAGCCACTCTCCCAAAACTACATAGTTTTGGTTACAAACTCACCACACTTTTGGGCTCTCCTCTCTTATAAGCCCACTACACATTAATCTATTCACTTCCCATCCTTCTCCTTCTTATTCTACTTACTTAAAGCCCATATTAAAAGCCCATTTTTAATCCCACTCATGCTTACTAATTCCAAGACTCAATAAAGTAAGCAAAGTAGACAAATGAATAAATAATTCAATAAAAATATTAAAATAAAAAGAAAAAAATTTCGGGGCCCAACAAAGCAACAACTATCTACAATACAAAAAGGTGCTCATAGTATTTCTGAATATATGCAGAAGATTAAAACAATTGGAGACTCCCTTCTTGTTGCAGGACATCAAGTCCCTGAGCATGAACTCATTCTAAGTGCTCTAAATGGGTTAGGACATGAATATGATCCAGTAGTTGTGTTTCTCACTCATACTATGAAAACTTCTACTTTACAAGATACTCAATATACTTTAATGGTGCATGAGACTCGGATTGAACAATTAAATACGCTATCTACATAGACTACTGCTACTATGCCCTCAGCTAACATTGCTACTTATCATACAAATAATAATCTCAATAGACAGCCAGCTCATGCAAGCAGACCTGGTTATAGAGGCAGAGGAGGTAGAGGCCGAAATAGTAGATGGTCTGGATTTGGAAGAATCTTCTGTCAGTTGTGCCAAAATCCTGGTCATGATGCTCTCAGATGTTATAAACGGTTTGATCAAACATGGCAAGGGTCACAGAATCTGTCAAACTGGCAACCACAACATCAGTCTCCACAGACATTCATTGCTCACAATCAGTCACCAACTCCCACGGATCCTGGAAGTGACTCAACCTGGTTTGTTGACAGTGGTGCCACTCATCATGTCACCTCTGATTTGAACTATCTCACAAACAGCACTGCATATGGAGACCAAGATCATCTCACTGTAGGAAATGGTAATACTCTCTCCATTGCTCATACTGGTTCTTCTTCCATTCCTGTTCATAATAACAAACATACCTCTTTAGCGTTAACAGAAATTCTTCATATCCCTCAAATAACTAAGAATCTTCTGAGCATTTCTAAAATCACAAAAGACAACAATATCATAGTGGAATTTACAGAAAATTATTGCTTGTTTAAGGACAAAACTTCAGGGAAACTTCTGCTTAGAGGAGTGCTTCGAGATGGGCTCTACAGTCTTAAAGCTACTACTCCATCACAGTCTTCTTTTTCTGGTTTATCTAAGGCTCTTTCTTCTCAAAATCCTACTGCTAATGAATTCAGCAAATGTGAAGCTTACAATATTCACAAATCTGCCAATGTTTGGCACACTAGACTTGGTCATCCTTCAAAACATGTACTGGACTTGATTTCAAAATCAATGAACTTAAAGTTTGATTCTAGCACTCTTCAATTCTGTAATTCATGTAGGCAAGGTAAATTACATCAACTTCCTTTTGTTACACATGATATTACTGCCACTAAACCCCTTGAAATTGTGTACTCAGACATTTGGGGACCCTCTCCTCACATCTCTAGTGAGGGTCACCATTATTATCTCATTTTCATTGATGCATACTCACGGTTTACATGGTTTTATCCTCTTAAACTCAAATCTGAAGCACTGTCCACTTTCATTCGGTTCAAAACTCACATTGAACTACAACTTGACCACAAAATAAAAGCAATTCATACAGACAATGGGGGGGAATATAAAGCCTTTTTACCTTTTCTCAATCAGACTGGTATTCTTCATCTTTTCAGCTGTCCCTATACTCACCAACAAAATGGTGTTTCTGAAAGGAAACATCGTCATATCTAATAAACTAGTTTAACACTACTCTCCCATGCCCAAATGCCTCTCACTCTATGGCTTGAAGCCTTCTCCATTGCAGTTTTCTTAATCAACAATCTTCCCACATCCCGACTCCATAACAAGTCACCATTTGAACTCCTATATCACAAATCCCCCAATTATCTACTTTTTAAAACTTTTGGTTGTAGTTATTATCCCTACTTACGGTATTATTCCAAGCACAAGCTTGATTTCCACACTACTAAATGTATCTTTTTGGGGTATAGTCCTCTTCACCGTGGATATAAGTGTCTCAGTCCATCCGGTAAGATCTTTATCTCTCGTCATGTTGTTTTCAAGGAAAGTGATTTCCCTTATCCTTCTCTTTTTCCTCCTAAATCTCCATCTACTTCACCATCTACTAGCTTACCACTCTCTGTTTTAGTTCCTGCTGTTCAGTTTCAGGTCTCATCTACAAGCATTCCACTCTCAGCAGGTTCACCTGATCTGCCTCCTTGCACCAGCAATAACTCTCAGGTACTTCCTCATTCTCCCTCTTCTATTCCCTCTCCTCTCACCTCTACCTCTTCTTCACTGCCACAGCAACCTACTTCTCTTCTCCCTACACCTCAACCTCAACCTCCACCACCTCAAAATATCCATCCCATGCAAACTCAATCCAAGCTTGGTATCTTTAAGCCTAAAACCTATTCTGCTGTCCTAACCTCTTGCCCCACCTCAGAACCTATTTCAGTCTCCCAAGCCCTTCAAGATCCTATGTGGAATCAAGCTATGAAGGATGAAATTTCTGCCCTACACAACAACCGCACTTGGAGCTTGGTTCCTTATCATCCTACCATGAATATCTTGCCTGCTACATGGGTTTTTCGCACTAAATATAATGCTGATGGGTCAGTGGACAGATTTAAAGCACGCCTTGTTGCCAAAGGGTTCAACCAAACCCCTGGGATTGACTACTCTGAGACATTCAGTCCCGTAGTCAAGGCATCCACCATTAAGGTGGTTTTCTCTCTTGCAGTCTCCTATAATTGGGACATCCAACAACTTGATATAAATAATGCCTTCCTCAATGGTGCTCTTCAAGAGGTGGTCTACATCAGCCAACCTCAGGGTTTTGTCAGCTTTACTCACCCTGATCATGTGTGTCGCCTCTCCAAGGCCCTATACGGCTTGAAGCAGGCTCCTAGAGCATGGTTTCAGACACTGAAGGCCGCCTTCCACAGTTGGGGTTTTGTCACCTCCAAATAAGACCCCTCACTCTACTTCTACAGGCACAACAGTACCCTTCTCATTGCCTTAGTCTATGTGGATGACATTCTCCTCACAGGGAACAACCCCGACGCCATACAAAGTCTTATTGCTAAACTTCACTCACAGTTTGCTCTCACCACACTAGGCAGTATTAATTTTTTTCTAGGGTTTGAGGCTTACCGTGATGAGACCGGACTGTATCTCTCTCAGAGTCAATATGTACGTGACCTTCTTCACCGTGCCAACATGTCCTCTTCCAAGCTTTGTGCTACGCCTATCCCCACCGGATCCAAGCTTTCTATCCATGATGGTCTCCCCTTCTCGGATCCTTCACAGTATCGAAGTTTTGTTGGGGCTCTTCAGTATCTCTGCAATACTAGACCCGATATCAGTTATGCGGTCAATACATTGAGTCAATTTCTCATCAATCTACTAACTACTCACTGGATTGCTCTAAAGCGAGTTCTTCGTTACCTGCAAGGGACTGCTGATTTAGGGCTTCACTTCCGGCCCTCCTCTTCTCCTCTTCAGCTTCACTCCTTTAGCGACTCCGACTGGGCTAGCTTGCCTGACGATCGGAAGTCTACCAGCGGTGGTTGCGTCTTCCTCGGGGGGGGATCTTGTCTACTGGAACTCGAAGAAGTAGTTGATTGTGGCTCGCTCCAGTACTGAGGCAGAGTATCGGGCGCTTTCTCATGTCTCCATTGAACTCATATGGCTGCTTTCTTTCCTCTCCGAACTCGGCTTCACCTCATCTCAAAAACCCATCATCTGGTGCGATAATAACAGTGCTCGATCTTTAGCTCACAACCCAGTTTTTCACTCCCGCACCAAACACTTTGAACTGGATCTTCATTTTATTCGGGACAAAGTTTCAGACGGTGTTTTGGAAGTAAGATACGTTAGCACCACAAATCAAGTTGCGGACTTGCTTACAAAGCCCTTGACTGCCGCACATTTTTCATATCTCATCTCCAAACTCAACCTTATCCCAAATCCCCGGTCTCGTTTGCGAGGGGCTGTAAGAGACAAATCAATATCATCGTGCGTGGACAGCAACTCCTCACTTGAATCATGCAGGCCTAAGTTTCAGATCCAGCCCAATAACTCAGCTTCCTCACAGTAAAGAACGCATCTATAACATAGACAATAAATATCGCAATTCAGTTGTAACAATCTCCAGCTGTACAGATGTACAAATTTCTGTATATATATTCTCAATCAATGAATGGAAAAGTGTGACAATTACATCATACAATTTCTGTCATCAAATCATACAGTAGGAAAAAATAAATAAATAAATAAACAATACCAATCGCATCGATATTAGAATTTTTATAAATATATTAAAATATCTCAATTTAAAATGAACTTTAGTAAAATTGACCGTTTTGGCCTAATACGTTGCTACTTTCTCGTTCGCTTCTTGTCAGCAACACACTGAGCGATTTGTATATAATCTAAATAGCTATAACCTAACCTAACATCTGTGACGTATCAAAATCGAGGCGTTTTGATACTGTTTGTGCCCAAGGTTTGATTCCTTACTTGCCTTTAAAATCATGGAATCCGAATTGTCTTCTGCTTATCTCTGATTTATCACATCTCTGTCTTAAACCCCAATTCCGATCCGTTATCGCCGACATAATCTTCCCAATATTCTGATCGCGGCAAGAGTATTTTGATGGATGCCCTCTATTTCTGATTGAATTATTTGTTCACTCATCCAGTGGGTTCCATCAAAGGTTGATGAAGCGACAATACACTTCTGATTACCGTAAGCGGAAATATTTCCAGAATATTTTTCCTTGAGATTAGTCTTACATGACTGGATTAGATGCTTTCTACATGGAATTAAGATTGCCGTATACATGCTATTTTCATCTTCAATGATGCGTTTTTAGTTACACTCATTGGATGGAATCAGGTCGTGATTCTTATTCGATTTCTCACCGCCGTGATGTCTTTGAAAGGAGGTCTCCTCCTCGTGTTCGCAGGAGGAGTTTGAGCCCTCGTCCCAGGATGGACGTCTCTAGGAGGGTAGAGCTTAGAGAGGGTAGGCTTAGTTCTAAAGGAAGAGACTGTAGTTGGTATTTAGATGCGGGCAAGAATGAAAAGGTCCAGTCAGGCTCGCCCCTATATCATGTAGAGAGAAAAAGATCGCACTTTGATGAAAAGTTTGGACACAGGGAGCATGATTATGTTGAGGATATTGATTATGATGATGGTAAAAGGAATAGGTTGAAGCAAGTTTATGCTTATGAGCATCACGGTGCATATCCTAGGATCAGTAAAGAGAGGGATCGTAACGGAAAAAGGGTTTCGAGAATTTATGGTCATGAAATGACGGGTCATAAATCGGCGCCTGTTGAAGTTGGTATGGCCAGAGAGTCATATCAGATATCTCCAGATTTGGTCCCACCTTCAGATTATGAACAAATTGGTGGGCATTTACGGTTACCATCATGGAACACACAGATTAACTCAATTGAGAATGAGAAACTCCAGTATCGTGATCCTATACCCTCAGATAAGACACCAATGAGGGAAACATATGAAATTTGGGAAAAGCCTGAGTTTCACATGAAAGACCTTTCATATGGCAAGGGTCCAGCTTCTCACACCAAGGATTTTGAGAGCGCTGCACAATATTTCTCCAGCACAAATTCGGGAGTTTCAAGAAGTGAGTTTCCAATTTCTTGTAAGGAAAGCTTGCCTTTACCTACTTCTGATGATGTTCCAAGGAGCAGCGTGAAATTCATGGAGCCAATGCAATATACAACTTATGGCCAAATCTCAGCCATAGATGTGAGGAGGCTTGAAGGTGGAAAGAGTATTGAAACTGATTTCACTTTGGGCATGTATAGTCCAGAGAATGATGCTTACCATTACCCCAAAGTACAAGGAACAATCAATGACAATGTATATCTGTCTGATGATTTGCATAGAGCGAAAATTCTTCCACCTCATTCTTGGGTGGACTATGAGCATTCTGAAATGGATAATGAGAGGAGGGAATTGTCAAGAACAAATGTTATGCACCCTCTTTTGGATAAAGCAGATCAGAATGAGAATTCTTTAGGAAACATGAGAAAGAACTCTGTATGGTACCATCCTTTCAAACAGAAACAAGTGGATATGAAGGGCTTTGATGCAAGTAGAACATTATACACATCAAAGCACCATGGGGACTATTTGAGCTCTGGCTATACTCAAATTGAATTTACAAGGAGAGAATCCCAAGAGAATGAAGCAACTCATTCAGGCTTCAAACCAGATTACCAAGCATCACATTTGAGACCTAATTATGCCTTTGTACGAGAACCTAATCCACAGCTTCAAAGGGAAAGATTGCAGGATCCTCTTTGCATGTATGACTTTGAAACGCAGGGACTTGATCGCAGAAGGCTGAGAATGAAGGAAGAGATGACAACATATGAACCACCTGATGAAGTTCTTAAAAGAAATTACCTCATGGACGAAGACACAGGTAAACAAGACGTTAGAGCGGTTACATCAAGAAAGTGGAAACTATCTGAAGAGTTAGGAGGATTTTGTGACCATGAGGAGTGGAACAATAATGACTCAAGCATTTTACGTGCTTCTAGGACTCAAAGGTTTGACCATAGAGCCTATGGAAATCGGAAGGCTAATGATGATGATGAAGATCCTGCATTTCAGAACTTGTCTTCTCAAGATTATTTGAGACCTGCTCCAAGAAATTCAGTGAAACATTATAAACCAACTATGAAATATATCAAGGGTCATTCAAAACCAAGTTCTTTGAGATGGCATAAATCGCAGAAAATCGAGAGAAGTAGCATTCACAAACGACAAAAAAGTGGGAAAAGAATTGATGATTATTTTGAGGATGCACATGAAAATGATGATGCCATGCCTGAAGATTTGATGAATAGTATAGATCCTGATCTGGTTGAGGATTCAGAAGAATTTAAACAAAAGGTTGATGAAGCATGCTTAATGTACTCCAAGAAGTTAAATTGGAGCTCGTCTGTCAAAAGAAGATATAGATCGCAAGGAAAAGCAGGTGGCCTGTTCTGCATTGTGTGCGGAAGGTCTGTTTTCTTTCTTATGGTATACAGTTCACAAGTGCAGAACATATTTGTTGTTTAGCTTCAAAAGTTTTCTTGTAGTGGAATTAGGCAGGATGTGCCGAGTTAACACTTGCTGTTAGGATTCAATGCTGGAATTTTTACATTTAGTTTCAGTCACGTGAATAATTTATACATATTAGTATTTAGTTGGTTACTGATTTTTGGAGATCTATTTTGTGGTGTGAAGTCCATTTACTGGGGCACGAGCTTTTAGTCAACTCCCATTCATCAGTTGATTGAGAGCTTTTCAAAATGTATTGTCTGAGGACAATTACATTAAAGGAATTATATGAGGTCATAGTTTTGTAACTCCAAGAAATAGAAGTTAAATGCTAAGGTGAAGTCGTTTAGGCATCTACATTGATGTGTTTATTCTAGGTTGACCATACTAGTTATAAGCACTTATAAGATTCTGTTGTGATACGAATTATTGCTACCAATATGAAATGCTAATATGCAGTTCATACTTTAGTCTTGTATATGTAGGGAACAAATGAGTGTCTTCTTTGCTGTTGCTGTTGTTAGATATGGATGACGGGGGCTTATTCTAGGGATTGAATTCTGCAACTTCTGCATCTGGGTGATATTACTGTTTTCTACCCTTAGAATGATGCCTGGACGGAATTATGACTCAAGTAACTTTAATATATTTTAGCAAGCCACTGAACCTTGGTCAGGAAAAATTTCTTGGGAAACAGACTCAAACAGCATTTGCATTTCCTATTCAAGAAATGGGAAGGAAGATGATATTTGGTTTTGTTGTTGGGAGAAGCAAATGAAGAAATATGTATTTACAGCTTGTCTAGACGGGAACTTCAGTTGTGGACGGTTCAATTAGTATGGCTAGAAGTTCCAATTAGCCAAATTAAGATATTATATTTTTTGGATTGAGGATATTCTGTTATATATGAGTTTAGGACAAGGTTTCACAATGAACATGTTAATAGTTCTTGATTCTGCAACTTTCAAATTGTTTCAGTGGTCAAGGCAAAGTTTAGGCCTTTTCTTATAAATTCATTTTTATGAATCATATAATCGGATTGTGTGTTTGCTGCATCAATCTCCTAAACTTATGGACTTAATTTTGGCCATCAAAGCATCCGCTGGAGCGGGCATGACTTTTGGATAGAATGTGGAGGTTTCTTGTTATGTTCTTTTGTCTATGAAGATGTTTGGCAACTCTCTAACTTGTACTTTTATTATTCTTTTTTCATGTTGACGAAGCTTTTTACTGATTTCTGCCCCTTATGTCTCATTTTTAACCTAAAGGATAGATATTGACCATGAAAGTGCGAGATTATCTTGTTAGTCTAAGTTCTTCTGAAGGGCACATCCCTTCCAGGGTTATTCTATATGGTATTTGTCATGATTCTACTTTGTTTTTGGAGATTGTGCTTTGGATTCATGTTCTGAACGGTGGTATTCTTAAGAGACCAATCTCGACAATGTTTTTAAGGACGATTATCTTATTGGAGTGTTTTAGTGATTAATGTATATCCCAGCTTCACAAAGTTATTTTAATGCCTGTTGCTCTTTTTGACATATCACACTCTTTTTCTGACAGCTCATCAAAGGAGTTCATGGGCACTCGACGCTTGGTTACACATGCCTTTATGTCTCCCAAGGCTGGCTTGCGGGTGCAGCACTTGGGCCTTCACAAAGCAATATGTATTCTGATGGGGTGGAATAGTTATGTTCCTCTTAACACTATAACATGGGCTCCTGATGTTTTAAGTCGTGCAGAAGCTTTGGCTCAGAAGGAGAATTTGATTCTCTGGCCTCCAGTGTTCATCATTCACAACATTTCTATGTCAAACAATATTCCAGAACTACAGAAGGTTGTGCCCATTGAAGAGGTTGAGTCTTTTATTAGAGGTAAGGTGCTAAGTGCAAGCTCAATTTCTTACTTGGACTGGTGATAAAAGTGAATTCTATCAGGAAATGCATGGAATATACTTCTCGCTTTAAGGACCAATTAGAAATTTACCATTGAATAAAATAGTTATCAATGTGAACCAAATGTTTTGAAGGATAATTGAATGTTTTGGAATCTCTATGAGGTGAGACTGAAAATTTTGTTTAATTATGAATCTTATTCTTTGTTTTCCCGTGACAAATAGGTAAAGTTGTTATTGGGGTAAAAATCAAGGTTTGTCTAGGGAAACCTGCTGACCAAAGTGTTCTGCTGGTAAAGTTTTTGGGAACTTTCACTGGGCTTGAAAATGCAGAGAGGCTTCACAGGTATTTTGCTGACCATAAACATGGGAGAGAGGACTTTGAGCAAGAAGCCTCCAGTGGCGGTCGAAGCAGCAAGAGTTTGGAAGTAGGACTGCAGCAAGACAAGTTGGTAGAGGACCTTCTATATGGCTACATGGGCATTGCTGAGGACTTGGACTGGCTAGACTTCAACTCCAAGAAGAGGATTCTGATAAAGGGCAAGAAGGAAATTACGGAGTTGGCAAATGCTCCAGTGAAAAATGGTGATAAGTAGGAGTTGGCTACTGCTAACTCAAAAGGTGATGAGGTAGTCCTTTTATCTATTTGTTCTTGAACTCTGTTGAAAACTTTTCCGGGCAGTATTTTGTTAATATCGTCTACTTCAAGCTTTACAAAAATTTTCTCGTGGAATGTCTTCGGCAGGGAACTCTTTTGTTTGTCTCGTGTTAAAGATCTTGTTCAACTATCAACTTAAAATTTCTTCAATATCTGACATTCTATTTAGCGAGTTCTGGAAGCAAGTTGCCCTCATGGAAAGTTGATTTATCTTGCTTACGAATTTCTCCTCTCTTGTTTTGAACTTCTCGTTCGAATGAAAAAGATTAGACCAAGATGAGTTACGATCTCTCATTTTAAATTTAAGCTTTAAAAAGCTTGACCATTCAACACCAATTTTCATAGATAACGATCGCAGCCTTCGTTCAAGATCATATACGTTATTGGTCACGGGTTACTTACCCCAAGGCTAAGTGGAAGGAACCATAAGAACCAATTTGGAGTACAAACACCTTTTGCTCCTACATGTTTATGAAATGCGATTGAACACAAATTGCCTGTATTTTTCGATTTCTTACCAAGGGAATGAAGAAACAAAAGATTTAAGAAAAAGAAAGGGAGAAAAGGGAGGTTATAATAATAATACATTAACATACATACAATCGGTGGAATCTGTACAAAAATACAATTAACTGATGGCCAAAAACAGCTCCAACTTTGTGACTGCAGGATGACATCTCAGCTGGCGTTAGAAAGAACAGAAACCATCAATCAAAGAAGTCAACGGCTTCTAAAGAATTCACAACAGAAGCAGCTTCAGCAATTCTAAGTGCCATTACAGCCTTGTATGTAGCCAAATCAGCATTCTGCATCAGTAACTGAGCCTCTCTTCGTCTGTCAGTGGCCAACTCCAAAGATCTTTTCGCTGCAAGCTTAGCTTCTTCAACTTTGATTATACCACTTTGTTCATCATGTTCAGTTATCACTGTAGTAAAACATGAGATGATATATTCAATTTTTTCTACTTTTACTCCAGAAAATCTCCGAAATGGACTTGATCTAGGAAGCAAACATATCATAACCCCAAAAAATGGGGAGGAATTTACCTTGCAACACTGGTTGCTTGCCTCTTCCATGTTGGCTGGATTGGCGTTTGAATGACCTCCTTTTACGCAGAACAGGCTTTGGAATTAGGGGAGCTTTTTTTGCATGTTGTCCCTGTTATGAAAAGTATTGCACACACACGTGTATAAACTAATTGCTTGAACGTCAAGAGCAGCCATATGAAATACACCCAAATTAGGAAATAAATCCAGTGCAATATACACACACACGCCCGAACACATATATATAATGATAATTTAATTAGAATTGAAGTGAGGATCATTCGTTCTCTGTTGGCTAGGTAAGATAACTTCACAAATCATCACGGATCTAGGTCCAAAGGAGTACCTTCCATGAAGAACACAAATAATATGTCCATAGTTATGTTGTAAAATGAAAGAAGACAGGTAAGACAGAGGTCTAAGCCTCATGATTTACTTGTAATCTCTATGACTGGAACTTTTTTGTATCACTTTTCTTTCTTAACAAACTGTTTTTGTTACCGATGAAAAAACAAGGGAGAGACAAATAATAAATTACAGGAGAATGAAACTAGATCGTTAATACAGATGAATCAATTATCTAGAGTAAAATTCATCCTAATTGTATTCTCGACCAGAAACAAGACATCAACACAATAACCAACTGTCACAACACTAATGCTAAAAAAAACAAAAAAAAAACTACATCAAAAAGATTCTTTCATTATCATATATCTATAACATGGCAAACCTTTTACCTGGAAAACCCTAAGAAGTGCTGTCCGTTTCTGTTTCCGTTTTCTTGTCCAATAACCATATACAGCTAGAACAACCTCCCTTTTACCCAGCTCCATACAATGTTTTAAAGCTGCTCCATCATCAGCTAAATCATCTGGACAGCAATACAAAGCCCTCTCAAAAGCATCAATCATCAACTCAAAACCATCTTCTGAAAGTCTCTCATGGCAATCAGTTTCAGCCAAAAATTCACTATTGAACTTCTTCAGCCATTCCTCATCTTCTGAGTCCATGTCATAATTTGCAGTCGTCTTTGACATAGCTCTAGCCACCTCATCTACATTCAAGGAAATATAAACATCGGGTCTGGTGAAGGGAACATCGCTAATTTCCTGGTAATCCAACACCTCATGCACTCCTGGCACAGGGATGGCTTTAGAACTGGAAGCTAGTGTATTGCGATCAGAACACTCCTTATATAGATCCTTGAAAATGAACCAGTCCTTCCGGTTAGGAAACTCTAGCTTCCAATTTTCATCCCCTGTCCATATTACATCATGAGTTATCCGGTTGGCAGAAGAAGGCCTCATAATCCTTTGTGCCGAATGAGTGTATCTAGTAGATCCATTTTTCTTAACCACTAGAATCCACTCTCCTGAATCAGAGAGTTCTAACATCACAGTGGCTGCTTGTATCCTAAAACATCTATCACATTCAACAACCAAGACGTTTGCAGAGCAGCTAGATATGTCCATCTTATCCTTCATTCCAACCGTAGTTGAAGTCACCTCGTTATGGTTTGAGGCAGAGCTGCAATGCACTGAATCCCTAAACTTATTCCTAGATACTACGGAAGAGAAGGGGATGCCATGTTTACGACTGCTAATGAGATCAGAAACTAAAGTGCCCTTAGCCTTGTGAACACCAGCAATGCAAGGATTCCTAGTTCTCCTCCTCCTGAGCGAGCTCCTCCTTTTTTGAATACCACGAGAATTTAAGCCATTTCTGTATTGATTGTTTCGCCCAGCTAATTTGGATGATCTAATATCAGGGTGCAATAGTGCCTTGTTAACTAAATTGTCAACTTCGTTAACCAGACCTTTGGCCTCAAAGATCTCT
This sequence comes from Erythroxylum pelleterianum, assembly GCA_027563865.1. Lineage (NCBI taxonomy): Eukaryota > Viridiplantae > Streptophyta > Magnoliopsida > Malpighiales > Erythroxylaceae > Erythroxylum > Erythroxylum pelleterianum. The sequence goes on from JAOQMR010000005.1 coordinate 28,754,070, forward strand.
GTCATCATGGGAATGCATGATTGGTCTACTTCACTTTCCTTTATAAATTCGTCAGAAGTGTCGGTGTCCAGTGAGTTATTTACAGGTATGAGTGAGAGAACCCTAAAGCTAGAAAAAAAACTAAGGTGGATGTAGATGAAATACGAAGGAATTGCTGGGAAGTCCACAGAAAACAATGGGGCGAGATACCAGGCGCCATAAAACTTGCAAGTTCCTCTTGTGTGCAAAGAACAACCCTGGAAGAAAATTGAAAGAAAAAGAACATAAAGTTAATTTAATGAATATCTAATTAGAATTTAGACAGCCTTTCCCTTTTTCTAAGAATGAATGTAGTTCTAAAAATAATTAAAAATAGAAGAACTAAGCTTAATTTGTGAGAATTGAAAATTTTCTACAGTTGGTCGCTCGTTTATATTTGTTCAAAAAACTTACCAAAAGTTAACAATTGGAAAAAACGTGGAAGGGATTTGATTCAAAACCAAAATTCAAAATCAGAAACCTTGGGAAGCTTTCTACTTTCTATCGGGCGGAAGACGAAAGGTACTTGAGCATATCAATTTAAACTAGTTCTCCAACTCTCAGTCCGAATACCCACAATCAGATAAAAACAGGGCCCTCCTTGTAATCTAGTACCGGCTGAAACTAAAACTAGATGTCATATTAAAACAAGAATCGGTACCTGCAAGAAACGAATGCCAGCTGAAGCAAAAGCACCACAGACCGGCTCAGAGAATAAGAAACTCGCAAGTTCAGAGAACCTCAAGCTAGCTCTGCTCATGTACCTCAGAACTGAATGTAAAAAATAAGCTAATTTACTATCACAACCACCCTCACAGACAGCACCGAACACAGGAGAAGAGTGAAGGCCCACTAAACACCCCTCAGAGTCTTGTTTATTTATTCTCTGCCTACGTGAAAACCGAATTCCATACATTTTATCTCCCGAAGTTTCTTGCTTTACCAAGCCCAATCTCTTCCTTTTTCTACTGTAAACATTACCAAACTTCTTTGTACCATCACATAAGTTTTTTCCAGAAGTCTCGATCTTTACTTTACTGGGCCTTTGAAGAACACTAGCATGAACAAGTTGGTGCTTCGTTCTAGTATCATGAAAGCAACCATTTTCCTTGGACTTGAAAGCATTATTGTTATGGTGGTTCTTCTTGTTAATACTGAAGTTGTTGTTGCTTTTCTTGCTTTCGTTGTGAAACCAGTCATCGCCATCACTAGCCCTCCGAAGCTTGCTGTCACCGGATTCCGGAAACAGTCGTCGGCCGGAACGCAACACCCGAGCTCCGTCAACACCCTTTACGACTCCAAACACCCTTGTCGTTCGGCGCATCCCCACAGTGGGCATTTTCTCCGTCCCGTCGCTTTTAAACTTAACCCGCTTACCGATCTTCGTTATGCACGGCTCACTAAGTTTCTGAGTCACAACTCGATTCGACTCGCTGGATTCACGAGTTAAGCGTTTGAATTTCCAAGACCTCGATTCCTCTAACACACACTCTGCTCATAACAACTTAAACATCAACCCGCCATTCCTAGGAATGAATCGAAACGACAACAAGTGAGTGTGTTGTAGGAATGAACTCCGACCCACTTAAACCAGACCCAACTAAATAAACTGAAAACTATAATCCCAAAACAACATCGTCAACAAACCACTGTCTACAATTGTCATGTACCAGGAAACCACGCCCAAAAAGATTTGAACAAAAAGATTAGGATCTGGTTTTATGCATCTTCACGAAGAGAGAGAAACAGAAGTTTTCATCTCTCTCGGAGATCACAGAATTAAGATTTAGTCACGTAAATCTTGTTGTTGTATCGATGATATTAAGAGGGGAGATAGAGCCAGAGAGAGCTAGGTGTGTGTAGCTATGGCATAAGGTTGTACATCTGATCTGACTATCGTGGGGGCTAGGGTTTATGATAAAAACCACCTAGAGATGGTAATCGGGTAACCACTACGCAGATTGATTACAGCCGTTGGATCTTGGGATGGAGGGTAAAGATTGACTCGGGAGACCCGATTGTGTGCCTCCGGAACAATGGGTCCGAAAGCATAAAGGACGTCTAATTTAGAAGAGAACGAGGATGCAAGAGAAAAGTGGAGATTTTTAGGATTCGAGAACGTGAAAAGACTTGAATAGGGTTGAGAATTCTAGGAGGGGGTGTTATGAATGGAGGGCATTTTGGGTTTTTACAATCAGAGAGAAGATTAATTTTGGAGGTGAAAAACTTGTTTGTTTGTTTTAACAGTATGTAAAAATTCTTGTTTGAAACAACCCTTTAAGGAATTAAGTCCGTATTTATTTTAGAGTTTCCAATATACAGTTTTCAAAAAAAAAATTCTTGTATTTTTAAATTCTGAAAATTTTCTTTAAAACTAAATTTTTTAACTCTTCTATGTTGTTAAAAGCTATTATTAATAAAATGAATTAACATTCTTAAAGATTTAAGTATCGTAATTCTTTGAACTTTCATAATTCATCATCATCATCATCATTATGCCCCGAAGTCTCGCACTGATGCAGGGTCTAGGGGGGCTTGATAGTATGCAGCTTTACCCCTACATTATAGAGAGACTGTTTCCAATAGGCCCATATGCATATGTGACAGGATAATAGTGATGTAGAATAAAAAGAATAAATACGTAAAAATTGATAGGAAATCCAAAAAATATACTTGAGAGTGACATAATCTGCTATTACCTTTCGTCTTGTAAAGACTAGCATTCGCTTTATTGGAAGGCATCTCTCTTAACCCACGCTTCTTACGTTTCTCGCAAGTACTATCTTAATAAATCCTTGATAAAAGACTCATAATATACTAATTATAATAATTAATGAGGAAGAAAAAATGCTAAATAAAAGGAGAAGTAGCAAATATATATAGATATAAATAAATTGAAAAGAATAATAACAATAATAAAGCATAATAATACTAATAATAATAATGGTAAATAGAATAAGTGAAAATAATAAAAATAATAGTAATAATAAATATAAATATAAATATAAAGATAATAAGGATAATAATAATATAAAATAATAGAGACAACTATTCTTATTATTATTTAAATAAAAATACGCCAAGAATGCAAAACCCTAATTAACAGGCGGTGTAATAATAAAGATGTCATAATTATGAAGAACAATTATCATAATTCTTTGAACTTTCAATATACATAATGAAGAACAATTAGTTTTTAAAGCATATTAGTTCTATAAATGCAATAGAAAATTGATAAATATTTTCTTATTATTTTATTCCCGTATTTGAAAAAAAAAACCTTCTGGGTGACATAGAGGCATAAAAACTAACTTGTAATGTTTGATTTCTCAATTTTATTGTAATAATACTACTTTAATATGATCATAAGTTAGTGGTAATGGCCTGAGATAAATGCTAATGTTGATCTAATTTAAACATTGTTCTTAACTTACTACACAACTTCTTACCAATTTCTGTTGAACTCTCTCACTCAAGGGATTACTACATAAAAACTTTAATTGTCAAAGTTTAACTAATTATTGGGCCTCAGTACCATGTGTAAAGTGTTAAAGCAATAAAAAAAAAACACCTTTCATAATCTTTAATTAGAAGGAGAAAAAATTTGGCTTTAAGATCTTCAGTTGATAATTTGCTTAAGCAAAGAACTTGTAACATTTTTCTAACAGTAACGCATTTTTATGTGCAGGTCTCCAACCCTTAACATAACCAAACCAAAGGTAAAAATAAAAGATTAGTTAAACATTAATTAGTCTTTGTGAGAGTAATTATTGGGCAAATATACATTGTTTCTTTTACTGCCTAAGAATGCAAGTGCTTGTTGACTTTTTCCATTCTAGTAGATAGTTGTTAATGACTATGATCAATTTTCTTTGAGTAAATTTATTTTCATCTGCAAAAACTTTTATTTTGATATGAAGATATCATTTTTTAAATTATATTCACTTTTATTTTTATAGATAAACGAAAGAAGTTCAAGTACTCTTGAAATATTAATCTCTTTCGGAAAACTTTTATTTTGATATGAAAATATCATTTTTTAAATTATATTTATATTTATTTTTACAAATAAACGAAAAGAAGTTCGAAGTACTCTTGAAATATTAACCTCTTCCGGAAGATTCGATGATCCAACATGGGTTCATGTAATATTGGTTCCTATTGTAAAGAACCTTATTTTATATGACGAATATTTGAAAGGTGGATAAACCAACAAGTTAAAGAAAAATTTAATTGAGATCATACAACCTTGCAAGAAAGTTAGTTATGATATAAAATAGAAGATTAAAAACTCTGTAAGTAATAAAAATGAGAAAAAAAGAAAGCAAAAACTGAACTATAAAATTGGAAGTGGAAGTTCATTTTGCATTAGCAAGGATAATACTAATAATACCAGAAGTAGTATTCCTGCCTAGGAATAAGGGATTGCTACAACCAATATGAGAAAAAGAAGAAGATAAGTACCTATCTATTTTGCTTTACAAACAAGTATTGGAAAAAGAAACAATTCATAATGTGAAAATGACAATAACTAGATAATGGCATGATATAGGTTTGTCATTCAATATTGCCTAATCTTATAGTATTATCAACCTATGTTTATATCTTTTATTGGTCTAAGATTTAAAGCTCCTTCAATCAATGATTATAAGGGTGATCTTTTGAGCAACTCTAATAATGAAATAAAAAGTTATTTAAGTGAAAAAATGACCTAAGCAACTTATGAGTGTTCAATCATGTGTGCTGATTGGAAAAATAAGAAATATGCATCCATTACAAATTTTTAAGTTTATTTTATTAAGGGGATGATATCAATTGATAAGTAAGCCTTACGTTGTTAATAGAATTTGGCAAAAAAAAATTATGCAGTTCATCATTAACAATTATACTACTTATAAAGCAATTGGGAAGAAATTGCTAAGCATATAACATTCTTTCTATTAAACTCCTTATGCTACATGTTATATTAACCTGATGCTGAAAAATATAAGAGATATTAAACTCCTTATATAATTATTTATCAAGTAAGAAAAGTGACTAGGTATAGGTTCTGAATTTTATGAGAAAAGATTTCACAAATAATAGGAATTTTTGTTATCTTTCTATTATAAGATTTGCAACTAATTTATTATCACTTTAGTGTTTTGATCAATTGAAAGAGTTGAGATAAATATTTACTAGTGATAAGTCAGTTGCATCTTATGTAACACCCAAATACCCCCTGAGAGGATACATGGATGCCACCCAAGACAGAACAAATAAAACCATACATCACATTGATTCATTTTATTACGTAGCTCAAAATCACACACATATATTACATATCAGAATTTCAGAAACTAAATCCAAAGAATATATACATGCCCAAACAACGAACAAAATACATTTTTATTGAACAGTACAAAATTTAGACTCCTTTGGCCTTTGCAGTTGACTTGTCCCAATCTACTCTTCGTTCCGAACCTACACGGGGCAA
>JAOQMR010000005.1:28925354-28942489 GCA_027563865.1 Erythroxylum pelleterianum
GCAGAGGAAGTACCTTCCCGACTTCTTTTCCCCGAAGACTGGCCTCCCCTATTAAAGCCTCTTCTCTGACTTCTTTCCTTCCTGATTGTCTCTTGTCACATATCTAGGAAAAGCTTTGTCTAAAAAGATTGGGTTTTAAGTGGGACTATTTGTTACCTCTTCAGCCTTTCTTAGGAACTTTCCAGGTGTACTATAGTCTTATTACATACTAAGTGGAGGTAACTCGAGGCGGTTTTCCTTTTTAACGTGAGAAAGTGGGTCAATTCTTATGATAGAAGCAGTGTCTACCAAATTTGATATTACAAAGTTTGACGGGACAAAGTTCTCGTTATGAAAACTAAAGATGAAGGCAGTATTAGTAGAAGATAATTGCTTAGAGGCCATTAGTGCTAGGCCAGCGGATTTCACAGATGATGTCAAATGGAAACAAATAGATCCCTTAGCTATGCTAGATTTGCATCTTAGTCTATCGAATGATATCTTCCAAGGTGTAGAGGAAAAGAAAATAGACAAGGAGATATGGGATCATCTTACAAAGCCATATGAAGCTAAGCCTCTTCACAATAAAATTTTTCTAAAGAGGAGACTCTGCATATCCATACTCTGACCTTTCTATGCTCTCAACTTTCAAAGTTGGGACATAATGTAAATCCAACTGAATGTGCAGAGATTCCACTTCAAAATCTTCCAGATTCATATGACCAACTCATCATTAATTTGACTAATAAAATCTTCAAGGATACTTTGGTATTTAATGATGTTAATATTTGGTTCTTGAAGAAGAAAGCAGATGCATCAACAAGGAAAAAAGGCTGACAAGTTCGCATCAAGCGGAAGCCTTATCGATGACGAGAGGACGGTAATAGAGCATGATTCCACTGTGAGTCACAAACAAGGAAGGTCCAAAGCTAGAAGTAAGAAAAATCTCAAGTGTTACAACTGTGGTAAGAGATGATACTTTAAAAGCAAATGTTAATTCAGGAAGGGTGGAGAGAAGGCCTATGAAGCATCAAATTTTTAAGGATGTGTTGCCAATGGAGAAATCTTATACAGTGAAGTAGCAACGGTGTTCAAGGATAAAGTAGAGCTCACTGATGCTTGGATAATAGATTTAGGAGCAACGTGACATATGACTCCTTGTATTGGTTTCACACTTGTAAATCTATCTCTGTAGGATCTATGTATATGGGAAATGACCATGTGATATGTGAAGGGCTTGAAGAAGAATTTATTATCTTTAGGGTAATTGGATGAAATTGGGTGTAAGACCTCCATTCAAAATGGATTCATAAGGGTGACCAAAGGAGCCATTGTAGTCATAAAGGCAGAAAGGATAGTTGCAAACTTATACAAGCTTATGGGAATAACATAAGTGGAAGCAAATGCATTGGTTGCATCTGTTAATTCTACAAAAAATGCAACAAAACTGTGGCATCGTAAACTTGGCCACATGTCAAAACAAGGATTAAAGATTCTTGCTGAGCAGAAACTACTCCTTGGTCTCACAAAGGTATCATTACCATTCTGTGAGCACCTTGTTACAAGTAAGCAGCATAGACTGAAATTTAATGCATCAAATTTTAGAAGTAAAGATATTCTTGAATTGATTCACTCTGATGTATAGCAAGCGCTGGTTATGTCTCTGCGTGGAGCAAGGTACTTTGTGACCTTTATTGATGATTACTCTAGAAGATGTTGGTTGTATCTTATAAAAAAAGGGAGATATATTTCCAATCTTCACAACATTTAAAGCACAAATTGAGTTATATTTCCTCATTACTAATGATGGTGGAGAATATACTGGTGATGAGTTCATTGATTTTTGTAATCGAGAAGGCATCAAATGTGAATTCACGGTGCCTCAAACTCCTCAACAAAATGGAGTGGCAGAGAAAATGAACAGAACTCCGGTTGAAAAAACTAAAGCCTTGTTGAGAACTGCAAGTATGGCAAAGTCTTTCTAAACAGAAGCAGTAAAGACCGTCTGTTATGTAATTAATTGATCACCAACAAGATTGATTGAACTGAAAAAACAAATAGAGACGTGGATCGGTAAACCAACAGACTATTCTCAGTTACACACATTTAGAAGTCTTGTGTTCATGATTTATAATATCCAAGATATCACAAAACTAGATCCAAAATCCAGAAAATGTAGATTTATGAGGTATGTTGATGGAATCAAGGGGTATCGACTATGGGATCCTATTGCCCACAAGCTCGTCATTAGTAAAGATGTCATATTTTCAGAAGATAAACTGCAAGAGAAAGATCAAAATAGCACGTTTGAAAACAATTCTAAGGTTGTAACAATTCAGGAAGAAAGGTAGAATGAACAAAAAGATTATATTAAAGCTATATCAAATCACGAGGAGAAAAAATAGGTTGAATCTTAAATTACAGAACTTCGACAGTCAACCCATGAAAGGAGAATCCCAACCTGGCAATATGGTTATATTATGAAGGCAATGTTGCATACATTCTCCTAACAGAAGATGGGGAACCATCAACATTCCAAGAAGCATCAAATAGTTCGGATGTATCAGTTTGGATGGCAGCAATGTAAGAAGAAATAGAACCTCTTCATAAGAATAAGACATGGAAGCTTATGCCGCTACCACAAAGGAGAAAGCCCATTAGCAACAAATGGATGTACATAATCAAATGTAACAGTGATGATTAGGTAGAGCGGTATCATGCAAGGTTGGTGATAAAAGGATATGCTCAGAAAGAAGATATCGACTTTATTGAAATTTTTTCACTTGTAGTTCGTCTTGATACAATTCGGGTTATCCTAGCTATGTGTACTACATTTGATATATATTTAAAGCAGTTAGATGTAAAAATTGCATTTTTTTATGGAGATCTTGAAGAAAAAATTTACATGCATAAACCAAAAGTTTTTGAAGAACCAGGGAAAGAGAGCTTGGCTTGTAGGTTAAACAAATATTTGTACGGTTTAAAACAAGTGCCAAGATGATTAGTCATGGATTCAACATATTTAATACAGACCCTTATGCATATTTCAAGAGGTTTAGTAATAATGATTTCATTGTATTATTGTTGTATGTTGACGGCATATTGGTTATAAGCCCCAACAAAGATCGTATTCAAGATTTGAAGGCTCAGTTAGTTTAGGAGTTTGGAATGAAGGATTTAGGACTAGCAAACAAGATTCTAAGGATGCAAATTAACTGAGATAGAGATAATAAGAAGATTTGGCTTTCTTAAAAGAATTACTTGAAATAAATCTTGCGACGCTTCAATATGTAAGATTATAAGTGATTATCTTTACCCCTCTTCCTATTAATTTTAAGTTTTTCTCAAGTAAAAACCCTAGCAGTGAAACAGAGAGGAGGGAGATGTCCCAAGTATCCTATGTATCAGCTATGGGAAGTTTAATGTTCGCTATGATTTGTATAAGACCAGACATTGCACATGTAGTAGGAGTAGTTAGTCGTTACATAGCAATCCTGGTCGAGAACATTGGTGGGCTGTAAAGAGAATCCTAAGATATATTCAAAGGATCTCAAATGTTGCTCTATGTTATGAAGGATCTAAATTTATTGTCAAAGGATATCTTAATTATGGTTTTTACTGGCAATCTTGATAAAAGAAAATCCACTACAAGCTATATGTTTACTATTGCAGGAGGAGCTGTGAGTTGAGTGTCTAAACTACAAATAGTTATAGCATTATCTACAATATAAGATGAGTATATGTAGCTACACAAGCTTGCAAGCAATCGATCTAGATAAAAAGGTTTTTGGAGGAGCTTGGGCACCTACAAGAGAAAATCCCTTTGTATTGTGATAGTCAGAGTGTCTTGCATATTGTAAAGAATTCAACTTTTCATTCTAGAACTAAACATATAGCAGTTCAATATCACTTTGCTCATGAAGTCGTGGAAGATGGAAGTGTCGACATGCAGAAAATTCACACAAAAGAGAACTTAGCTGATGCACTAACAAAGCTAATCAACACTGATAAATTCAGATAGTGTAGATCCTTGTATGGCTTGGAAGAAACGTAGACAACAGAGAAATGACAAGATAGAAATAAGGATATGGAGATTGATTGGTTCTCAATCAAATCTCCAAGTAGGAGATTGTTGGCTTAAATCTCATATTGCTAAAGAGAGAACATATTAGCCTCCGCTAAAACTACATAAGGAGGTATATGTTTAAGGTTTTACATATCTCAAAAATCTCTTTCCCTTAACTTTATATATAATTCTTGATGTAGATTGTGAAAACTTCCTCTTGTATAATATTTGTTTTCTATAGTGGAAAGTTTTATATTCTTGCCGTGGTCTTTTCCATATTAGTTAAAGGGGGTTTTCATGTTAAATCTTATGTTTCCCTTTTATATCAATTTCTTTTACTGATATGTTTGCTCTAACCGGTTGAGTCTATCTCCTATTATTATCAACTCTAAAACTATACAAGTCAGGGGACAACTTTTTCTTCTTGAACACAACAAAGTTTCTTGCTTGCTAGGTATAACAAAGACAGGTATGAAAGCCAATAGTTCTCATCCTAAACAGTGATGACTCCTTCTTTTCTTATTCAAACATCTCGTCATTTATTAAAATCAATACGTAAAAATTGTGTACCATTCTTGCTTATCTTAATTTGCAGGAATTATTCGGGGTAAGAACATGTAAAGAAAAAATGTTGTGGAGACTCCTCAGCTTGTGATAAGAGGGACACACCCACTTTCAATATCATATCAAATCTTATTAACATGTCCTTTGTTTTAATCCTCTGTTGGAAAACCCCCCAAGAAAAAAAAAAGCTACTTTTAGTACGTTACATCGATTTCAAACTATAACACTCCAGGTAATTAAGTTTTTTCTGTCTATCAAGGAGCTTGGTTCTAATTTTCCAGATATTCTACTGCTTCAATTTGTGATTTTTAGTCTATTTATTCCATGAGAATGCATTAGGTTGATTCAGTGCAAACAAAAACTTTGCTAACACAATTTTATTCCAAAAGAAGAATTCTTTGAAGTTTAAACCTCCTTGTTCTTTTGACAGATATATATTGGTTTTCCTTGCTACCGGATTCTTTCCTATTTTCTTTATGCAGAGCTAAGTATAAAAAATCTTATATAGTGCTTGCACTTTCTGCAGTACTATATGTGATATAGGGAAGATGAAGGACCAGAATCTTTCAATGTTAAATAAAACAATATATATAAAGTATAAACAGAGAACTATTTTACCTTTTCTTTACTTTTTTTATGATCTTTCTTTTTTGTGGCAAAAAAATAGATATTACACTAACAATATATTTTGTTTTGAAGAATAGACACCATGAAAAAGCCGTAATTAGGACTTGTGACTTGAGAAGAGAAGACGGTTAAATTTAGATTAAAACGAAGACAGTTAAAGTATTACAGGTAGATTATAAGTACGTAGGGGTGATGATTTAGATATCACATGTAGTTTTTTTTTTTAAACCCCCTAGCTGTCGTTATAAACCTAGAGAAACGAACAACTTGAAAAGCTTGAATCATGTGGAATTGTTCAGTCATACAATCGGTAAAGAGTAGGCTTCAATGCTAAGTACACAGAGTGCCATCCATTCTGAGAAGGGTGGACTAGATCCCAAAAGAATGTCATTTCAGGGTGCTTGCATATGACAAACCCCTTTCTTTCCGCTTCTTCAACCCCATATGAGTCTTTCTTTGTCAAACATGGCGTCAACGGATTCTTGTACTCCGAAGAATTCCCTGCCACCAGGTAGAAGTAGTACGCATAAATATATTTGTTGGTGTTCGATCTTAGCATTGGATCGGAAGCACAAGAATCTCACAGAATAAAAGTTACCCGCTTTGTGTCTCAGTCGGTCCATTGCCCACATGAACGTGCTATACGCGTCCAGAATTATGAAATCAGATTTCATGCTTTTCTTGTTCAAATTATCCACAGCTACCCGCAGTAGGTGGTTGTGGAATTTAGAGCCCGAGTTGAAAATTTTATCGCAGTCCTGATACGAAAGTTTTACTGTATATTCGGGCAAGCATCCCAATGGCCCTATTGATAAAACGAGTATTTTTCCAACTCCCAAATCACGAATGCGCTTTAGGTTCTTGGCTAGCTGCTTGATAACTTCTTTTGTGAAAGCTGGCATGTCCTGTCACGTCAAGGGAAAAGAAACTGTCAGCCTAACAACAAGATTACAAACTACTGTAAGATTATTATTAAAAAAAATTCTTAAGCAAATTCTTAGGCAAATGTAGCTCACTTCTGAGAATTCGCAAAGCAGCTCAACTATTATCCTACTGATAACAACATAAAAATAAACCACTCGCTTACCTTTAATGTGCCATTCTTATATTGTACATAGAAACCATAGTCGTTGCCTGAAGCAGACACCAGTGCAACAGATGACTGTAGGTCCAGTTTTGTGTAAACATTTTGTTGAAGTAGCTGCTTTAACTGATCGATTTGGGTTGTCATATTTGGCCCTTTCACCCATGTATCAAAAACGCCAGTCCCTCCATGAGCAAAATTCATGCCACCCTCTGCTTGCCTCCTGTTTGAGTGATTTAGCCATTTGTACGGTAATGGAGTACCCTGATTGCCGAGAAATGAAGCTGCAATTTATTAAGCAATTACTCTCTGCAATCTCAGAAATTTACGTAGATATTCTTAATTGTACAATGCTTCGAAAAGGAATAGAAAAATACGAAATTATATATACCCGTGATTTGTATTTATATCTCAACCCTAGAAAACCATGTACCTGGGATGTAAGAAACTCAATTTATGGTATATTTGGATAAACAAACGTCTAGCTCCTTATATGTGAAAAAAAATTCGACAGAGTGATGTGTGACTCCTGGTGGATCGAAGGATAATTTTTCTGTCTCCTTCCTACCAAGTCAATCAGATGATGACTTATGATGACTTAACTACGAAATGAAAATAAATCGAAGGTAAACTAAATGAGAGCCGCCCTCCAATGCCAACTTTAATTTCAGTTGAGATGTTACAGAATATTAGGATGAATACGTAAAAAAGTCAAAGGAGACTGCTGACCTATGTAATCAGTGAGGACGCGACCATCGGAGAAGCGACCACTTGGTTTACCAGGAAAAGTGCACCCGTAAGGTTCAAGCCATGAACCTGAATTCTTATCCCAGTTTCCCGTGTCCGCATAAGAGTCTCCGAAAGCAAAAAGCTTCAAGGAACCATGAGTGTGATCAGTGCTGTGGTGAGATACCTGTGCCGTTTCTATGTCGTCATGAGAATGAGATCCTGCAGCTTGAAGGGGAACAATAATAAACCACATAGCAAGTGACACCAAAACTTGATAGCTAAGGCTTAAAGGCACAACAAAAGCTGGAAATTAGCCTACCTATGCGGATGGTGATAAGGGAAAAGATAGCAATAAGGAAGAAATAGGCTTGCTTCGCCATTGAAGAACAATACTGGGGGGACTTTTATTTTATGTTGGTGTAACGTTTGTGATAGCAATATTTAACAAAGACATCAACATATTTATGGTATTTGGCTTTACCTTCCAAATCTTCATCTAATGAACTAGAACTTTATTCACCCTATTAATCGCCAATCAAGAAAAACTGGAACTTTTTTTTTCATTTACTTAATTTCCAGTGCAATGTTGATTATGTGAAATACAAGTTACTCATTCCTGTACTTGATTGAAATGTTCCTTTTCAATTTAAATCCTTACTAGACGTGATACAGGAACAGTCATTTCTTAGTCAAGATTTTGGTTGGCATGTGGTTGTGGGGTGTACTTGTAAGAAACTACTCGATTACAACAACCAGCATATTAACATTGATAAAAGTCTTAATGTGTTACTTAACCAAAGGAAAATTGAAGATTTTAAAATGACAAGCAAACTAAAAAAACAACCAAAAATCATCATGTTTTTCTAAGTAAAATATCTATTAACTGAAGTTACATTTGAAAATACGTTTTACAATAATATCAATTGTTGATAACCATAAACATAGAGTTGAAGCTTACTGTATTTAATTTATATAAAAATTTGAACTCAATGTACAGTATATGCTGAAGTATAATTAGTATACGGAAAAACATGCAATAAGCCTTCACAAATCAACTAGGAAGAAAGTCAAAAACAAGAACTATATGCCTAGTCAGGGTGAAAATGAGTTAAAAAGAAACTCTAAAGACAATTCCTATGTTATTTAGAATTTCTTTATATTAACTACTGATTAGGAAGCACTGTTCAATAATAAAGATATGTCCCTTTTACTTTGTCCTTGCATTTAAATTCTCGCTTTCATTAGGTGTTATTTCGATGTTATTTGATATTTGCTTTCTTTGTCGATATAATTCCTTTAGGCTGTAGCCATCATAATAGAAAGTATGGGTGTTGAAGATCAACCGAAGTGAAATACAATATCATAAGAAACTTTATAGGCATGTATAAATGCAAAGAATACTCTTTCTGACCTATTTCATACATATTAGTATACTAGTCAAACTCTGACAAATATTCTCATAATTGTTTCCAGTTAATGAAGGGTGAGCTCAGATTACTAGATACAAGGTTAGAGGCCTTAGATAAATATCAAACACATAAAAAGAGAGTAGTAGTAGAAGTTACATACAATAAACAAAGTTTCTAAAAGAAGGGGACTTGGCTTGAAAGGAACTTCTTATTTTGCAAAATGACTAAAGAAAAGCAATCTGGGAATTGGGATCATGATAAGTTAAGAACAGGACCAAGGAAAAAAGGCTTGAAAGAAAGGCATCTAAAGCCTTTTATGTTTCCAACTTTCTTTCAAGTATAAAAGATGAAATCTTAGGGACAATTATGTTTTATATTAATAAAGGGTTATGGTGTACAAGTTTTTTTTAACTATAACCAGTACATTTGAAGAACTATTCTAGGTATGGGAAAACTTGAAGTACTCTCCAAGCTTCTGAATAAGTTACGGATTTATACAAGTTCCATTTGTTAGCATCAAGTCCCGTAAAGCAAAAGGTGGTCCACAACTTTCATCACTAAGAGCTTCTTTTAGTCTTAGATTCAATTTAGGAAATAAAATTAAGATATGATATATTTCTAAAACCTAACTTTGACAACGCTTTTTGGACATCACCTATGATTTGATTTAAAGGATGATTCTTCTTAAATTTTCAAACCGTTAGAAGCTTCTCATCCTTCTTATCTTCCTCAGTTGGTCCAATAATTTACACGTGTGAGATGTCTTGGTGATCTTTCTTGCTCTTTTTTAAGGGTTAATTTCTCCAAATTCTTGAATATATCAATATCATCATCTTTAAGACTTTTTTTTAGGCAATAGGATTAGAAACCATTAGCATATACTTTTCAATAACAAGATTCTTCTTATCAAACAATTTATATACTTTGCTAGTGAAATAATACCAAGAAAAATCCCTTCATTCTTTTTTGAATTAAACTTTTCCAAGTTATCCTTAATGTTAAAAAATAACACTTATAACTAAACACTTTAAAGTAACTAATCTTTGGCTTCTTCTTATGCTAAAGCTCATATGGTATTTTATCCGTAATTGGTCTTATATAGATTCTATTAGATATATAACATGTGATTGCTAAGATTTTTTTCCTAAAGATAAATTGTGAGGTCATATTTATTTACCATTATTCTACTTGTATCTTGCAATGTCTTATTTTTTTCTTTTAGTAACTCTTTTTTATGGATTTTATGGGTATAAAATTATAAAGATACCATTTTCTTCATAAAAAAGACTCGAACTTTTTGTTTTTAAAGTTTCAAACAATATCACTCCTAATTGATGTAATAGAGAGTTCTTTTTTTTATTTTGAACTCTCTTAACAAACTCAACATATGACCTAAATTATTCATCTTTATTAGCTATAAATAATACCTATATGAATCTCCTAAAAATATTTACTGTGATAAATGTATAAGATTTTCAACCTAAATAGCAACTCTAGTATGGACAAACAAATTTATGAGAAATAATTGTAAAAGTCCAATACAGGTTACTGACTTTTTTCCCTTAAATTAACTTTTAGTTTATTTTGCTTATTTGGCAATCACTACACCTCTTGTCTTTCTCAAACTTGACTTTTTGAAGCCCGTTGACAAGTTATGTAGAGTTAAGGCTAGAGATGAGAACCATGCTTGCATGTCTAAGAATTCTATTTCAATTATATGCACCTTCACTTATAAATATTAAGCAATTTATATTTTGGTTAAAAATATAATGCTATTATCAACCACTCTAAAAATAATGCATGCTTTTCCTTTAAAACATACTTTATAACCTTTGGCCCACATAGTTAACTTATTCTTAATAAATTATGTTTTAATCTTTCTACTAAAAGTATATTGTCAATTATACTACGATCTTCTTTACCAACATTTTAATGATAATAATCTTAACCTTGGCATTATCTCGAAATGTGGTAAACCATCCATCACTATCTCTCAGAGTTATTAGAATGCATCACTAATCATATGCCTTAAACATCCACCACCCACATAACGTTTGTTCCTTTGCTTAGCAACCTACAAAATAAGGTAATAAATTTGTCTTAGTTTCCCAAATAAACTTGAGTCTTTAATTATTAGTTTCCTTGTTCCCTCAATCCATTTTATCAAGGTTTACTTACAACTTCTTGTTTAAAGAAATAAAAATTATCAATATGCCCAAAGTTACCGCAATGATGGCATAGCATGATCTATGATTGGCATGAATTAGTTCTATAATAATGAGATCTATAGCTACTATGCATGAATGCATTTCTTTAAATAATATTTACGTTTTCTTTGAATGGAAGTTTTGTCTAATATTGTTATATACATGTAACATGTTCCTTTGGTTGTTTTGATGACTACAAAGGATGTGAGAGCATTTATTATGGTATTTTGCCTAATACATAGCCTATTATAACTATAAGCTTAATTCTTACTTTAGTGATGATTTACTTTAGGTCTGGACTGGGAACTATGCAAGATTATATAGGACTTGGTTTTGGCCTAGCATGTATATATGAATGTCTAGATGAAGATGCACCATACTCATTTACTATCTTAGGTAAAATTGCTTCATGGTGAATGTGTTTTCCTTTGACAAATTTAGTCTTGGTATTAGATGCACTCTCATAAGTACCCAATTTGATGTCTAGTGTTAGAATTCTTTTAAACTCTTAGCATGCTTTCCAATCTTTCACTTTCGTTAGTGAACTTTTCGACAAAAAGTCCTTGAGAGCATTAACCTCCTTTAATGTCTCATTCTCAATTTTCAATACTTTTAAGTTTTTATGGTCTACAATAGTCACATTCTTGGATGTTTTAATGTTGTGCAGTTTACTTTTTACATTTTGATTTTCACACATAAATTCATCTAAAGATTTTTAAGTTTCTTTTAAGTTTGAAAGATAGTTTCTTCCTTCTTATGCTCATAACTTCTAAGCTTTCAACTAGTTTATCATAAGTGAATTTAATATCACTATTACAACTAACGTTGAAAATATCTCATTATCAGCAATTTCCTCGTAGCATATGTGAGTTGTTTCTCTTTTCAAATGTTCACTTTTAGAGTTACTTGTGTCATAGTAAGTTGAAGATTTAAGGACCTTCTTCTTCTTATTGTCCCTATTATTGTTCTTGTCATTTCTTTCATTATATTTGATGAGAGGACATTGGAATTTTATGTGATTAAGTTTCTTATATTCAACATAAATAATGTTGGAAGTTTCTTTTTTAATGAAATGACCTTATCTTCTTTGAAGTCTTTTCTTTTGGAGAAAATCTTTTTCTATGAAAACTTGTTAAAGTTCATGGTGGTAACGACAATTTTTTCAACATCGCTTCTACTTGAGGATGTCTCATCTTCCTCACTTAACTCCTTCTTTAAAACTTTAAATGCTGGGTTCTTTTCCATTGGACTTGTTGTGTTATTTTGTACATAAGGAGAGATCTAATGAGCTCTTCCAATTATATCATTGTTAGGTTCTTGTCTTCTTAGATGATTGTCACATTGGCTTCCTAAGTATTTGAAAGTAATCTAAGCAATTTTCTCATTATTTCAATATTATTATGTGTCTTTCTTAGACCTTTAATAATATTAATAATATCATTAAACTTATATACATAGTATATATACTCTCATCAAGCTTCAATTGAAATAACTCATATTAATGAGTTAACATATTTATTATACTCTCTTTAATTTGATTAGTACCCTCATATGTAACTTCAAGTATGTGCCAAATTTCGTGAACAATTTCACAGATAGATATCTTATTAAATTCATTCCTACTTATTGCACAAAATTATATATATATATATATATATATATATATGTATGTATGTATATATGTACGTATATATGTATGTAACTTTATTATTCAAAGAAATGAGTCTCTTATCTTGATTGTCTCATTTTTCTTTGAGTTTGGAAACCTTTTTGTCGTTTACGAATTTTATAAGAAAGAAGTTCTACTATTATTTTTTCCCCTCGGAAGATGCAGGTAGATATATAATGTCTTTTATTATAAAATTTCATTTGATGAGAATGACCAATATACTTGTTGACCAATATGTCAATCATTGTTGATATAAAATACACATTTTTAACAACTTTAACATACAGTAGTCAATCACTAATTATATTGATCAACCAATGTATCTAAATTCATTATTTCAAAAAATTTTAAATTATTATACTTATCTTTATTAATGAAAATTTGATTCAAATGCTTCTCAAAATATATCTTAAAGAATGTTTTAAAGATGAAGAGGATTTTATCTTAAATCACTTCAATTCCTATTGGCAATTACAAATTTTCATGCAATAGATTAAAATGATAATATGCTTATACATAACAAACATTTAAAGCATTAAAGCAGCCAAATAAAACGATACAATGATCATTACAATGTTTTGCCTTAAGTTTTGGTTTTATTCTTTACATAATGAATTTTATTCCAACTTTTCTGTATTATCCTGATAAGGTTACTCTTGATAGATGTATGACTATATTCCTTTCATTCAAAAATAAAATTATTAGTAATATTTATGTTTTCTTATTATTAAAACATAGATTCCCTTTCTTCTTAAATAATATATAATTTTTAAATTATTCGTTATTAAGTTCTATATAAAAATAATTTTCAGAAAAAATTAGAAAAAGTTTTTAAATAAATTAAGGAAGTGTTTATATAATATATTTTATAATATTGAACAGTCGGTAATTTTTAAAAAAATGTATCAAGGTGCGCGTGTTTATCCCTTTGTATAAATCCGGAATCACCGTTAAAAATAAGGCGTTTGCTGTTTAGAATTCAATTGTTGTTTTAAAGGAAACCGTTCGATCAAGCCAAGGTCTTTGTCTCCTGACTCTTGTAAGTAGCCGTCCCATTGGGCCATCGTGGCATGGCGGCAATAAAAGTTCTGCCACTTCTCCGTGTATAGCCCTTCTCCACATTCATAACCATCTTCCACAAGCAATCTTCTCGACTATCTAAGGAGTGCTTGACGGAGTTCTAGTGTTCTACACTACAGGTACATCGTCTTTCGAGAATCAAAATTTTCCAAAACAACGTTCTTTACATTATTTGATTGTTTGTATATTTTGGGAGATTATTAAAATTCGGTTTCTGGGTGGGTCTGCTGCAGAAGCTAAAAAGAACAACTAGGATCGAGGCCACAAGAACTAGCCGGCCGGCATGTGTTGTGTTTCTCTGTTCAAAGTTTAGTGAAAACATGGTGGTTGTAAGATAGCAGTTTAATGATGGAGAGAGGATTACAAAGATGGATTGTAGACATATCAAAGTGGGACCCATCTTCCTTGGACTTTTCTTTAGCCCTCTCTGTTCTTCCCCAACATGAGCACTCTTCCATCACTAGGTCTTTTCCTTTTGCATAGTTTTTTATTTTCATTTCCATAATATTGATTTATTCTTACTGCTTCTTGGGAATTGCAATCTTCCCACTTATCCTGAGACTTATATTTAAGATTACAATATATTCAATGAGTATTCTTTTGATATTTCTGGAGTGTCTTGATACCATAGTTGAGATTGATCGTAACAAAATCATTATCTGTAGTTTCATTTTGTAGAATTTTAAATTAAATGCTTGTTTCGTTGCATAAGATTTCAAAAGGAATGACTCTGGTAATGGAAGAAATAACATCATCTTAGTATTTAGTTGGTTTTAATTTCTGGTTCAATTATTTCACGAATGGGGTCTGATCGTAGTTTAGTCCAACCATCAATTATCAGATGATGTTCTTCTTCTTCTTCTTCTTTTCTCAGTGTAAGTAAAAGTAATTGGATCAAATTGGATGATGTTTCATATCATTGGCAGATTCGTGAAGCTGGAAGATAGGAAACGGGCGCTTGTGAGCAGGTTGCTTCAGTATGCTCTTGTATGTAAAGTGTTGGGAATTCCACACAACGAAATTATCATAAAACGTACAATGGAGGGGAAACCCTATTTGGTATGAATAAAGTACATACATTTCTTTCTGTTTTAAGTTCCAATTTGTATTCTTTGTTCTTTTTCTTTTCTTTTCTGCGCATGCTTCGTTGAATGATTCCTGTTTTGTGAATTAAGAATGCTGTTTCATCATGTAGGAAGATGGAGTGACCTTTTAGTGATAATATTAGACTATTAATTTAAATGGAAAACTTTCCATTATGGGTGACTAAAATTACTTGGTTATAACATGCATTGTGTACGTACATTCTCCCTCTTTTTTTTTTTCGGTTGCTGTTTGTTCTTAGTGGCATCTTGCCATTTCTTTCTAGGAACATTTCTTTTCATATTTTTAAGTCTTGTAATTTTTAAGGATGACTCCTCAAATGCTAAATCGATGAATTTCAGGAAGGTGGTCAAGTCAGCATGGATTTTCCTAATTTTAATTTCAATGTATCGCATCATGGTGACTATGTGGCAATAGCATCTGAACCTCTATGCCTTGGGGGGGTGGACACTGTTTGTTGTATCAAACCAAAAACTCAGACAGTTACAGAATTCATTCAGAATTTCATTTCGTGCTTTTCTACTTTGGAATGGCATACCATACTTAGTGCTGGTGCGAATGATGAAATTTTAGATGCGTTTTACAGGTATGCTGTCCCACATCAGTACATCTCCTTTGATCAATTGATAAACTTAAACATATACATCAATTTGTGTCTACTGTTTTCGATCAACAAATTCTAGTTGGCCACATAATCTAGAGTATCCACAACTTTAAGCATCATCATTTGTTATAGGCTATATGCAATAACTGAAAATTGGCTTATTATAGGAGTTAAGTTTGTGATATGTATGCAGTCTTCTCTTTCCATTCCACAACTTTTTAGTTGATGCTTCTAAAAGCCACACTTTCTGGATGCTCTTGTCAATAGTATAACAGATTTTCCATTTCATTGCATGATATGAACTCATTATAAATTAACTTGTGAACCTTAAGTTTCTAAAATTATTCTAGTAGAACTTGCTGCATTTGTATACGCACCATATTCTGAAGTTGGTTAGTCAATTTAAATTATATGCTTGTTTGTCATTTTGGTCGTATCACTGCAGATACTGGTGTCTGAAAGAAGCGTATGTGAAAGCCATAGGGTGTGGAGTGACATATGGTTTGGACAGAGTTGAGTTTCATCATATCAACTGGACAAACATATGGGCTAAAGTCAATGGGAAGCCTATGCCAGATTGTAAGTTTTGGCTATTTGAGCTTCCAAAGAAACATTATGTAAGTTATGTTTTTATTTTTCTTATCACTATTCTTCCTCTGAAGTTTGGATATAGAAATCGCGAAGAGATTATTTTCTTTGTTGAGGTTGCATTGTGAGGATACTAACATACCCTTGTCTTAAAACCTTTTTCTAAAAGGTAGCATTAAGCTAAACTGATAGAGGTTGATAGGAAAGGGTCCCATGTTAATCATCATTTCACTTGTATACAACTGTAATTGCATGCCAAGTTCTTGATAAACCAACTTTGGTCCATAGAGTGAAATGTGAATCCTCTTTATCCTTAGTTTTTAAGACGGCATAGTATTTTTGGGTTAAGACGGCGTAGTATTTTTTTCCCCAACTCTTACTTAGGATATGCATTAAAATGAGAATGGGGAATAAAAACTTGCACTTTCTATTTTTTGTCTGATCAGGCTCCTAAAATTTAATCAGTCTACCATGACTTTTAAATCCTTCCCTGGACCTGTTTTCGTTCTAGGTGTCACTTGCAAGGGTTCACCCAAAGTTAGCTGTCGAAAGTTACAAAAGCACGATGCGTGTGTCAGAATTTGGTGAAGATGAGTACTACACGGCTCTCAGCCTTCCAAATATTGAATTTTCTGTACGGACCGTTGAGCAACTTATACCAGCTCCACCAGGTAGTGATAGTTGTTGAGAGGTTTTATTTCAGAGAATAAACGTAAAACACAATCAAAGAGAGCCACAAACAAGAAAACGAGAATTTATGAAAGCGCAAAAATTACGTGTAAAACCCGAGTCAGGGAAAGCACACGAAACAATTTCATTCAAAAAGGGGTACTAGGTGTTTGGAAAGTTTGACAGAGGTTCCTCTATTGACCACAGAAGGCTGAGAAAAATTTCACGCACACCCAAAACAAGTCCCACAAGAATATATATACAAAACTGAGAAGGATAACAATGTCCAAGTACGTTCTAATGGTACAGAGATGAGAAGGACAAAATAGAAAAGGATACATTGTGCTAGTTACACTCAAAAGGACACATTGTGCTTGTATTGTGCTGCTGAATGTCAGATAAAACCATAATTGTAAGGAGAGCTGCAATCTGATGTACAACAGAGAATGAAAAAACTTGCCCATAATCCTAACAGCCCACTATGACATTGAGCAAGGTAAAAGAATTGAATCCAATGTTTTAAAAACCGAATAGGACATCAAACCGTTTGAAGGAAAAGTTTAAGGTTTAGAGGTTCAACCAATAGAGAATCGCTATCGAACCGGAATATAATAAATAAAATAAAAATTTTATAAGAATACATAAAAATAAAATATTTTATTGAAATGAAAAAATACATCAATGTTTATTATTATATAATGAACTAAAAATAAATAAATATGAGTCCAATATAAAACTTAAAATAACAATAAAAAT
>JAOQMR010000005.1:28953436-28971322 GCA_027563865.1 Erythroxylum pelleterianum
ATGTTGATAGCCCATGGTGTAGTGGGGCTAGTGATTTACTGAGGAAGGCAATTGGGTGCTCTTCTTATTGCAACACTGCACCAATCCCTTATCCACTTGCATCTGCCTCCACTATGAAAGGTTTAGAGAAATCCATTAAGGCTAGAACCGAAGCTGAAGTGGCTGCTCTTTTCAACATCTTGAAGGCAGTTCTCTATTCTTGTCACCAGACCCATTTGGTTATTCTCTCCTTCTTTAACAATTCCGTCAATGGCTTGACTAATAACCCATACCCTTTAATGAAGCGTCGGTAGTATTCGATAATACCCAGAAACCCTCAGAGGTCTGTAATGCCCTTCGGTTCTGGCCACTCCTCTATCGTCTTCACCTTCCGAATTTCTGTTGCAACTCCTCCCTTTGAAATTGTATACCCCAAATACTCGATTTGGTGCACCCCGAAGATACATTTTTTCCCTTCAAAAATAGTTTATTCTCCTTTAACGTTTGCATGGCTATTGAAATGTGCTTCACATGTGGTTGCAGAGATGGACTATAAATTAATATATCGTCGAAAAAACTAATATGACGCAGAAATGGCTTGAATACTTCATTCATCAATCTTTGAAACGTTGAAGGGGCATTCGTCAAGCCAAATGGCATGACCATGAATTCGTAGTGGCCCTCATGAATTCGGAATGCTGTCTTTGAGACATCCTCCAGCTACATCCAGATCTGGGGATACCCAGAGCTCAAATCCAACTTAGTGAACCAGCTCGCTCCATGTAACTCATCCAGCAACTCTTCAATTGAGGGTATCGAAAATTTATCCTTAATCGTGTTCTTGTTGAGCTCTCAATAGTCCACGCACATTCGTCATGTATTGTCCTTCTTCTTCACCAACACCACCTGTGATGCATAGGGTCTGTAGCTATACCGAATGAACCCCTATTTCATAAGGTCACTCACCGTCTGTTCGATTATATCTTTATGTACTTTTGAATACCGGTAAAGGCATACGTTAATGGTTTCCACTCCTTCCTTATGGATGATCTGATGATTGTGTTTGCAGTCTAGGGGTAGTTGCATAGGTTCCTGGAATATCTCTGCGTATTCCGACAATATGGCGTTGATTTCTTCGACTACACTCCATTGTTAATCCTTTAAGCTCATTTGTTGCAGTTGAAACTCGAGGGGTGTTGTTAATCTTAACATGAATAATTGTCCTTCTAATGGGTTGCGTAAGAGTTTCTCAAATTTTTTACTTGAAAGGATCCACAATTTCCCTTCCGGGTTCCCGTAAATAGTCATCACCTTGCCTGGAATGTCATGGTTCTTTCTTTAAAGTTGCATAACACGTCGTCTAGGCCAATCAACCACTGCACCCCTAAAACTGCATCGCACCCTCCCAATGACAAAACCAGGGCATCCATGGTGAACTGAGCTCCTTGCATGGTCCATGCAAAATTTCAACAACGTTGATGTCATTTCAA
The DNA here is from genome assembly GCA_027563865.1 of Erythroxylum pelleterianum. Lineage (NCBI taxonomy): Eukaryota > Viridiplantae > Streptophyta > Magnoliopsida > Malpighiales > Erythroxylaceae > Erythroxylum > Erythroxylum pelleterianum. The sequence goes on from JAOQMR010000005.1 coordinate 28,954,906, forward strand.
CTGTAATCCGCCACCTACTGTTATGAATATTGGCTCTATATCTTGTATGTCACACCCTTCTTTTTTAATAACTGAAGAATCCACAAAGTTGTGTGTACTACCATTATCAATTAACATGTGGATATGTCGTCTCTGATGTATGCCTACCACCCTTATTTGTTTGAACTCCATGTTCCCTGAGCAACCCAACATTGCTTGCATTAAGACTAAAGACACGTCGTTTTGTTCATAATATCCTTCTACTTCTTCCTCTTTTACTTCGGGTAGGATTTTAACACTACTATCTTCCTCCGACACCACATAAAATTGTAATTGTCGTTTTCTGCATTTGTGACCCAATGTATATTTCTCATCACACTAGAAACATAATCCTTTTAGTCTTTTCTCATCGAAATCTCTACTACTAATTAAACGGTTTCGTCTATGAAGATGATCAAGGCATAGTCGCTGGAGTTGGCAATAATCCATCCAAACTTGAGTGCCTCGCTATGCTGGGGGATGATGGCCCTCTTGAGTGAATGTTAAAATGTCCACTATTACCTATGTTCCTCATACTGTTGTTTCGATTAAATAGAGTATGGCCCGTTGACACCAGTATAGCTTCTTACTTCCTCGCCAACGTATATGCCTGGTGCAGGGAATTAGGTTCGTGCAGCTTTACAGTCACCCCTATTTCTGGCCGAAGTCCCTTAATGAAGAACCCAACTAAGTACTCTTCTGGTAGCAACAACTGATTAGAGTGATGATTAAATAATGCGCAGTACTCTAAGACTGTTCCCTCCTGCCTTAAATCTTTAATTCTCCCACTAGGTCGTCGAAAGTTTCTGCATCGAATTGTTGTTTGAGTGCCTTAGTGAACTCATTCCAGTTTATTATTTCCATCTTGTTGCGATTTCTGACGTATAATCTATACCATTCTTGCGCCCTCTCATCCATATGTAGAATGGCAACATTCACCTTCGTTCCTCCCGGTGTTTAATCCAGAGAGAAGTATTGATTGCAACGGTAGAGCCATAATTTGACAGTGTTGCTATCAAACAACGGAAACTCTATTCAATTCATTCTTACAGGCATTACCCTTTCTTCTTCTGTTAACCTCTTCGAGCTACTATGAGACGTCAGGTCTGCTGGTCCGGCATCTCCTCCCATTTTTTGTAGCATTTGCATCATCAGTTTCTCAAATCCGACATTTCCTTTCCTACCTTTTCTGTTCTTTCCATCAATCCTTTCATATTATCCTCCATTTTACGACTCTGCATTTCTTGTACCTTTAGCCATGGCCGTCTCTCAGATTCGTGTGCTCTGATACCGATTTGTTATACGAATTAATAAACCAGAAGAATTATGTAAGGTGTATCGAGTATGGAAGGGATTCAAGACAATTCGAAGAGAAGAAAGATACACAGAATCATGTGATAGAGAGAGAAAGAGAGAACAAATCTCATTCAGTTATTACATGATCTCGTATTCATTACAACGCAACCTAAATACAACTGGTATACAATATCGTAGTTTAGTCCGTATGTTAACAATGGTGGACATCATTTAAAACGCAACATTTCGTAATAAACTCTAACAACTAGTAAAATCGCCTCTGTTACCGTCTTCGTTGCTTGCGTCTGTAACATATTGTTAGTTGTTTCGCTCACTAGCTGCATACTATGTAAGCGTCTTTGAGAAATTTGGATATGTTGCAATAGCCATATGGATTCTACCTTGTCACCATCAGCAACTGCCAAATGTATTCCATCTTTTTTACGTTAAAATTTGCTTTTATATCATTGGAACTGTTTCAAATGCAGACAAAAGGCAACAACTTTACATGGAAAACTTGATCAAACTTCAAACCCTAATTCTATGATATTAAAAATATTAGTATTTTTGATCAAAATTCAAAACAAAACATAAATTTATTTAAACTTTAAATAAGTATATTTTAAAAAGCACATTAAAAATTATTTATTAGTAATTTAGTATAGATAATCAATTTTGTTTAAGATAATTTAAGAGTGTGTTAAGGAGTGATATTTAAACTTTAAAAAAGTTTATTTAAAGAATAACACTAAAAAAATAATTAGTAACTGAGTTAGAGAAGTAATTTTGTTTAGGATAATTTAAGAATGTGTTAAGGAGTGATTTTTAAAATTTAAAGAAGTATATTTAAAAAAGGACTCTAAAAACGTTATTAATCAGTAATTTAGTATAGATTAGTAATTTTGTTTAGGGTAATTTAGTATAGATAAGTAATTTTGTTTTGGATAATTTAAGAATGTGTTAAGGAGTGGTTTTTAAAATTTAAAGAATATATTTAAAGCGGGACTCTAAAAAATTATTAATTAGTATTTTAGTATTGATTAGTAATTTTGTTTAGGGTAATTTAGTATAGATAAGTAATTTAGTTTAGGATAATTTCAGAATGTGTTAAGGAGTGATTTTTAAAATTTAAAGAAGTATATTTAAAGAAAGATACTAAAAAAGTAATTAATTAATAATTTAGTATAGATAAGTAATTTTGTTTAGGATAATTTAAGAATGTGTTAAGGAGTGATTTTTAAAATTTAAAGAAGTATGTTTAAAGAAAGATACTAAAAAAATAATTAATTAGTAATTTAGTATAGATAAGTAATTTTGTTTAGGATAATTTAAGAATGTGTTAAGGAGTGATTTTTAAAATTTAAAGAAGTATGTTTAAAGAAAGATACTAAAAAAATAATTAATTAGTAATTTAGTATAGATAAGTAATTTTGTTTAGGATAATTTAAGAATGTGTTAAGGAGTGATTTTTAAATTTTAAAGAAGTATATTTAAAGAAAGTCACTAAAAAAGTTATTAATTCGTTATTCAGTATAGATAAGTAATTTTGTGATTTTTAAAATTTAAAGAAGTATATTTAAAGAAAGACACTAAAAAGTTATTAATTAGTAATTTAATATAGATAAGTAATGTTTTAGGATAATTTAAGAATGTAAAAAAGAGTTATATTTAAATTTTAAAGAAGTATATTTAAAAGAGAACACTAACAAAGTTATTAATTAGTAATTTAGTATAGATAGGTAATTTTGTTTACCATAATTTAAAAATGTGTTAAAAGAGTTATATTTAAAATTTAAGAAGTATATTTAAATAAACACTAATAGAGTTATTAATTAGTAATTTAGTATAGATAAGTAATTTTGTTTATGATAATTTAATAATGTATTAAGAAGTAATGTTTTAGTTTTAAAAAAGTATGTTCAACACTGAAATTTAAGCATACTTCAACTTTTTGAGTTACCTTTTAGATTTATTCACTTTTCAAAAAGATTTCAATTCTTGTTTCCTATTTAAATTGATTTTCTTTAAATGTTTTCAATTCTTTTCAACCTCTTTTCTATTTCTTCTATATATACTTCAATTCCTTGTGTCAAGATCACAAGTTAATTCTTCTTTTTATTGTTATTTCTTTTTTTTTTAGAGATTGAAGTCAAATATCATATTATATATAAAAGACACAAGAATCAAGAAGACAAAGTTAAGGGGTATTTTCATTTTCAGACTTTTATCTTTTTGTTTCATCTTTCTTCTTTGCTTTGTTATTTTGTCCCTTATTTTTTTTAATTATTGTTGTGACCTATTTTTGTACATATTTTCAGGTTAAAATTATAATGGAGAATATGGAATCATTGAAAAAAGATTCAATTAACTTAACGTCCTCTACTCATAGTAAGTATAATCCAGCATAGAATTATTTTTCTTCTTCTCAAGCATCTGATGGGAATATCTAATTTAATTGTATGTTTTTACAGTAAAATATTTAAAGGTAGGAATTTTTGGAATGAAAGAACATCTTGCTGGTATTAAGGGTAATATTGCTTCTTGCAAAAAAAGTATCATTTGATGTTTATGAGAGGATTGGAAATTATTTGCAGCAACAAGCAAAAAAGAAAAAGGAAATTAGAAAGACTCATGATATATTTTTCAAAGATGATAAAGCACCATAAGTATTAAATAAAGGAAAGAGGAAAGCTACTATTAACATAGATTCTTATTTTCCTCTAACTACTACTAGTTCTTAACCTAATCTATAAAGTGTTTTGGTTGATAAGGATATTGTTTTGCGATGTAAAAGAGCATGGGCTAAATGGTTCTATTATTCATGTATTCCTTTAAATTCTTTAAATTCACCATATTTTTAAGAAGCAACAGATGCTAAAACAATGATAGGTCCAAGATTTAAGGTACTTTCTTATTATGAGATTTGTGTGCCTTTGTTTCAAGATTTAAAAATAGAATGTCATTTAATTATAGATACATATAAGTCTAGTTAAGAATTCATAGGATGCATTATTATAGCAGATGGGTGTGTTGATCAAAGACAAAGAACTTTGATTAATTTCTTGGTTTATTGTAATATTGGAACAACTTTATCAAGTCTATTGATGCTTCTGATGTAATTAGTGCCAATGTTTTATCTGAACTATTTTATGAAATTGTAGAATGGGTTAGACCAAAGAATGTTGTGTATTTTGTTACAGATCATGTAGCTAATTATATATCAGTTATGTAATTATCACAATCATAGTATGCGCATATTTAATGGTCTCCATGCACTGCTCTTTGTATAAATCTTATTTTAAAAGATATTAGTAGTATGGACCATATTTTTAGTCTTGCTTTTAAGGCATCTAAGATCATAATTTTTGTGCATAATTATATCACATTTTTGTCTCGGTTAATAAAACAAGAAGATTAGGTTGAGATCATGCGTCCCGTTATGACCAAGTTTGAAAATATATTTATTTCTTTGAAAAATGTTTAAGAACATTTGCAACTACTTCATAATTTAGTGAAAATTAAACACTTTTCAAGTTATAAGTTATCAAAGAGTGCAAAACGAAAAGATGTTTGTGTTATTATTTTATATAATAAATTTTGGGATGCTTACTTGATCATTGTAAAGATTATGACCCCATTTATAAGATTGTTAAGGATTGTTGACTTAGATGAGAAGCCATTTTTGGGGTATATATATGATGGTATGTATAGAGCTCACAAAATAACTTTTTAAAGGGAAGGAAAAATTGTACAAGCCTTATGTAAATAATCTTGACCAACGATGGGATAAACATCTTACCCAAAGGATCCACTTAGCAGCTTATTTTTTTTTACAAAGGAAATGTTAAACATAATTAATCTAATGCTCGTATCGCTCTACGATACTCAACTCCTTGCCTGTCCCTGTGGATGAGATCCTGGACTGGCTGAGGAGGCTCCCGAATAAAATGTAACTCCAGACTGGTCTTGACTGCAATGGCTACTAGTTGGTCCGCGCACTGGTTTCCCTCCTAGTGTACATGCTGGATTTGCACCTCCCAATCCTGTCGAAGAAGGCCACGGGTACCTTCCAATAAAAAGTTATTTAGATCAATCTCGGTAAGGGGAGCTGAAAGCAAGTTAATGACTTTTAGGGCGTCCACTTCTAAGATGACCCTGCGATACCCCAATGTCCACGCTAGTGTGAGGACTGAATGGACACCCTAGAGCTCGGCTGTTATAGGCGAGCTACTACCAATGTGCTGAAAAAATTCTCCGCACCACTGTCCATGATTGTCGCGTATTAAGCCACCATCGGCAGCGATACCCGAGCCCGAATTAAAGGCTCCATCCGTGTTGAGTTTTACCCAGTCCTTCAGTGGTTTGGTCCATCCCACTCGACTGCCCACCAAAAGGCCCTGATTTGGAAACACACATCTTTCCACTTCCCGTGCTCGAACAATCCATTCGACATACGCCATAACTGTTATCGGTCCTTCGTCCGACCAAACAAATTCTTCTTCGAAAAGGCTTTTGTTTCGCCATGTTCAAAGCATCCAGCATACAACTCCAAATATAATGGACCAGTCCCCTTGCATCACCTGGAAGTGCTTGAGTAGGTTGGCCTTCACCCAAGCCTCCTCGGCTTGATGGAAAAAATTTATATCCACTACTGCCAAAGGAAATTTTCTTCAAAAGGTTAGCACTCTCGGACAGTCCCGAATGACATGTAAAGTTGATTCTTCCTGGCCGCAAAAATGCCAGCTGCTATCTGCCGCAACGTGCTGCGTCACCCGTTGTTGGTTTGTTATGAGTTTATTCTTGGTTATAAGCTAAAGGAAAGTTCTGATCCGTTGAGGTCCCGGCCACTTCCAAATTAATTCCTAAGGGATGTGTCCTTTAATTAACTCATAGGTGGACGCGACCGTGAATTTCCCATTCTTGGTGGGTCCCCATCTTAAGGTATTTACGGCAGTAAGAGCTGTGTTGGGGTTTAGCGCTGCAAGATCTATACAGACTGAGACTGGAAGGTACTGTTGAATCAAATGCCACTTCTAGTTGCCATCCTCGTTCTGCAAATCCACTACTTTAGCGTGCAGTTCTCCCTCAGGTATTAGAGAGGTCGCCACAAAGAGTTGTGGTCCCCAATCTTTTACCCAATTATCTAGCCAGAAACATATGTGTCTTCCATTGCCCAGAGTCCATTTTAACCCTTGATGGACGTACTGCCAAGTGGCCGCAATCCTTATTGATTATATAGTGGAGACGCATATATAAATAATATTATTGGAGGTTTGTTTGATGTGATTGAATGCAAAGGTATTTTCTTTATTGAAGAGCAATCACAATTTACAAATGAAATTAAATTGTCATCATGAAGGTTTAGAGAGTTTTGCTAGATCATCAGCAAAGAGAAAACTTATGATGAAAAAAAAGCAGCCTGGTAAGTTTTTACATTTTTAATTCATTCTTTACTTATATATTTTTATTTTCATAATTATTAATTTAAAATACAAATGAATGGTGGAGATAATTTAGTAAAAGTGCTCCAATATTGAGAAAACTCGTTATTAGATTACTCAATCAAACAGTTACTACATCAGGTATGAACGTAATTGGATCATTTTTAAGCGTATTCATACAAAGAAATGAAATTGTCTGGAACATCAAAGACTTAATGACCTTTTTATATTACCTATAATCTGAGAATGAAGAACAGGTATTTTATAATTTTGCTTTTATTTTCATTAATTTTATTTTTTATTGTTGACCTTATAATTTTGCTATTATATATTTAAAGCGCTACTAAGAAGAAAACATATAATCTAGTTGATATTGATTGCATTGACCATACTGATTTTTGGATCAAAGAAGAAGAAAAATCACGTGATCTTGATTATAATGAACTTGAAAAGGCGATTTATGAAAAAAAAAATACATTTGTCACAACAAATGAATTAAGAACATCTACTGATGGTCAGTTTATATCTTATTTTAATCAAATTTATGTTAAAAGTATAATGTATTACAAATTTACAATTGAGAATAGTTTCATACATTACTAATTTGTAATTTATTTGAATGTAGTTGAAGAAGTTGATGCAAATACTTAGGATAAAAGCGTAGTTTACGAGTCTTTAGATAGCCCCGGAGAATTTGGTACATTTGATGATGATGAGACACAGCCTCTTTTAGAAATACAATTTTGATTTGTATTGTTATTTTAAGTTTTATATTAGACTCAAATTTAGTTTGAATTATTAGATTTGATTATTATTAGTTCATTATATAATAAAAAGAGGGCGAGCCTTGGAGCAACTGGTAAGGTTACTTCTTTATGACCGGAAGGTTACAAGTTCGAGTCATAAAAACAATCTCTTTGTAAAATGCAAAGGGAAGGTTGTGTACAATTGATGACCCTCCTCCGACCTTCGCAAATCGGATAGCCTTATGCACTGGGATGTTGATTTATTATATAATAATAGAAATTGGTGTATTTTTTAATAAAATATTTTATGTTCACTTACTCATAAAATATTGATATTAAAATAACATTTAAAAACTCTTAAAATTATTTTAATTCAAGTTTTGTTTTAAATATTTGAAAGAAAAATAGGTATTATTTGACATTTTACATAAGTTAGTGGTCATTAACCAAGCATTAAACATTAGTTACACAATTCACTAATTAAATACAATATTTATTCAATTATTTAAAAGGTTTTAATTGCTTAGATAAACATAGGATGCATTTAAATAGAATGGGGTTTAAGTGTTAAATTAAGAGATACGTTAGCTAATACCTTACTCGAGATGACACTAGTCTAAGGTTAAACATACGCTAGCTTATTATGTTTAAAAAATAACCACAATTATTAACAATTAGTTTATGTTTCTAACAATTATTTGAAGTGGTTCTAGGTATAAATAGACCACAGTTAAATATTGGGAAGGACATTTGGCATGTTAAACAGTTGTTAAGATCCTTGATATACAAGTATATATATATTGAGCCTTAGTTTAATGGTGTTAACAAAAACAGAAGCCTTGGGTTGTATTTGACTATTTGTGAGATTGTTTGAGTAAGCAGTTGATGTTATAAATCCCTTTTACCTATAACAAAGTAAAATGAATGTAAGGGTACCCCTTCACCAGTGAAAAAGAAAATATTATATTAAGGATTCTAATTCACCAATTGAAGAAAGATGATAATGGATTCCTAGGTAGAGCTTAGAGAGTGGACATGCATTAAAGTTTGCTTAGTGAACTACTATAAATTAGTTTTTCGTTTTTTTCTCTTACTCTTGTTTATTATTTTTATGATTATTTGTAATGGTCTTACATAAAACTTATCATAACCATATATTAGTATAGGCAATTCATTTATTGATTTTGGAAGGGAATAATATACATATACATATAATTCATTAATACTCTTATATGCCATCTGGAGACTATCAATTGATATCAAAACAGGTCTTATTTATTGTATGTACATTTTTAGTGAAATCTGAGTATAGGTCACTATATCACATTTTGATTCATTATTTAGCATAAAAAGTCAAAGCGTATATCAACCTCCATTCTTTGATGGGGTCAATTACATATACTAGAAGACTATAATGAACACCTCCTTTTAGCCCATCTTTAAAAGTTATAAAGAATGGCCCTTATGTCTCATAAAAATTATAGTTATAAAGTGGAGACTAAGGTACCAAAGGATAAAAGTAATTGGAGAAATAATGATAAATGACTCATTATATTAAACAACAAAGTGGCTTATATTTTATTTTGTGCTCTTCACATAAATGAATTAAATAGGGTGCCATATATGAAACCACTCATGAAATATGACATATAATTTAAATCATATATGATAGAGTTACTCAAGTTAAAAAAATATATCAAATTAAGCATGTTAGTGCACCAATGTGGCCTATTTCACCAATAGAAAGTGATTCTAAATTTTAGTATGTATGTTTGCTTCAGTTATATTATTAATGGAAGTTATATTAATACTTATATTGATCATTTATTTGTAAAAAGAATTACTTATGTCTTTACCAAAGGCATGAGAGGCAAAGGTGACAATTTTTCAAGAACTAAAAAATTTGAATATTTTTCATTGATCACTCTTAACATATAAGTTGTGGATGAATGAATTGTATAAAGAGGAAGTAACTCTAATAAGAAAGGTTGTGCTCTTCAAAGAGAAAAGTGATAATGATGATGTGACATTCACAAATAAGAGAGATGAGTATGATATGTAACTTATTGTAAAAAAATTCAAGAAAATTTTAAAATGAAGAAAAATAAAACACCAACACCATATGGGATAATAAAATGACATAGAGAGTGAAGATTCTAAAAACGTAGTGGCAAGTATGTGCTTCTTAGTTAGTCATGACGAGGTACCTTCTAACTCTCATTATAAAGATGATATTGATGAAGATTTGTCATACGATGAGTTTGTTAAGCTTTTAGAGGCTATGAGCTTAAAAATAATGAAGTATCTTCCAATAGTAAAAAGACTTAAAACTCTTAGATAAATGCATGATTGAAACTAATAAATTGAAATGCAAAATACATGATATGATAATATAATAGTGAATTTGTTGCTAATGTTATTAAGCATAATTTTTTATATAAGAATGAGATAGAAAATGAGACTAATGTCCTTAAAGCATCATTATCTAAGTGAGTAACAAACTAGAATGTATGTTTGGAGCCCAAAAGAGTTCAATTGATAGGTATGACATTAAATACAATTAATGAGATTGGGTACACTCAAACAAGAGCATCGTCTAATGCTAAAATAATTTTTGCGAGGGGCAAGCTTTTACATGATGACCTCTACCTAAATCATTAAATGAGCATATTACGTGCTTATCCATCATCCTCTAGATCATAAAAGGAGATATTTCATATATTCATGTATTGTTCACATTATAAACCTAGATGATATAAGGTTCAAGATAATATAGGCATAATTTCATGAAAAGCCACATAAAGAGAGCATGCAATTTCTCATTGATATCAGCCCATTTATCATTAACATGGTATGAAACAAGTTCACAATCGTCATAAGCCACTGTATAAGAAAAAGGCACATGCTTACAATAATATAGGACATAATTTCATCAATAAAAATATGCTTTGTACTAATTCATTTGTTAGGCCTAACTATCATATAAGAAAAGCTTCTTACCTTCATATATACAAAAGAGAGTTCTCATTTACCAATACATCCAATAAGACCTAAAAATTCATTTTTTTCATGTTCTTATATTTCTTACTCATATGACTGATATAAATTCAAATCTTTTCATGTGAGATGTTATTGTTGAGGTGGCTATTAACATATAAATAGGAATTATTTTTGAGAAATACTTTATAAATAAACTCAGTATGAGATAGTTGAAAAGAATTAGTAACCAACCCCTAAGGACCCAAGTTTATGTATCTAAAATACATTGGTTATTTTGTCTTATAGGTTAATATTAACCAGCATAAAAATAATAGCAATAATTGATATCACCTCAATTGGTATCAAATGAGGAACAACCATGATATTTTTGACAATTGATTTCAAAAGAAAAATCACTAAGGCTCTTTACATGAGCCAAGCAAGGAAATGAGTATTAAAAAGGCTAATTGTTAAACCAAGTGAGGAAATATATAAAGTACCCATTGGTGGTACAAAAAAGAAGGTAAATTTTCATTTGAGCATGTGGACTTGACATATATGTTTAAGAGAGAAAATATTATTATATGTACCTAAGGAAAGAAAGATACATTGATATTTGAAATTGGTATAAGAGCATGATAATAATTTCTCTTTAATTTTAAGAATGCCTTAAATGAGAACTTTCCCTATATGATAAATTTTTAAAAGAGGGAGAGAGATAATGTACATTCACTTTCTCAATTTCCCATTTAATGTTGACAAGAAAGATTAGAGAGTGATCATATTAAACTTGATTATACAATGATGAATAAATTAAGGAGTAAGCATGCATTGTATCCTTTTTTGACATATATGGCGTTTATTTAATGTCATTTATTTTTTTGATGACATTAAATTTTTTGCCATCATTGAAAAAAAAAGGAGATTGTTAGACCAAGTGAGATTATAACACATGATTCCTATAATAATAAAACATATTCTCTTTCTTTTGCCGATCATATTATTACTAAGTAACTTTATCAAAGAATTAAATTCAATGGAAGAGTAAGGTGATTCAATGGGAAAAGTCATCAAAGAAGCCAAATGAGTAAAATGAAAATTTTAATACAATTTAACAAAATTTCAAGGTAATTTAATCCAAGTGGACCAAGAATTTTAAAAAAAAAGTAAATTCATTCCATTGGTCATAAGTCCTTGTAATGTTTCTTATGACCTTATCTTAGTCACCTTCAACAAATTAGGAGCTTAATTATTTCAAAATCATTGACATTTAGAGCATAATACATATATTTCTCACAAATAAGAGAAATTTTATTTTGAACTTTAAAGAAAACCTCTTGATCTTAAAGTAATATTTGAGATATTTTAAAATAATTTTAAATCAATATTTTATCAAAGAAATTGAGTCTTAAATCTTTTAAAGAACTTAGTAGTTATTGTTCGACATTGTACATAGGTTGAATTGTTTACTGATTGAATATTGTACATTGGTTACATTATTTACTAACAAAATGCATTTTTTATTTAGTTAGCTTAAAGGACTAACACATGATGCATTTTAGGAAGAATGGGAGTTAAGCGTTTGGTTAGGGGATATGCTAATTGATACCCTAGTAGAAGGGACATTGACTAGACAGATTAAACATCAATTGGCCTATTATGCTTAGAAAATAGTAGTAGCAATAACTAGTATACATGTCTAACAATCACTTGAAGTAATTTTAGGTATAAATAGATCATAATTGAGTTGCGAGAAGGCCTTTTGGCATGCTATAAAGTTGCTAACAGTCTTAAGAGGTTAGAGATAAAATCTAAGTACATTTATACAATGCATAATGCATATTGAATCTTAGTTCATTTATATAAGCATTTTTTAGATAAATTAAGTGAAAAATTGATGTTACAAAGGTTTCTTCTTCACTCATGGCAACAAGGATATGAGTTTCGTACTGTAATAGCCTGTACCGTATCAGCCAAAAATAGTACAAAATTGGGCATATAAGTACTGGTCATCAGTACTAGTTGATATCGGCAATTTTGCATGGTACTAGCTTGTACCAGCCAATATTTGAAAAACAGGCCGAATATCGGCCAGTACCGCAAATTTTAAAATATTGGAGGACTGTTTTGCAAAAAAGAATTTCTTGAAATACCCCCCATCCCGATGGGGGACTGTTCTTCTCTCCCAAAAATGGTGTACCTATCCTGTCCCAATGCATCCCACCCATCTATTTATGGGATCCCTTCAAATCCTCTGTCCCAAAAATGGTGTACCTACCCTGTCTCAATGCATCCCACCCATCTATTTATGGGGTCCCTTCAAATCCTCTATCCCAAAAATGGTGGACCTACCCTGTCCCAATGCCTCCCACCCATCTATTTATGGGACCCCATAAATAGATGGGTGGGATGCATTGGGACAGGGTAGGTACACCATTTTTGGGACAGAGGATTTGAAGGGATCCCGATGCTACTCTGCTACTCCCACTCTCTCTTTTAGTTCCCTCTTCGATGACTCTCCACCATCGTTTCTTCCTCCACTTCTGTCTCTCTCTCTGGCGACTCTCCAGTCTCCTGTGCAAGGCATAAGAAACCAATGCATCACCCACCAACAATACACGGCCAAACTTACCTGCAAAAGAGCACAAGGAAACAAGTTAAAATTACCCAAAGATTTCAACTGATGATCGATCCTTACTAGTGTGGGTCGTGAGAGAGATAAATGGGTCTAAGAGAACGAAGAACTTTGCATGAATCAAGAATCACAAGTGCTTCCTCTACTCACTGGTCCTATGAGTTCTTCTCTATCTGTTAACACAATGGAGACAGGCAAAGAGAGAGTGAGAGACACGACTGTAATAGAAGTAGGTCAGTGAGTGATGACTGTTCTACAATAGTCAAAACCTGGTTGTTTTTTAATTGCTACACTCTTGACTAGAAAGAGGAAAAAAAATAGTAGGAACAAGAGAGCTGGGAGGAGAAAGTTAAGCAACCTCTGGAGAAACCAGGACTCTTCTTTTTGAAAGTTATGGAAAAATCAAGATGTAGACATGTGAGTACCTATTGACACATTAAATGTTTTTGGGTTGTGGTCTTGTGGAGGGATGTATTGCTTGCTTTTTTTTTAACATGTACAAAATTTTAATTCCAGTCATATAATTTAATTTTTTTAAAAACTAAAAAGTATGGTAATTAAGAAAAACATTGAATTTATAATGTATATGAATTTAAGTTAATTTTTTATTACATTATACATATAATCTTACAAATATGTGAAAAATAATAGTAATAAAAATAAATAAATTATTGTTATTTTAAATTTCAATTATTACAATTTTTAAAAACATTTTGATGGAAAATTATTGTGGTTATTATTTATATGTGAAATATCTGAAAATTATTATTATTTTATATTAATTGTGGTTATTATTTATTATTATGATTTTTAGAGACAAGGTTGATGTAAATTTATAAGGTATATAGTACAACTCTACAATATAATAATAGACTATTTTGCAATTTAAAAAAAAGTTAGGGACTATTTCATAAATTTAAAAAATTAACTAAAACGATACCTGATATTAACCAGTATTAGTACAGTATTATACTAGAACTCAATCTAATATCATAGCCAGTACGGTATTTTCTAATTTGCATGGCAAAGGAAGATGCTTCAGTTGGGAAATGCCAAGTCGTTTTAGATACCATGCGTACTTCCTGCGATTGCTGCGCATGCTTACAAAGTTTTGCTTCGACGTCAGTTTGGCCTGCATTTTACTTTGGACTTAGGGTTGTATCTGGGGGTTTCCTTGCAGGAATGTGCTGGTAAACTAGCCTATAAGCACGTCATTGAGAAAATGACCTCTCGGTTGCACAACTGGAAGGAGAAGCTTTTAAATAAGGAGGGGCGCCATACGCTGGTCCAATCTACTTTATCTACTATTCCCATTTACACCATGCAGACTGCTTGGTTACCTTCGGGGCTCTGCACCGAGATTGATCGACTTTGCAAGAATTTTCTGTGGAACTCGAACGACGCTCGAAAGGGGATCCATTTGCTTAATTGGGAGATGGTTTGCAGTGCTAAACGCTTTGGGGGGTTAGGTCTTCGTCTAGCTCGGGAAACCAATATTGCCTTACTTGGCAAACTTATTTGGTCTTTAGTCTCGCGAGATCCTAAGCCCTGGACTCGCTTGCTTGGATCTAAATACTGCTCTGCACCTCAGGTTCTTACTGGTCCTTCTTTTTCCAATGTCTCTCCTTGTTGGCGTGCTGTGCCGTATCTCAAGGATGGTTACAAATAGAGGGTTGGTACTGGTGAGCAGATCTCGCTTTGGTACGATAGGTGGGTTGGGGATCTGCCTCTCCGCTATTGTCTATCGCATATTAATCCGCAAGAGTCGGGCTTGAGGGTCGTTGATATCCTCACAGCTTTTCGCACCTGGGACCTCCATTCCTTACGTACCTCTCTTCCTCGTGAGGTTGCCGCCTGCCTTTCTGCTATCCCACTTTCCACCCAACCCATGCCCGATCTTCTTGTGTGGGGCGAGTCTTCGTCTGGACAATACTCGGCTAACTTTAGTCATGCTTACATTTCTCTGGTGCCTTATCCTCCCGATGATAGGAAGAGTTGGGTCCGGCTTTGGAAACTCCCTATTCCTCAAAAGTTTCGGGTTTTCCTTTGGTTGATTAACTGGAACCGTCTTCCCACTAACCTGCTTCGTTTTGAGCGAGCTATGGCTGCGTCCTCCATGTGTGGGCGCTGCCATCGTATGCCTGAAACTATTCTTCATGTGCTTCAGGATTGCATGTGGGCCTGTGCTTTTTGGGATCATACCCGCGTGGGGACTGGGAATGATCGCTTTTTTGGGGACTCTTTGGAGGATTGGTTCCACTCTCATGTCTTGGACATAGATGTGTCCCAGGGAGCTCTCCTTCGTTTTGTCACTGGGTGCTGGGTTATTTGGTGTGCTCGCAATAAGGAATGCTTACAGGGCTCGTTGATGCCTCTGATGCCCCAAGTCTACTGGTATAGGCGTCTTCTCTCCGAATGTCTCCTTGCTTTTGGGGTGCGTAATGCTCCCGCTACTTCCCAGCCCTAGGACGCTCGGTGGATTGCGTGGGAGATGCCTCCCGCCAATTTTGTTAAGCTCAATACGGATGGTAGTGCCTTGGGTAATCCCGGGACAGCAGGGTTTGGTGGTTTGCTTCAGGATCAGTTTGGTCGCTGGCTTATGGGCTTCTCTGGTGCACTTGGGTTTACAACAAGTATGGTTGCGGAACTTCAGGCGATTCGGTATGGTCTTCAGCTTGCGTGGAGCTCCGGCTATCGCCATCTTCTTGTGGAGTCTGACTCTTCAGAGGCTATCACCCTTATTCTCGATTCTTCGAATGGTTTTCACCCTCTTCTGCCTATAATTGCGAATATTCGGGAGCTTTTAGGTAGACATTGGTGCTGCTCCATTCGTCATGTTCTTCGGGAAGGCAATCGGCTCGCCGATGCTCTTGCCAAACTGGGCTCCTCATGTGACAATCCTTGGGTGGTTTAGCACACTTCGCCTTTGGGGCTTCGAGAGATTCTCTACAGTGATCAGTGCTCGGTTGCTTTCTTGAGGACTTAGTCTCCTCCTCCTCCTTACCTAAAAAAAAAAAAACTCTTCACCTGTAACAAAGAAAATGTTGTAAAAAAGGTTCCTCTCTGTCTATGAAAAGAAGAAGAAATGAATTCCTAAGTGATACTAATCAGGGCAAAATTTATTTGGTTGATCTCATTATTAATCAATTATATCTTTCTTTTCATTACTCTCTTTTTTTGTTATTATGATTATTTTATATAAACTTTTTATCATTACTCTCTTTTTTGTTATTATGATTATTTTATATAAACTTTTTATAACTATAAAATGTAAAAGACATCAAATTCTTATTTAGTTTAAA
>JAOQMR010000005.1:28971422-28985951 GCA_027563865.1 Erythroxylum pelleterianum
TTGTTATTATGATTATTTTATATAAACTTTTTATAACTATAAAATGTAAAAGACATCAAATTCTTATTTAGTTTAAACAAATTTAAATAAAACTCCTAATCTTTAAAATTTTAGAAAGAACTTCTTGTAGTTTTCAATTTTCTAAAATAATTTCTTTCTCTTAAGCTTTTGTTAAAAAACATTGAAGCATACACATTATAAACATCACTTGTGACCCAATAAAATGTTGCTAACATAATGATTCAATTTAGCTTTTAAGTTGAATTCCAACTAATTGAACCTCATCCAAATTAAAATTTTATTATAATTAATTTAAATTATTAATTTAAGTTCAGTTTAATTAATTAAGATTAGATTAATAGTTGAATTGGATTGTCGTGTCAGCAGCCCTTGAATTCCCTACCATTTCATTACTAACCGCCGATTAAACAAGATATATTTTAACTTATTACAAATTTAACTTAAATAATATAATAATCCATTTCCTCGATCGATTCTCATCCCATGCTATCGGTTGGTTGATCGCTTGCTTGCTTGTCACTGAGGTTGGAAAGAAGAAAAAGGCTTCTCTTAGTCTTAGCAAACATTCTCTACGGGGCAAGTCTCAAGCTTTATATCCTTTAATGGGTTTTCTGTTTTCTATTTCCAATATTATACATGTAGATGCTATCAGGCCTTCTGAGATATCCTTGTATTGGTTTCCGGAAGTTTAGCATGCTATTACATGATGGACTGGTAATAATATTAGGACAGCAAGAAAATTTTCAGCTTGGGTTCTATTTTCTACATCATAAAATGGGTTAACTTGAGGGTTTTGTTGCTTTGATCATGTCTAAATAAACGACTTATAATGAGTTCAGAGAAGTGAGGAGAACACATGAAAAGGGAGAGACAACAGAGGAGAGGTGAGGGGATAGGGGAGATTTGGGAGAGAATAAGAAAGTGAAAAAGGTAAAGGTGTGAGAACATGTTGCAGAGGAGAAAGAAGGTGCGAGGAACATAATTGGATTGATATGCTAATTTTTATCGTGATATCATCGCTCAAGTACTCGATTCAATGATTAGTTCCAAATTGTAGTGATTTCTATTGTCCGTGTGCCTGATTAAATTTAATTACATGCAATCAACTGCATACTCTAGGATCCAGAGCAATTAGAGGACACTATCTTAAACAACAAATTAAAGCTTTGAGTCTATAGATAACGAGTACTGAGTTTTATGAATTGGATTAATATTTGTGTGTCTTTTACGGGATTTTTGTGTTTTAATCATTGGGATTCAGACTGCAGCCAAATTAAAGGTTCCTTTATCATTTGTTTAAATCCAAACTGATTATAAGCTTGTTCGCGTGTTTGGATCTACTTATTTGAGCATTAAGTCTTGATATAGTGCTGGATTCTGAACTATTTGTTTTCTCGTCAAAGATAGGTTAATTGTAAGAAGTTTGAGGAAGTGTTGTTTTTATGTGGAAGCCAGTTTGAAGATTCGTTTTCTTGTGGGTTGTGGCTCTGGTGACTTCAGAATGTATTGTGACTTTTTGGTACATGGTAAGGAGTATGCAAAGCAAGCTGTGAAGGAGGATGATTCGGGAAACTACAATAAAGCTTTCCAGCTTTATATGAGTGCACTAGAATATTTCCACACTCATTTAAAATATGAAAAGAATCCACAGATTGGGAAAACGATTAGGGAAAAAGCCATGGGATATCTTAGAAGAGCAGAGGAGCTAAGGGCCATGCTTGATAGTGGGGACAATAGGCCCACATTAACTAGCAATGCCGCTGTTGCTGCACAGCCAAAGGTGCAGGCAAAGACAAATAATCAAGAAAAGGGAGGGAAGGAGGATCCTGAGAAAGCAAAGCTTAGGGAAGGGCTCGATTCTGTAATTGTTAGGGAGAAACCAAATGTGAAGTGGAGCGATGTTGCTGGCCTTGAGAATGCCAAGAAGTCATTGAAGGAGGCTGTCATTTTGCCTGTTAGATTTCCACATTTTTTTACTGGTTAGTGGTTGGTATTTTGATGAATGAAGCAAACTCTTTTCTATCGTTGTTTTCTTGATTTACATTCCTAAAGAAAAAGATCAGCTGAATGTATAGTCTGACAATGCCATTTATCAGCTCTCACATTCAGCACTATTTTTCCACCTCTTTCATGTCAATTTTTTTTTTATATCTAAGACATAACTATTCAACCTTCTTTTCGTCCTTAATGTGGAATGCCTGTGCTTTCTTTTATGTTTTCCAATCCATTCAAGAACAGTGCTTTTGTTTTTGTTAAGGCAATATCGTAGAATACAATTGAGATACAATCTTAAGACCCTCGTAGCCTTTATATGATTGCAAGAATTAATTACATAAGGAAAGTTGACCTTAGGAATAAATAGGAAATCATTTAGGTCTGACTTTTCCTAATAGTTTCATAATAATCATAGCATTTAGTCTTCATGCAAGTCATGGACATTATCTACTTTGGATTTGTGCAAAATCATGGTACTTGGTTCTTCATGTAATTCATAGGCATTGTCTACTATGGATTAATACAACACAGGTTTGCCATATGCCCTACAAAAGGGTTATCACAAGGTTGGTTCATGAGACTAAAACCACTTCAATGCACATCCAATATGGGACAACCACTGGCTGAAGTGTTTTGAATATGCATCTTGCAAAGTTGGGATGACCACTCTTATACACCCCCAAACAACTTAGTGTACAATTGATATGGGACTATGACACCATGATTGTTCTCTTTTAGTAAACCTGTGACTTAAATCATTCCCCCTTTCGGTGTGAGATGGGAAAAGAAAACATCAAGTGATGTGAAACCAAGACATGGATGATCATCAATACTTTGTTATACCATAGGAGAGGGCCTGTCTTTTGGTCTTCTCTTCATGAAATTTTGATTTTTATTATGAGTGGACAAAATACTGAATAGTTGAGTTGGATCAAGAAGCAAAAGATAACTTTTTTAGTAAAGTGTCAATGCATGCATGCTTAGTTATCAACTTTTGGCGTTGAAAAATTAAGTGTGTATGTTGTTGTAGGTGTCATTGGAGTTCCACTTGGATTTAATATTCCATTATAATGCTTCCGTACATGTGAGAGAAAGGATATCCACTTGCTCTTTTTCCACAGGACTTGAAAACATCCATTTCCCACTATTAGTTGGTCGCTTCTTTAACACTAACTACTCCGCATGTTTATGCTTTAAAGGGCTCAAATATGAAAATTACTGAAAAGAAATAAGAAAAGAAAGAGGTTTCCATTCCGCTTGGTTGGAAGTTTATGTGCTAACAACGTCATCTTTCATAAGCAACAAATGTGAAATTAGTTAGCATATAGAGACCTGTTTTTCATTATTCGTTTTTGCTTGTTTGAATTATTCAGAAATAGAATCTGAAGAAATGATGAATCATTCATTCTCCCTTCTAAAATACTATGGCATATTTTTGCACTTAAGGATGCTTGAACCCAATCATTTACATGGAATTGTTACTCTTATAGGGAAGAGAAAACCATGGAGGGCTTTTCTGTTATATGGCCCCCCTGGGACAGGCAAGTCTTACTTAGCAAAGGCAGTTGCAACAGAAGCAGACTCGACTTTCTTTAGGTAAATCATCCTTAAGCTCATTGTGTGTGACCAGTTTGCAACAAAATGAATAGCAGATGTTGAAATTGTGTACCATATGATTTACATGATGAAAGCTTTGGTTTCAGGACCACTTGAGAATTGACATTCTCCATAATCCAGTTGTTTGGGTTCCTATCTAGCAAAGTAGCATATTATCTATACATAGATATGATGATATTTCGTTAGATATGACAAGTGATATACTCATTCGACATATGAGTTTACAACATAGAGGGGGATTAATGTCATATTGTTTCATCGATGAATTGGAATAATGATGTACTTTTTAGTAGATTATGCCTAGGAAGAGGACGTAGTAGTAAGGGGAAAAATGTGAAATTGTACAAGGCTCGAACATGGATGATAAAAGCTTATTTGTTTGTAGCTAATCACATAATAAAAGTGGTATTAGCAATAAGATATATCCCTTCAAGGACATTTTACCCATATGAATTTAATCTCATAGTGCCAAAGCTCCAAACCTACCCCTCCTATCCCCATTGCCCTTCTCCGGACATGCCTATCATCACTAGGGATGGCAATGGGCCGGGCTAAGCCTGGGCCTGCCACCTGCTACATCGGGCCCAAACCCCCAAATTATTATTATTTTTTTTAAATGTCAAAACAACGTTGTTTTGCTATTGCTTGGCAGGCCCGAGCAACCCAAACCCGGTTTGAGGCTCAAAATATTCAAGAATTAGGGTTGAGGCCTAGATCAAGGTCCGGTCAACCTGGGCTTGACCTGTTGACCTCAGGTCGGGCCCAAACTCTATTGCCATCTCTAAACATCACAACTAGACATCACATAGTCTTAAGTAACTGGCCAGAGTCATCACAAAGAGATGCTAGTTGATGGGATACTTAACACATTCAGAGAATGCTCTTGGATTGCATTTCAACCGTACAAAATCTCACATTTGGATCTGTGTTATGGATTAAAGATGATGGCAAACAGTTGTGCTAATTGACTAACCGATGCATAAATTCAAATCTTGTTCCTTGTTGATGACTGCTTGAAGTGGCAGATCATGTGTGCAAATCAAGATGACCTCTTAAGGTAACATAAGATGCTTGAAGTACCAGCATGATCTTCACTTAAGAAGTTTATTTCAGTTTTTAAGGTCTACTGGCGTGAAGCATCTCCACATTAATTTCCACTGTCATGGAAGCCTCTTTTGCATTCCTTGCTTTCTTAAAGGTGTCAATGATATCTTGTTTAAGATATTCAAAGAAAGATGTGCTTCTTTCACAGTCTCCCTGATGCCTCTGTTGGGAGAAAATGTCATATGCCTAATGCTAATATATCTGGCTGCTATAGTTTGTGCACAAGATGAACTCTACACACCGATTCCATCTAGCATGTCTGAACCTAGAACTTGAGCATTCACAGATACACAATGTCTTGTGCTCTCTATCCAAACATCTGTTCCCTGCTTATATGTTGAATACTATACTGATAGCCTACTTTTGATTTTATTGGTCAAAATTATTGTAGGTATTTGATATTCCTTATTTTAAGTATTGAATGCTTTCTAGTGATGAAAGAATTGCCATATTATGGCAAATGAGTATTTGTACAAAATAGATTTTACATTTTCCTTCTCTCAATGACATTTCGAGGTAACATAGACACATGAAAATTTTCATCTGATCTTTGTTTAGACTGTTATTTTTTTCCCTCTAAACAGTTTGGCAATCTTGGTTTCGTGAGAGTTCAGATACCTTGCATCCAGATATCTTTGTCCTACTTGTATTTGACCAAATTTTGACCGGTTGTTTATGCAATGTACGCCAAGTGTTTCTTCCTCAGACTTGGTTTCCAAATGGATGGGTGAAAGTGAAAAGCTGGTGGCAAACCTTTTCAAAATGGCTCGTGATAGTGCACCTTCAATCATTTTCATTGATGAAATAGATGCATTATGTGGCCAACGGGGAGAAGGCAATGAGAGTGAAGCATCTAGACGCATGAAAACAGAACTTCTTGTGCAGATGCAGGTAATTTGTTTTAGGATGTTGGAGGAAAGAACTATTCAGAGATTTACTGACATCACTAAATTTTGTGGATGACAGTTTTGATTCCACTCATGGTATGTTCTCATATGTAAATGAATCCTGCCACCCACATCTGCTATATCTTTTGAAAATGCATTTCTTTCTTCTTTCCCGTAGCCTTTCTTGCAGAAGATGTATCTTCTGGCATACCATTAAGACAATAGAAAATTAACAATTTTCTATCGCCTATTATTTTGACTTTGAGAAGGGAATTGTTGGTTAATGACTTATTAAACCTATTCTTTACCTGGAAACAGAGTTTTAGTGAGAAATCGAGGCATGCAATTATGATATTAGCTTTCTTTTTTCTGGGTAAGTCGATAGGAGCATGTTCTGTATTATGAAATTATGTATCTACTAAGTATACGATGATTGAAGTAGATAATGATTGATAGATAAAAGGAAGATTGCTGATCATGTATAGCCAGTACAGAATGGTATTCTTTTGGAGTTGAAATGTTGTTGTTGTTGCATATAAGTGATACTATTGTACATAAGATTAGGACAATAATAACACAACCTTGGGGAAGCTAATCTCTTGGGTATTAAATAGTTGTTGAAATAATTCTAAGCATTCACCCAATCTGCATTTAACAGTACTCATATCTTTGAATCCATAATGCTGTAGTATAGGGGTTAAAATAATGGGAGTAGTGTAGGAATCTTAAAAGTCTTACCCATTGCATGGAAGAGGCTAATTTTAATATTAAGCAAGGTATTTTCTTTTATGGATTGCAGGGTGTGGGAAATGATGATGGGAAAGTGCTTATTCTTGCTGCCACAAATACTCCATATGCTTTGGATCAAGTAAACCTTGTGCTTTAGAAATTGGTAGTAATTAGCAGTATTATTTATGACCATCAGAAAAGTCATTGTCATTTTGCCTGCTGCAAAGCAAAACACAGGCGATTCGACGGCGTTTTGACAAAAGAATATACATTCCTCTTCCAGATTTAAAGGCGAGGCAATATATGTTTAAGGTATTGAGTTCCCTAAGCAACTGGAGTCTGAGTTTCTATATCTTAGTGAACCATGTCTGTGTTTCTATGGGATCTCTTCTTGTTCATGAGCAGGTACACCTTGGAGATACTCCTCATAGTCTAACTGAAAGTGATTTTGAGCAATTGGCTTACAAAACTGAAGGGTTTTCAGGCTCAGATATTTCAGTTTGTGTAAGTTTCTTTTCCACATTCCTACGTGTGCCAATTTAGCATAAAATAATGAAGTCTAATATTAGAGTTTTCTCTCTTTGCTTCTGTTGTTTGGAAGTTATTTTTATTTGAATCCCTGTGCTTAATTGGCAGGTGAAAGACGTCCTCTTTGAACCTGTCCGTGAAACGCAGGATGCCAAATATTTTGTGAAGACCAATGATGGCCTGTGGGTTCCTTGTGAACCAACTCAGAAGGGTTCTGTTAAGATCACATTAGAGGAACTTGATAAGCGAGGTCTTGCTTCAAAGGTATGGGATTAATCAAATTTTAAGTTAGAAATTTTGTGCAACTGATTGCCCAGGAGACTGTTTTATAAAATTAGTGCAAACACTGTTGCGCACATTATAATTACGTCTTATGAACCTAATAATGGTGAAAACTAATCTAATACTTTTCTCCAACTTCTCTATAAATAAGCTTCTATGTACAACATAGAACATGCTTTCTTGTGATCGTATGTTTTCTATCAAAATGTCAAAGTTTCGTAAACTCTCAGTTCCTACAATTGTGATCCGATGCATTGACCTTTTGTAATCTTACAGATCCTTCCACCGCCCATCACCAGATCAGATTTTGATAAAGTGCTAGCAAGACAGAAGCCAACTGTGAGCAAAACTGATTTAGAGGTTCATGAGAGATTCACTAAGGAGTTTGGAGAAGATGGATGATGGCTTCAGTTAGTAACGGTTTGATCTTCGTATGTAGTTTGCATCCAAAAGATCATAGGTTTAAGGTATGAGCTACACTGCCTAATAATTCAATTATGGTGTATATTCGGTACAAAAGAGATAAAAGCCCCAGCAACAACATGCTACTCTGATACTTTTAGATATTATTCTTATGAAATGGAAATGTTCCTTAAGGAGAATTTAGTCGTTTTCAGAATGTGGAGACATAATATTTCATTCTCATTCTTAACGTTTCATGAGTTAAGTCCACTAGGACTACGAGAAGATAATTGATGGTATCTAATACTGAGCCTCTTTTCAAAGAAGTCACCACGTGTGCAGCAAAAGGAGATGTCTTGACGCTTAATTACTGACATCAGAAGAATC
This sequence comes from Erythroxylum pelleterianum, assembly GCA_027563865.1. Classification (NCBI taxonomy): domain Eukaryota; kingdom Viridiplantae; phylum Streptophyta; class Magnoliopsida; order Malpighiales; family Erythroxylaceae; genus Erythroxylum; species Erythroxylum pelleterianum. The sequence continues at coordinate 28,979,375 of JAOQMR010000005.1, forward strand.
ATTTTTCATTGCTAATTAGCTTATTAGTAGGAGTTTCAATCGTAAAATCATCGTAACTGATTAAGATTTTCATAAAACAAAAACATTGATGAAATGATATTAGATTCCTTCCTTAGAGAACTCAACTTGTTATATATATATATATATATATATATAGTGGTTGATAATTGAATATGATTATTACGAGCTATGCCCAAGTTACAATGAAGTGTGTAGACATGATGACAAACAAGTGTCTTTCCCACCTATAGTGACGATCCTTTGCCATGTCAAGTACTCCCTTCGATTTATAATAAGTGTCGTTTTAGAGGAATGCACACTTATTAAGAAAGTTAATGAAATGTCTGATATACCCTTATTAATTACGTGTTAAAGTGTATTGAAAATATAATCTGTGTAATTAAGATGTGAGAGAAATTAAAGGTTAAGAATGACACTTATTTTGAATAATTAAAATATATCTAAAACGACACTTATTATGAATAAGAGGGAATATAGCTTATTAAGTAAAAGATTTTCCTTTGAGACATCTGTCTGCAGTTTACATGATTAAATAATTAAGTGCATAATATATTATTTGTAGCGTTACAAGAAGGAAATTCAATTACCAATCTTCGTCGACTAGAATATTTTTTCATGCTAACAAGGCGAATCCAATGCAGTGCTTCCTCCCCCGCATAGAATGCACGGTCTTTATCCCTGATGTAGAGAAGAGGAAATATAATATTTCTTGTGCTTGATGTCAGAATATATTATAAGAATAGCATTTTGTAAGAGTAACTTGCGCTCTTTTTAAAGTTCCCTGTGTTATGAAACATCTCCTAATCGATTTTTAAACTGGAAAGAAACTACTCAGAAAAATGGAACTGCATTGTTTTGGCCAGAAGTAGGAGGTCCAGACAAAGTCTTGCCTAAATCCAATTACAAAGGTGGGAATAAAATATTTACATAGTGTTTAAGCCAAGGGGTATAAATTTCCAAATCTTCTTAGACATTTTCTTCATAAATAACATTACCATTTACTATATTCAATCTGGGGCTTCAGATAATATAACATTAAAGTCAATTCTCTGATAAAAGAGGCGCTTCAATGTCCTCAGAATCAAGCCTCGAGTGTTCTTTTGGTGGAAGCTTGCAAGCCCTGCAAAAGGCAATAACCTGACAGGACCAAATTCCATATTATTGAACAATAGAGCAAGATAAAGAGATGTATCAGTAAAGTTATATACACATTTACCATGCATACAGAAGCGAGAACAATGCTAAAACCTTTGAAGTGGAAAGGGGCACTTGCAGATAGGAATAACGCTGAAAGAAACAATTCAATTTGTAAGAAACAAGATTAAAATAGTTGATGATCCGGATCCCAATGCTAGGCATACAAAGTAAGCAAGAATTTTCAACTGACAAGTCAATGGACTTAGTGCAAGTGGAGACAAGAACTGTGCTATTGCTTCCACTCCAGCCACAAAACCTTGTGCTTTTCCCTGTAACAAACCACCTTAACACGTTTAGTGATCAAAACTTGTATCTAACCATTTGGAAGGCCTTCTAACCCATTTTTAGACCCCTTAGCTTAGAACAGATTTAATAAAGGTTCTCAGCTAAGTTTAACGCTATATGAAACTTCAAGTTTATTTACAAGTTAATCTCTGGTAACACTCTCCCATTCATAAGAGTACAGAAAACCTGATATGCAAATTCCATCAACCTGCTTGGAACTATGAAACTTAAGAAACCTGCCCTTAATATCAATATTTTCAATGATTTCAAATGTAGCAAAAAGATTTGATACATTGTGCAAGAAATAGGACCACAAACCTGGTCTTCTAGGCTTGTTGCTTTTGATATAATAGCATAGCCCTGAAGTCAAAAGATTAAGTTATACTCTGCAAATGCTGCTGGAATTCAATATATAATCACTAGGATTCTACTAAACAAATACACAGTATTTGAAATGTAACTTACAGATGGTTTGACTATTACGTAAATGGATTTAAATGCTGCAGCCAAGAAAGGCACCTACGGTAAAGCCGTGAAAAATGAGTATGAAACTTTATCATCACGTTCACGGATGACTGTCATAATTCCCTTAATTTTAGCCAGAAAAGAATCAGAGGGGGAATAAAAGGAACTTGGAACTTTAAAAGAATGCAGAACTTAAAATCATTTCAAGAAAGGATGGAGGAAATCCAGCATATGGAGTAGAGGTACATACCCAAGATGCCCATGCCAAGCCATTGAGCAATCCCTATTCAGACAGAAGCAGTATAAGATTGTTTCTCACTTTCTTTGATAATTCATAGGATCTGATGATGTCATTTAGAAGAAGGAAACTTACGAAAGCTACTGATGCAAGTAAACCCAAACTGAGTACTGCTTTATCTCCAAATATCGGATTGATAAGAGGGACCATCAAAATCTATAAGTAAGCACAGAATTAAGTCTAAGTTGCAAAAAGGAATTTCAGAACTTGAAAAATAAACCAGGTCAGAAAATATGGACATGTATGCTATCAGTATCAGCAGTCTCCTTGTACTAAGATGTTGAACACACAAAAGAGCCACTTAACAATTTGAAATTGCCTTTTCCATACAAGTAACATCTTGCATAACAGGATTAAAAATAAGCACCAAAAATGATAAAAATAAATAATTAAATCTTCCTCTTTATTTTTCATTTTTTTCCTCATCAAACAAGATAAACTCTTGAGAAATGACATACCTGAGAGAAAAGTTGACCAACATTGACCATCATCATAATTTCTGAATATTGATTCTTGCTAAAGCCGAATAACGATTTCAGATAGTACTGCAAAAAAAGTTAAATGTAAGAAAAATAAAAATAACAAAAATGATAAACCATACGACCTCCTTGTTTTAAACTAGCAGTGTTCTTAATGAGTTGATCAGCTTTATGATAATGACTTGTATGTGCCTTAATAGTTAAACCATCTACATCTACAGCATTTATATGCAATAGACCAAGAAAATGAAGATAAAAAAAGATAAAAACACAAGGTGATAGTTGATTTTTGTACTCTTTGGCCATAGTAATGTCCAATGTTTATGTTTGCATGGTGAATGAGGGGAAAGTCAATTGAAAAGTCTCCAACACTCATTCTAAACGACAAGTAATAATGCATTGTTATCAAAACACACGAACAGGAAAAATGGTCAAAATATAATTTAATTTAGTTCAGACAAGTACACAATGAGCTTACAAATAAGACATTGCTGATGCCAGACATTCCCAGCTCATAGAAGAAGGAAACAAAAGAAATGCCTCTAAGTGTATGGCTGAAAAATTGAACTTATTAGCCAAATTGATTAAATAAGAAGGAGAAACAAAACCAATTCAAAGGTAATTCTTCAGAACTAGATCATATCTTTTAAGTTCTCAAAGCAAATGTACCTGTTTAAGACTATTATTGTAGTATCTTTCATTGAACCATATCGTGTTTGCAAAATCTTAATAGAGTTATTCCAAAAGGTTGAATTGTGATCTCTCCTTGGACTCCGCCTATTTGTTTCAACTAAAAACAATTGGATATAAACTGGACATAAGGTGAAGAAGGCAACTACTACCTGGAAAATGAAAACGGATCTTCATCAAAGTGAAGCTATGAAGGTATCAATTGTAAGGAAAAGTTTAGAAACAAAAGTACATAAGATATATAAGATGACAGGCCCCATGAAATAGATATCACTAACCAGAAAAATATACTTTGCAGGTAGAAATCGTGCTATAACATTTCCTAACAGATGTGAAGCAGAAAAGATGCCCGTGACCCAACTAAAAGCTGTAGCTCTCTTCTCTTCTTTGACAAAATCTGCCTACCAAATGAACCAAAATTATGATCACTTTACTTTCCAACTATGAGACTAAGTCAAAGGCAATAATCCTTACCGCAAAAGCAACAGCAAGCCACTGAATACTTCCATGTCCTAGAATATATGAGATTGTTCGAAGTACATAGTATGCATACACAAATCCTCTTGACTGATTGCAGGCAAGTATAGCTGAGCCAAAAAGGAAGCAAGCAATAGTAAACATTGTCATGATTGTGTTACAGTGATTTCTTTTTGTGTATAAAATGGCAGATAAAAGCAAGAGTATATCTGCTTCTTAGTGGAGTTCCATTGGCAAAGAATAATAAAACATCAAATGTTCAAATACCAGGGGGAAAAAAAACACTTTCAGCTAAGCCGCTGTTAATCTCTTGCATTCTTTAATATAAGTATTCATTTGAGTTAAACGGATGCTTAATCTGACAACTATGTGTATTGCATCTTATCTTAATACAGTTTCAAATTTAAGAAACCTACAGTCACATCTGTTTGATAAAATGACACCAGTTTCAGCTATTTCCTCTGTTTCTTATGAAGGAAGGAGAGGGGGAGTTGAGGGTGCATACAAGGTGTAACTTCTGTGATCATAACCATCAATCCAGGGAAGAAATCACAGACAGTACTTGGATTTTTGAACATACCAAAAGGGAAAATGTTAAGGGATACGGTAAGAAGGAGCAGCGATTTGCGTCCATAATCATCAGCAAGCTGGCCTAGGAGTGGCAGGATTACCATTTTGACAATACCGACCACCTACAGATGGTAAGATATGCTTATGTGTTGAGTGGAAGAAAGATTTAATTCACAGTTACAGAATGTTTTCCTTATTGTATAGGTAAATGAAGTTTCAAATCAAGCATAAGGGTCTTGTGCATTTGACCCCAACAGTTACGATTCTTAATAAGCTCATAGGTCGAAGGGACACTTTTAGGACATAGCTGCCGTAGGTAAACAAAAAATTGATAAACCTTTTCAGTAAACAATGCTAGTACAAATTTTAATTTCTTTTAATCACTACATTAACACGTGTTCAGTGAAGTGAGTTATAATGCCTTCACTCAATTTTGAATAAAAGATGTTGGATATTTCATTCAAATCTGAGGTGACATAAATAACACAAGTTAATGGGGCAAGAACATCAATTTTGCATTTGCTAAGAAAGCAAAGAACAAGACACACAAAATTCAGCAATCCCATGTTCTACCATTTCTTAACTTTGTCGTTCCCTTTGCTAGGAAGCCAAAAGGAGGGATAATAGAGAGAAAACAACATCAAGCAGAAGAACAATTAATTTACATATATATATACACAAGTTAATCCTATAACGAACGGATAATTATAAAAACAGAAACTTAAACTCAATAAACCCTGTGTTCCATAATCAAGGTTGTTTTAGAAGCCTCCTTCCAGTTTTCTCATTTCAATCAACCCAACCAAGAAACACAGAGAAAGCAACAAAATATTGACTAAAGCTTTAATTTTGTGATGTACCGTCTGTTGGAGACCATTGATGTAGATAGCCTCAGAGCAAGTGGACTGCTCAGGACACAAAGCAGAAGTAACAACATCAACAAGAACAGAAACAGTCATCTCTTCCGCAATCCAGTAGAAACTCAGTGGTACTAGCAAGTGAACTAAAGGCCTCAGCTGCCTGAACCCACTAGAAGAACTCGTGCCCTCCGTAGCTAACATGCTTAGGATATCAGAATTGCTACGGAAAGAAGAGAAAGTGTAGTAAGGTAAAATTAAGCGATGAGTACAGAGGGAAAGTGTCCAACTTTGTAAAGAAAAGACAGTGTTCTATTGTTAAAGTGAATTGTTTGGAGGCGGCCGGAACCAGGAGTGGCAGGTAAATTCTGATAAGAATAATGTTTATGGCATTGGCACGAAGACTGCTAATCAGGCATGGCAGGTAAATTCTGATAAGAATATTGTTTATGGCGTTGGCGCGGAGACTCCAAAACAAACGGATTGCTCACGTGTTGGCTTGTGCTCGGGACGTGGCACACAACACAAACAAGCTCGTAGGAATCGTGCCGATGAGGTGGCTATATGACTCTGTCTGTCCAACTGGAGACCCAGGTTTTCGTATTGTTATCACTCTAATGTTCTATCTTTTTAGCGGTAATTGGTATATCACAGACATAAATTTGGATGTTTGTGATATACGAATTAGAATCTTTCTTTATACATGTCTATTTAATATTTTATTATTAACCAAATCTATATTTTGGATGCCAGGTGTAATATGACATGGCACCAGCATCATATCCCTTGAAAGTTGAAACAATACAATTATATATTTTGGTCGGCACTTGTTTAACATTGAACCCATCTTTAAGCTGATCATATATAACTATAATAATCAAAATTTCAGGAAAAGGAGATGTCACGCAAGCACTGACATCACGGGAATATAAAACAACGCGTAAACTAATAGTAGGAAAGATCCTCTTGCTATGTAACAGCGATGTGATCAATGCATCATTAATTAGAGAGTTTTGTTTTTTTCTTTTCCTTTTTCTCTTTCCAAAGAAGATGCTTTACTTGTTGTTGGAACACTTATCAAATTTACCATTAACATATCCAATAATTTACAAATCATCTACACACCTATAAACCAACATATAATATATGAAGTACTTTTTTAATTGTAACACAATGCTCGTGATCAGAAATCCTATATGCAAAAGAACTATTAGGTTTAGTGCATATCTCAAAATACA
>JAOQMR010000005.1:29084835-29103027 GCA_027563865.1 Erythroxylum pelleterianum
TCACAGGTGTAAATGGTTTTATAGAAACAAAACTGCAAATTCCAAATGGCTGGCGACCCAGTTCATCCTAGAGTTAGTTGATGACCCAAAGTGGAATGTGACTGGATTTCGAAAGGCTGTGAAATGAAAATTTAGGATTTATGTTTTTTCACAGCAAGCTCATCGAGCAAAGAGAAGGCATTTAAAATGATCCAAGGTGAGCACAAAGATCAATATGTTAGGTTGAGAGATTACTATGCTACAATAGTAGAGAGGAATCCTGAATCACTTGCTGTTGTACAATTTGAAGTCTTTTTACTGAATAGAAATCCAATTTTTAAAAGACTATTTGTTATGTTTTGAACACAAAAAATAGATTTATGGAGGGTTGCAGACCTGTGATAGGTTTAGATGGGTACCATCTGAGAGGAGTTTTTGGGGTCATTTATTACATGCAGTTGCAAGAGATTTAAACAGACAAATGTACCCTTTAGCTATAACTTGTGTGGAATCAGAATGCAGATAGTTGGTCTTGGTTTTTAGACCTATTAACTCAATAAATTGGCTCTCAAATGAAAAAACAGAGTTGTCTTCATTTCAGATAGATAAAAGGTATACATTTGCATTGTTCATTCCATTTACATTGTTCATTTCAATTATTCTGCATAATAATGTGTGTAGTTGTGTTTTCTAAGGACTTGTTGAAACATTTGAGAACATGTTTCCAGGAGTTAAACACAGATTCTTTGTAAGACATCTCTATGATAATTTTAAGCTCAGATTCAAAGACAAGATACTTAAAGACATCCATTGGGTTGTTGCTAGGGCTTACACTGAAGATGGATTCAATATGAAAATGCTAGAAATGAAAGCTGTTGATCATGAGGCTTATAATTGGCTTTCTGAGATTCCACCTTATCTATGAGGAAGGTGTTTCTTCGACACTCACAGTAAGTGTGATCTCCTAAGTATTAACATTAGTGAGTGCTTCAACAAATATATAAATGTTGCAAGAGATAAGCTAATTTTAACTAGGATGGAGAGCATTAGAAGAATGATTATATGTAGATACCAAGAAAAAAGAGAATGGATTAGCAAGGTGAAGGGAAATATTTGTCATAGAATTAGTGAAAAGTTGGAGGAAAACTGCAAAAAAATCAGTGGATTATGATGCTTTGTATGCTAATCAAGGGCTTTGGGATGTAACAATTTATAATCACAACTATGTGGTTAACTTAAGTGGCAGGACATGCACCTGTAGGGAGTGGGATATCACCAGAGTTCCTTGTCCACATGCATATTCGACATTACTTCATTCAAATAATGTTGAAGTAGATGCTTTGGTGGATCCTTATTACAGTGTGTCAAGCTATAAGAGAACATACAAGCATGTGATCATGCCAATTCCAGATCAAAATTTGTGGGTACGATTAGGTTCAGAACCAATTGACCCACCACATGTTAGAAGAAGACTAGGAAGACCTAAAAAGGTTAGGAAGAAAAGTGTTAATGAGTATAGAGAAAAGATTGTAGACATTGAAAGGCTAACTAGAAAAGGATATAGCAAGACGTGCAATAATTGTTTACAACAAGGTCATAATTTAAAGACTTGCAAACCCCAACCCACCCTTAAAAAATATGTTGTAGAATAGGTACTTTGTTTTGTAATGATTGTTGGACCTACTTTTACTGAACATGTGTATTATACAAAATTCTAATTTACTTTGCTTTTACTTTATTTATGCAGGAAACTCCAAGAGTTGAAAATTCAGAGCCTCAGCTTGTGTATAATGAAAATGCTGAACCTGAGTATGATAATCATGAAAATACTGGTTCAATTAATCCCTTGAATCGATCACCAAGTTTTGAGAATATAGTAGTAGGTTGAAGAGGGAGGTGTGGAAGGGTAAAGGGTAGAGGAAGGGGAAGGGGAAAGGGTAAAGGAAATGAAAAGGACAAAATGGAGGTTCAAACAATGGTTGGGCAACGAAAAATGGGCCTTTGTGTAAAATAGGAGTGTGGAATGGCATTGGTTTTCAAACATGCATTCATCTGTTCCTTTTGACAAGGTCTACTTCATTTGCCTAACCTTTGTTATTGTATGATTCAATATATATTCTCTTTTAGCATGTGTGTGTTTTTTAGGAATTTGATAATTCTCAAAGACGTGTTGTTACTAGTGGAACAAGCAAACAATCAGAACCTACACCTAGAACAAGTGAACAATCAAAACTTGCACCTAAAGTATGATTTTTATTATTTGTATTTAATTATTTCCATAGCTATTTCACTTTTTTCACACTTGTACACTTAATTTTTGTAGATTGAGATGCATCAATCTACGTGGTGAATACTTGTTGACCAATCATCATTCTTCTGTTGGAATGCATTTTTGTAGGGATGGTGGTCCAGAAAGTGGGAAACACCACTAACTATTTGATTTGGAAGAGTCTAGCTTTTGACTGTAGTTTTAGTATTATGGATTGTCTTTTACTAAGATATTTAAGTTATTATTCATATGCTAATCCTAGACAAAATGAAACATGGATAGCACTTTGATAACTTTTGAAGCTGATCTCATAAAATATTAATAGTCCTTTTGTAACTATCGGATATTAGCTTTGATATTTCTATTTGGATCAAAGCAAAAACAAGTTATTGTTTGCCTTTTTTTTAAGAATTGCTGAGCTAATGATATTATTATGAATGCTATTATGTTTTCTTTTCAATTTGGCAATATTTGTTTTATTGGGCTTTAAGGTGTCTTTTACTTTAAACAGTTAGAATGGTTTTTTGTTTTGTTTTTCTTTGAACAGAAAATGGTTCTTACTTCCAAATCTTTTTTTAAGGATAAAAGTATCTCAGACTGTACAATATTGAAGAAGATGACCTTTTCAATTATTTTTAATATTTTTCTTTTCTTGAAGTAATGGTGAGAAGGTAACCCATAAATAAAAATTTGTAAAATTTTCGTCAATTAAAAGTTAGAACATACAATTATGAAAAAAAATGGCACCTTCAATAACCTTTCTTTTTTAATTTTTCATAAATTAATAGTCATAAAGTACAATTGTGAAAATAATGTTATTTTTAATAATTTTCCTTTTTATTTATTAACGTCAAAATGTAATTCATACTTAAAATAATTTTATTTTTTAAATAGTGGGCATAATACCGTTGAAAACCTGCCCTTTTATAGTCATTTTAAGGCCGTTTATTCACAATTAAATCGAACATTAATGGTGTTCAGTTTTCTCATTCTTTCAACTTTGCCAAAAGATTAAACAATGAGTAGAGGCATTTTATTTTTGTTCAAAATAGCTATGTTTATAGTTTGAGCATACAACGTGTGTGTCTACTCTACTGTCTTTAATCGGTTGCTTGCGATTGCGTTGCGTCCGCTCATAAAAAGGTTTGGTTACTTGTTTACGTGCACCGTGATCGCCCCTACCCTCCTCATCCCTTCTACGTGCGCAGTGCACTGCTTTAACAACTCCATCAAAAAAAGTGCAATCTTTCTGTTAAACAATGCTAATGACGCGGCTAAAGCCTTGCGAATAATCCACTCCTTCTACAGGAAAAAGGCAGACATGATGGCTTTCCCTTTTGAGTGAACCATCCTCCTCCTCATCACCTGTCAATCCTTCTTGTCTTATACCACTTAGCTAAGCTAACTACTACTGTCTCATTCTCATAGTATATATATATATATATATACACATACATATACATATTTGTTCTCAATATAAAAAGCAGGTAAGTTTTGGTGTTTATAATTTGTCTTGCGTAAGACATAACAATTGAACAGGCAAAAACATATGACAGAATTGAGAAGGTTAAGGTTATGAGGTCTCTGTTTCTTTCTGTGGTTTCAGGTAATGATGGATAAGGTAAATTCACAGCTATACATGCAGAACTGCTATATAATCCAGCAAAATGAGTTGCTTCGGGAGAAAGCACAACGTCTAAACCAGGAGAATCAGGCTCTCCGGTCGGAGCTGCAGCAGAAACTTTCCAATAAGAAATCAGATGGTAGCTCCACCTCCACCTCAAGCACCATTCAAAGTGAAACAAACCAACTCTGATGTAAATGTAGTCTTTTTGTACTGGTGTATGAATGTCTCCAATGTCCACAAGAACATGCCTGTAAACCGACTTAAATCACATGATTCAGAACTACTAATGTCAATTATCTTCTGTGCTTTAAAAGTGTTGGTGCAAAGCAATTATTATTATTATTATTTCCCACAATGCTACGTTTCTCAAACAATTTAAGAACCCTTAATGGATTGTATAAAGTTTATTTATTAGTTCTTTGCAGATCAGTGGTTTTATTTATGCCATACAATTTGTTTTGTTTTAAGTAAGCCCAAGAGAAATTAAGGCTATACGTTAGAGTCTGGGACTTCCAGTTGATGACGACGACGACGTTACAGAAACAAACAGAGCTAATAAAATAGATTGATATTTTAAACGTAAGAGGAGTCAGTCACACAACTAGCAGCAGCTGCTCTGTGTACTGATTTCCATTTCCAGAGAGAGTCAAACTGGTCATTTTGCGCGTATCTTTCATGGCGGGAACCACCCAAGCACTTATGCTCTCCCTCCCACCCACCCGATTCCGTCACTGCCACTTCCATTTTCCGCCCTCAACCTCTTTCGACGGTGGCCGTCGCTGTTCCCTTTTTTCTCCCATCAGAATCAGAGCTAGTGAACGCCCTCATCATGTTCGCCCCTTCACTACTCTCAATACTCCTTGTTTCGATTTCTATTATTCTTTGTTTGGTTTATACTCTTTTATTTATTGGGTTGTCAGGTCGATGGAAATGGAAATGAATCCGCGGGGTCCCCCGTGACTAAGTGGTTAGCTTGTGCCAAACCAATGTTGAATTTCGCGGCGAATAATTTTCTTCCATTGGGTATTTGATGTTTTTCTTAATCATTCATTCACTTGTTTCGATTTTTATTTTCATGTTTTGCATCTTTTAAATGTTACTAAGATTGGTTGGCTTACTCTTTTGAGTGTGATGGGTTTTGCAGCTCTTATTGGCGGAGTATCGTTGGGACTTGCAAATCCTAGTCTTGGCTGTCTTGCTCATAGATACCACCTCTCAAAGTTTGGCACTTTCACCATATTTGTTATTTCAGGTTGGGCAGTTAATGCTTCTCTTATAGTTCCTAGTTTTTTTAGGGAGTATCAGTATGTTGTCCTTTAATTTTCTCGTCTCCCTGTCTTCTTTTCTTTTTAGAACCTTATGTACAATTTCCGAATTGTTGGATAATAATAAAACAGGTTTGACATTGAAAAATGGGGATATCGGGGCCGCTGTGAAAGCATGGCCTGTTGGAGTATCAGGGCTTGTATGACCTTCAATCTCTTTCAGCTTATTACCTTTCTGTAGGTTCAGTCTCTACGAGTAATAGTACTTCCAAGTTTTGCTTTTTCACTTCTTCTTTACATAGTTACACGGAATAGAGGGGAAGGTATGTACCCAGATATCATCTTACTGGTGCTATATTAATAGACTAAGCATCTTTTCATACACATTGAATTGCATCTCATCCATGGTGTGATCGGAATAGAGGGGAAGGTATGTACCCAGATATCATCTTACTGTGCTATATTAATAGACTAAGCATCTTTTCACACACATTGAATTGCATCTCATTCATGGTGTGATGAACTTTTACCTTATGTTTCAGGAATCGATTACTAGTGTTGGAATTATTTTGGGTAGATGGATAAAATTTTCCAGAAATCCTTGAAAAGGGTGAAGAATTTTGCTAATCATTTGTTCTTTCCCAGTATTAACATTACTCGGGCATTGACTGTTGTCTGCAGTTATGTCCCTTTCGTGGAGTAGCATGTGGTATACTTTGTAACATGCTTTTTACTGTCCAAATACTAGTGTATATGCTTGTATACATTCTCACCCATTCCACTTCTACCATCCATCTGCTGAACTTATTATTTAAAATTTGTACATTGCGATAAACACACATTGCGATAAACACTAGATGAATAGATATGATTTCTTGGCATCTCATTGGTGAAAAGTCTGGAGAAGATGTTTGATTAGAGGAAGCCTCCTTTTGGAAGGAACAAGGAATTTTGATGTTCTCTGTCGGGCCACTACTATACTCTCTTTGCTTTTTAGGCTACATGCTAATAAACAGTACCAGTCCATGCAAAATGTCTCAAAAACCATTTTTAGAAGCATGAAGACGAAATTATGTCTTGCCTTCCTATGGGCTGAAACTTTTGATGTGCCTATTTATGGTTTGTATTAACCGGGATTTATCAGTCCAAAATGGCTAAATAAGTACGTTTCGGATGGAGGAGTTTTGATGTTTTTCTTGCATCCAATTGTTATTAATCTGCCCTTCTAGGCTTTGTGCTGATTAGGTATAGCTGTTACTTTAAAATCTGGATAATAATTTTATGCTTAGAAACATGAGAATGAAATGAAGTTATGTATAAAGGTGAAGATCACATAATGACCATATGATTAGCCCTTGAATCATTATGTACTGAAACTTTTGACGTGCTCCCTTTGATGCTTTGTATAAGCTAGAAATTTGATGAATCTGATCGCATCCATCTTTCATTTTTTGTCAAATAAATTATTTATCTTGCCCCTTTTGTTGCTTGAAAGATCAAAGGAAGTTAGTGTATTTCTTTTAATGAAATGGATATCAACTCTATTAAAGTTCTACAAGACGCTACCAAACTGGAGAGGGAAAGAGAAGTGGAGAGGCTTGTGTCTTACCTATGGCCTGCATCTTTTTGTTTCCTGAATGAATCATCTCAACTTATGTATCACTTGCGTGTTGCACCCATTCTAGAGTATACAGTAATTGTTTTATTGATGCTCTTTTGATGCAGTTGTCTATCTTATTCTTTACACCATACTTCTCGAGGATTATTTTGCAAATTCAGCTTCAACCCCAACAGTTTGTTACAGGTCTGGGAATTGGATTATTTGCCTTTTTGTCTGTGTTTGTGCATGCGTCTGGATTGTGAGGTGTGTATATTTTCCTAATTGGTTTAGTCAGATCTTTTTGTCTGTCTTATGTCGTCAAATCAACTTTGTTCTTGCTGACTACATTATAGGTGTTGCATTATTGAATGAGATGAAGAAACTTTATTCATCCAACATTATTATAGAGGCATAAAAGTTCAGGCATAATTAGGGATCCCTGCATGGGTTTTGGATAAACTCCTGCTAAATGTGGACGTTGATGCAGCATTTTGATTCTTGTTGCATGTTATGAAGGAAAATAGTTTTTGTATCCGATACATTATACAAGGTAATGGTACATATTTATAGTGGTTTAGGAGCAACAAAGCTACGAATTCTCTCCTATGATCAACTATAATATTATCCTAGCTAATATAACTGAATGACTAGAATGATTTGATTCTCTTTAATCTATAACATGGCACAATCAAAATTTTGTGGCAGCAGGATTTTATAAGCTCTAATCTGTACAGTTGGAACTTAAATCACATGTATCTTTGTATCTTTTGAACCGAGAGAAGGGTTTCTGAGATTTCGTAAGCTATATTTTGATGTATTTGCAACCTGTTCATTATTAATATTTGTCACAGGACTGGCCTTATTTTGCTGCATGCCAACTACATTATCAAGTGGAGTGGCACTAACTCAGGTTTGATTACTGCCAAAAAAAATTTGTTGGCTAGTTTCGTGTGAATTAGATTTCATTCTCAATGGTAAGTTTCATTTTCTAAATGCAGCTTGCTGGGGGAAATTCTGCCCTTGCTCTTGCAATGACAGTGATATCAAATCTTTTAGGAATTCTGATTGTAAGAACCTATCTCTTTAGCAGACACGAAGTTCTTTAAAATGAATAACATCTCAGTTCCGCTTGCTACCTTAAGATTTGATGTTAAAAAACTTCTCAGGTTCCATTTTCTATCTCAAAATTTGTAGCTGCTGGAGTTGGTGTATCAATTCCAACAAAGCAACTAGTTAGAAGCCTTGTTCTTACACTTCTAATTCCTCTTATACTGGGGAAGGTACTTTCTCATTTTCTGCATTCGTATCACAGCTTTTCTATTTCAATAAGGCTGTCGTTACTTTGATTATGGTTGGTGAATGATGTTTTTTCCTTCTTTTTTATGAAGAGTGAGTGCAAGAATTATATGCACTGCATGAACATACCCACACATTGCTTGGACATGTGTATGAACATTTCTCAATTTGATCCCCTTGCTTCAGTACTTACTCCTTATCAATAACAGGAAATATATGTATCAGTAATACATATCAATTATGTTTGTGCTATGTAATTGTGATGCTTACCCTTTCCACTGATTAATGCTTCCTGACCTACAGGTTTTTCGAGAATCCTTCAAAGGTTAGTTTTCCATAGTTGTCATTCTGATTAAGTTTATTGGCCATTGTCCTGCATAGGGTAGAATAATTGTATTGCATGGGTCCAGACACACATGTTAAAGGTAGCGAGACACTTAAGACTTATGCTACACCACTTTAGAGAGATTTTTTGTTGAAGCTAGCAATTTAAAGTAAAAGAAAGGGCTAGACTTCAGTCATGATCCTTTGAGAGCAAGTCTTGCAGGAGAATGAGGAAACATTGTTATCTTTGATCTTTTATGAGTGACTGGTGGCTCACAGAGGAAATTAGCTGTTGCAAAGGCAATACTAAATATTGCTTCAAATTTTAATTTGTATAGCATTGTGTGGACTGTTTGAAGATATAGTGCCGAAGCTCCTCCTTGTGGACGGCACTCTAAACTATTTTCTAGTGCTTGCAGAGTATTTAGAAGTTCTAACTTTGATGAATTGCATCTCAGGTTTGGCAGATTTAGTTGATCAAAACCGCAAGCTTTTATCCAGGATTAGTGCAATTTGCCTCAGTTTAGTAAGTTCTATATATTCCTTTGCACTTTTTAGCTATTCAAAGTGTCAAAATATTGAGATCCAGGGAGTTAATAGTTACATGTGATAGTGTGCTGTTTTATTTACCAAATATTATAAGGCTGAACCATATTTGGGTTTAGACATCCAAATATTTGGACTGTCTGAACGAAAAGAGACAGTAATTAATGTGCTATTAAATAACAGTTGTGTTAGTTCATATTGGCATACTTGGAAGGATACATTTTCTTTCATATTGAATTCTATGGTGATGCTTTTCCAGGTGCCGTGGATACAAGTGAGCAGGTCAAGGTCATTGCTGCTGATGGTAGAGCCTGTAGTTTTCCTTACAGCGACTGGGCTTGGCGCGTATGTTTTTCTACATTTTTTTCCAAAATTTTAACTCTTTCCTTTTTTACTAGTGACTGCTAAATCTATTAGTCTTCTAGTGCTGACAACAGGATCCAATCAGTTCACATTTTATTCTTAGGTGCTTGCTTAAATCTATCACATATGTATCAACTTTTCTTCTTTCACCCTCAAACTTCTCAAAATTTTCCATTCAGAATTGTGCAAGATTAATCCTTCTGCATCTTTTTTTTATATTTTAAATGTAGTGCTAAGAGCTTTGACTGTCAATTGCACGGTTGAACGAGCTTTATAAAAGAAATTGTGAAATAAGAAAAAGCATGATATATGTGTGTTGTTGGTTATATTTTGTGGTTGCCAATAATCATATGGCTTCAGCGTCATGTTCTGCTGGTGGTAAGGTTTTCTCTACATGTTGCAGGTTGATGCATATTCTTCTACTAGTTTTTAATGTGGTTGCCTTACAAGGCCTCTCAGCTTTCTCTGGTGGCGGCAAATCAGTTTTTGCAAATAAAGAAAATGCCACTGCTTTTGTGCTTGTAGCAAGCCAGGTCATAGACTTCTTCTCTTCAGCTTCCAAAAGGATTTGCAGTTCTATTATAAAGTGTGAAACTTTTCCAAATACATTGATTTTCTTCTTCTGGAGGCTGTTGATTGTATAATAACAAAAGTAAAGGGAAATTAGTTGCAGAATAGTTTCCCTCTCTGTTCTTAAACGATTGCTGACGTTTTGTTACCTTATATGTTTGTCTAGAAAACTCTTCCTGTACTGGTGGCAGTGGTGGAACAACTAGGTGGTGCTTTTGGTGAATCAGGAATGCTGGTTCTTCCTTGTGTTGCAGCCCATTTAAATCAGGTTTGCATATTTGAGTTTATGCATTGCTTGTAAAAATTCTTGAGAAACTAACAGAAATAGAACGTGCAGATCATCATGGACTCTTTTCTTATTAACTTCTGGCTTCGCAAGGATCATACCTCCAAAACTGCCAAAGTAGCCTGAATAATTGGGATTGCAGTAGTTTGGAGGACGTCTACAAATATTCACCTACCATTTTTTTACTTTTATTTGGATACAAAGTTCTCACTTCTCACCTAAATATGAAAATGTAAACCTTTGCAGTCTCAAAAAGATATGACACCGAGGTTTAACAAATTACTAACAATTTGAGTTGGAGCTGACCCTATGTAACAGTCATCACATCTTTGTGCTGAGTGTGATACAAACTAATATTCTTTTTGTGGTATGAACATGGGATCACAACAATACCTTTCATTTATTTTATTATTACTTTGTGTGTGTGTGTGTGTGTGTGGGTATCAGGGGTCTTCAATAACGAACAGTAGGTTTCACTATCAAGTAAATTTCCACTAATTGGAAAATGTTCCCACAAACTAATTTGCTTTTGGTATTGTAATAGTCTACTTTCCACCAGGCACGTATCCGTTGTATATAACATTCATTTTTAATCTATGATATGCCAAGTTGGTGCTCAATTCAAAGCAAAATTGAGTATTACGGACAGCTGCCTGAGGATCAGTGAATGTTACGCTCCATCTTCATGGTTGACTTGAACCCTGATCCGAAAATGTTTCCTTGTCCCCTCAGGATGTGCAGCAAATACTTGCACAGTTTTGTGAAGGAAATAAGGTATTACATGAATTTGTTTGGTTCATTTTCTCTCAAAATAATAGATTTTGTATGTATGCCATCACACAAGGAATAAAGCTAGGGATACTAGATCTTTTACCAAGCAAATTTTACCAACCCATATGACAGATTTTCTTCGCATATCAGGAACTCATAAATTTCAAGTAAAATATGTCAGTGGAACATAGGACAGTTCTCCCATTTTGGGTGTTTTATTATACGGTGAAGGGAATGATAGT
Source organism: Erythroxylum pelleterianum (assembly GCA_027563865.1). Taxonomy (NCBI): domain Eukaryota; kingdom Viridiplantae; phylum Streptophyta; class Magnoliopsida; order Malpighiales; family Erythroxylaceae; genus Erythroxylum; species Erythroxylum pelleterianum. The sequence goes on from JAOQMR010000005.1 coordinate 29,095,974, forward strand.
TGCTTTACTGGTCAAGTTCTATCTATAGTCATGCCAAAACACATTTTTCATTCTACTAACAACGATAACATACATTAAATGTTACTCTCTCTGTTTTAATATTACCTCATTCTGATGATGTTTTATCTTCGAAAAATCAAAAGGCATCTGAGTAATTTTGAAGTTCATCTTTTGCCAACAACAAAAGAATTTTGGCACCTTGTTTTATTGCTTTTGCTGACCATTTGTGGCAGATTCCATACATGTGCTTGTCATTCAGTGCATGCATAAAACACATTATTTAATGAGAAGATAGAGAAGAAGAAAAAAAGGCAAGCAAATTAGAAGGTATCAATTTTAACATCTTTAGTTTTTATAAAAACTAAAGATGTTATAAAAACTAGACTTATGCGCGGTCAGGATTATGAATTTTAATAAACTAATTTTTATAGTATAATTTTAATTTTTAATTAATAAATTAATTAGAGTTTATATGAGCGAAATCTTAATTATCCAACCTTAATCTTATTGTATAAACCTTTCAATAAATCGATTGAATGAAAATTAATTTTGAGGTACAATATTGAATTTTCAAATGATAAATTTGAGTTTAATTTCACCTTTATAATTATAAAGGGATGTTTGTCATACATTTATAAATCATTTTAACATTCTTTTGTCTCAATGGTTTGAGGCGGTATCTAGCCTCTTGTAGCCCTTTATCCAATATGCTCATCAAATGTCTAGCCTTGCTCTGGGCTGAGAGGGTGTGTCAAACATTTCATACTGAATAGGTAAAGAATGTTAAAATGATTTATATAACAATCTCTCCTTATAAGGTACCTTTTAAAGTAAAATTAAGCCCAAATTTATCATGTCAGGGATCTCACATTGAGTAAGTAAAGAATGTTAAAATACTTTATAAATGTATGACAAACCTCCCATTTTAAGGTACCTTTTGGGGTGGAGTTAGTCCCAAAATTTATCATGATATCAGAGCCTAAAACTTGTCCCAATGGTTTGGGGCGGTGCTTAGCTTGTTGTAGCCCTTTGCCTAATATGGCCATTAGATGTTCAGCCCTGCTCTGGATAGAGGGGATTGTGTCAAGAATCCCATATTGAGCAAATAAAGAATATTAAAATGGTTTATAAATGTATGACAAACCTTCCTTTAAAAGGTACCTTTTTGGTGGTTTTAAGCTCAAAATTTATTAGAATTCTCACATTGAGCAAGTAAAGAATGTTAAAATCGTTTATAAATGTATGACAAATCTCCCCTTATAAAGGTACCTTTTGGGATAGAGTAAGACCCAAATTTATCACGGTATTAGAGTGTACACTTGTTTCAATAGTTTATGGCGGTAACCGACATGTTGTAACCATTTGCTCAATATGTCTATCAGATGTCCAACCTTGCTTTGCACTGAGGAGGGTATGTCAAGAATCCCACATTGGACAAATAAATAATGTTAAAATGGTTTATAAATGTATGACAATCCTCTCCTTATAAGGTGTCTTTTATGGTGGAGTTTGGCCCAAATTTATCATAATGCATGATTAAATTTATTTGTTTTAAATTTTTTTCAAGTGTGCCATTTCATATATGCATCATCGCATCATTTTCACAGTTTGTTACAAGTTAATTTTACCATTTGTATAGTAGTTGTAAATTAGATCCAACTTTCACGTGTATGTATTGCATAAATACTTGTAAATACGCTTTAGAAGTAAGATGAAAAATTCATTTTTCCATAATCATCTTTTGTCGTGGTATCAGATTTTGTTGTATGAATGGGTTGAGGTGGTGGTGATGTATGCGTAGAACAAGGATATGTAAAACTATCGATGATTGGATCAACTAGGATGGACTTTAATTAAGGCATGGAGAAAGATGAAGTCGTCTGTAAGACCCGTAGTATCATTATAAGGAAAAATGGTTTCCTAAAAGATAACATCCTTGGACACATGTACCTTTTTGTTATTAAGATCAAAAATCCTATACCTTTTGGTAGAAGTAGGGTAGCCAATGAATATGCATTTGGATGCTCTTGGATCAAATTTTGATCTAATTTCAACGACTGTACTTACATAGCACAAATATCCAAATACCTTTAATGAAGAAAAAGATGGGGTTACTTGGTATAGCATCTCAAAGGGTGTTTTGTTGTGTATGATGGGAGATAGTGTGCGATTGATAAGATACATAGCATGAGCAATGCAATCAGCCCAAAAAGAAAGCAGCAAGTGAGCTGGGAATGTGAGTGCTCTTACCACATTAAAATTATGTTGGTATTTTCGTTCTACTATACTATTTTTTGTGGGATATAGATGCATGAATTATATCCCACATTTGACTTTGGTATCGAACTGGGTCTTAGCAAAATGAATAAAAATGTTGAATTAAAGATCGGGCTTTAGATTTGGCTTTCAACAAGAAGACCCGCGTATAATGACTATGATCGTCGACAATTGTTAAAAGAAAAACCCATACATGGAATGTGTCCTAGTTGGACCCATATATCAATATGTAACAAATCAAAGACTTTATTTTCCTTAGAGTGACTTACAGGGAAGGATAACCTTCTTTGCTTTGCAAGGTGACAAATATCACAGTTTATAATGGTAGGTAGTACAATACTAGTATCAAGAGACTGTAATAGGTTCAATCTCAAGTTTGACAAGTGACCTAGTTTATAATGTCGTCCATCGGCTTGTGAAATTTCATGAACAGCAATTGAATTACGATAAGAATTCAAATGAGGAAACAATGAAGGTTTAAGATCAAAAGAGAACAATAGCTATAGGTCATTAATGAATTTAGTTGATCCAATCGTCTTCGACTTCCGCAAATCTTTTATCACACAAACATCACGATAAAAGGTAAAGCGAAGGTTGTTTTCAGAAGCCATCTTATGAACAGAGATGAGATTGGATGTGAATGTGGGTGTCAAAAAGGACATTATGCAACCAAATGCTAACTCTACAACTCCTGTATGTGTCACTTTCACCTTACTTCCATTTGGAAAATTCACATTTACATTATGAATTGCCTTGTAATGTGTAAATAATATTATGTGGTCTGTGGCCCCTGCGTCTAATATTCAAGCCTATGTATGTAAATATGTCACACATATTTTGGATGAAAAAGATATACCTAAATCGCCAACTGTTGCATTGTTGATAACGCCAAAAAAAGGCACCCAGCTATGTTGAATTGCATTCACCTTTAGCTAGACTAGTGTGAGGATAGGTGGATTTTCTTAGCTTGTGCTAACAAATAATTCTTGAATCAATTAGAGCATCTTTGTATACTGTTTAGGTGTGAATTGAAATGGAACATTTTGGTTGACTGTAATACTTTGTTCAATGGTGTTAACATGACTTGGATTAGACCGTATATGATTCTAATATTGCACTCCTTTTTCAACATTGACACTTGCGTAGTTCACAAAACTTGTATTATTCTTATATTTTGGCTTGAATCCTGAAGGGTAGCCATGTTTCTTGTAACAATTCTCAATAATATGGCTAAGAAAGTCATAATACGAGCACTTACAAATGACTTTGTTCTCACCAGCAATATTATTCTTCCTTGGATTTGCCATAATATCTCCATTGTAAAATGTTGACGGTTCCATAAGATTTGGTGAAATTGTGACTTCATTCTGCTTTTCATTCTACGTAACCATGGCAAAAACTTTGTTGATTTTTGGGAACAAATCTAAAAACATATTATGAAATTTTACGTTTGAAAAACTTTCATTTAAGCCTCTAAGAAAATGTATCATATATTCATTTTGTTGAAAATTCCTCAAATTAATTAAATCTTCACAACTACACCTTGGATCACATGTACACGAAGGAATAGTCCTGAGATTGGTTAGCTAATCCCATAATATCTTTATTCGAGTGTAGTAGTCAGTCACTGACAATCCTCCTTGATTCATTGAATAGATCTCTTCTTATAGCTTGACAATTTTGAATGAATCTCCTTGCGAGAATCGATCTTTTAAATCATATTGCTAAATGTCACAACTCAATTAGACCACTTGTCACTTAACCAATGCTGCCAAATGTCAATGCATTAGCCATGCCAAATGTCACTAACTCATAGGCTTAGTCATTCTAACTTTTCATGTACTAACTTGACTTGCCACTTGACAATTTTCCTAGTCCAAATGTACATTTTAATATCTCAATTCTCTAATGGTGGCTATTAATTCCAAATCACTAAGGATAATCCATTAGACCAAAATTCTAGACATATGCAATTCACATTCAAATCATAGCTCAATTTTAACACCTAACACACATGTACTTTCATGAACATGTAACATTTCAATTGTAAGCCTTATCACCTTCAATCAGAAGGTGTGATATGAACTTAAATTGATGATAGATTAATTGAGTAAAAGTTAATTTAGTTATGGATTGTTAATTGAGGTAATACTTAAGGAATGTGTGGTTAGTGAATTATGTGCCTAATGTTGAAATATATGGTTTGTTCAAGAATGAATGTGTCCTTATGAATACAAATGTGTTTCAAAGGATTTATGTGATGTGAATTGAATATGATTGTTGCGATATATGTTCTGTAAAAAGGATTAACAGGTTAACTTGTTTTGTGTTCTGATATATGTTCAATTATAATATAAGCTAAGTTCAGCTCTGATACAACTAAATTCTGTTATGATATAATCAAGTTTTATTCTAACACAATCAAGTTTTGTTTTGAAACTTTAAGGTTTTGTTTTGATATTATGATATTCTGTTCGGATACTTGTAAGTTTTGTTCTGAAGCAAGTATATCGATTTCTGATATGGTATATTTTGCTCTGATGCAAATAATGTTGGATTGTTCTTTAATTCGAAAAATTAAAGGTTGTACGTGAATTGACATGATTCAGTGTATGTGAATGCTGGATGACTATTAGAAACAGTCGCCAGATTATATCTTGTTTAGTTATTACATGCTTAGCATGGTAGTTTTACCTTTGTGTAGGTTCTAATAAAAAGATCTAAGGTTGGGAAAACCATAGTGGCCAAAGAAGGATGTGCTTTGTTTTGGAAGATGTATATTTGTGTTTAAGTTTAAGTTGTATTTCAATGTAATGAGACATGTATTTTATGTTTTGTTTAATAGATTGTAATAACCTTAATACAGGATGGATTTGGAACTTATGACATGTATTTAGAATAGTATAATATGTTTGATATGTTTTGTTTACAACAACATTTAATGATATGTAATATATGTTTGCTTGAGTTTCTGAAAGTGTTTTGGATTGTTTGGCATGCTTTAGTTCTATTTTATGTGGCATTTGCATATCCTTCTAGGAAGTATGTGGGTGTTACACAGTTCGTCTTCCTTGCTAGGCATCTCTAAGCTTTCATCTATAAATTTCAATTTATTCTTAAATAAGAGTGTCGTTTTCCTAGCTCTCGACTAAGAATGATAATTAGATCCTGATAGTACTGGAGACACTAGTACAAGAGATAGATTCTAATTAGGATGAAGGTAATAAAGACTCGATGGTAACTTACAAAACAAACTGAAAGAAAATTATGTGTTTGTTTGCTGAGAAAACAAAAGAAGAAATAATGCTCTGATATCATGATAAATTTGGGTCTAACTCCAACTTAAAAGTCATCATGTAAGGGTTTGTCATACATTTATAAATCATTTTAACATTCTTTACTTACTTAATATGATATTCCTGACACATCCCCCTCAACCCAAAGTAAGGTTGGAAATCTAATGGGCATAATGAGCAAAGGGTTAAAACAAGCTGAGCACCATCCTAAATCATTTAAACATGTTTAGGCTCTGATACCATGATAAATTTGGGCTTAACACCACCTTAAAAGGAACCTTTGTAAAGGAGGTTTGCCATACATTTATGGCCAAAAGAGCAAAACAACCATAACGCTTACACTAGTGTCTAAAATGGACTCTAACACTTCAGGGTATTCAAAATGAACCCTAGCATTTGCAAAAAGTTCAAATTAAACCCTAATGTTTGGAAAACGTTTGTATCTTCTGCTGTCTTAACCAGTCGTTGAATATTTCTTTCTTGGTGCAAATGTAACCGTATTGGTGCCTAAGATAGTTCATTGTGTTTTCTTCCAGTGATCATATATTTAGTAGATACAACTATACCAATTTCTCCATCCTACTAATCTATTCCAAGCTTATCAAGGCCGGCCTCAGGATATGGATGTATAGGTAAAGTTCACAACTTAATTATTTCCAATGATTTAGTGGAAGACTAGGGAAATCATTTCCAGCTCCTTCTTTTTGAACAGAATAGTGAAAACGACCAAAATGTGATATTAGGCTTGGACCATTGACAGGACGCATACATACAATTCCAAAAGCATGTTTCCAGTAGGGACCCGATCGGAAACAATGATTCAGAATTAGACAAAAGCACGTTTTGTCTTTTTGACTGTGGAAAATGTCACTTTCCTAATGCAAGTTGCAAACCTAATGTTGATTACATTAGGATTTAAGCTGTCTAATATAGAGATGAATTTAACTAATCAAGTAAACTAGGATTTAATTTCTCGTGTTTGTCTTTCATTTGATGTCTAATAGTGGGGACACAGATGGCCGAGTACCAGTGATAGGGTCACGGCACCCATTCACAAAACACATAATTTCATTTCTGTCATATCATATTTCACATTTAATGTCACGTTCACATTTAAAGGTTACCTCTCATATTCAATGTCACATTTCACATTTAATCCCATTAAATCAATTCAATAATGCACATGCACATGAGACCCACTTTCTGTTATTTACTTTGTTGAGACCGAGTGCCTGAACTGTCCTGTATCTATTGGATATCGGGCTCATTAATCGGTGAGCCAATGGCTCTGTATCACTCTCGAGCTTGCGGCTCGTTTTCAATCGGTGAGCCTTAAGCTCTAACGGTGGCTACTCAGGTCCAACTGCCATTATCTAAATATGCGTTCATGCAATGAAATGCATTAATCATATATGTAGGTTCCCATTTGGTCTCATTCCCATAATATTGGACCGTAGTCCGGCATTCATCATAAAATGCAG
>JAOQMR010000005.1:29103127-29114195 GCA_027563865.1 Erythroxylum pelleterianum
CACTAATTCTCATCATACTAACTTCAATCTTACCATAATCAAAGCATAGAACACAAACTTACTTGATTAAGCACTCAAATCTTCAAGTTCTTCATGAAATCCACAAAGCCCTAGTTTCTACCATCACCAACGAAGATCACCATTTCTAGGGTAGAAGAGGTAGGTTTGCATGGAGAGTAAGAAGAAGGAAACAAGAAGAAGCTAATAGCTAAGCTTTAAGTGACCAAAATCCAAGAAGAAGGAGAAGAAGCATGATCCACGAAGAAGAGAGAAGAAAGCTCCAAAAAAATAGCTCCAAATGGTTTAGCAAGAGAGAGTTGTCGTGAGTGAGCCATGAGGGGGCTTAAAAGAAGCCAAACCTAGGGTTAAATTAAAGAAACACTTGGCTATAATCATGCCACATGTCAAGCTCACACATTTCCTCTTAATAAATCCATTTCTAGCCCAATTTCCCATTAATTACACTTGTCAATTATTCCTATAATCTTCCATGAAAAATCCCAATGCTAATTGACCATAATTTCTACTGTCATTGATCAATTGGTCTGTCGCTTGGTATTTTTCCTAGTCCGGGCTTTAACCCCGAAAAATTCTAGAAAATTTCCTAAAATTCTCCAATATTAGAAAATCATTATTGACACTCTCCAAATAATTTTTTCAGATCAATATCCCATAATTCTCGAAATTCTCAACCAATGACAGTTATAACCAAATAGATCGGGAATATCAATGAATGCATGTACAAAATTTCATGTGCAAGAAATTCATTTGTCACGATATATATGTCACTATATGCATGGACATGCAAATGCATTTCCCATCTCTCATGAAATACCCATATTTCCTATTTTACCCTTCCCACTGGTACCGGGATATTACAATTGACCACTAATGTTAGTAAGCCACCGTTAATTATTTGTTGACGTGTTTTTTTTTTAATTTTTTATTTGAATGGGGACCCACCATTTCATGACTTGGAATTTTTTAAAAAGAGGTGGGTCAAATATTATTTATAATTATTTTCTTCATTAAGTAGCGTAGGAAGGTTAAACGTTGCGTATGAATTTTTCATTCATAAATGCATCATTTCCTTCTTAAATGCAATAATTATTTCCCTTTGGTTTTGATTCTTAAGCACAACATATACAGGAGAGGCCTGTTTTGAAGAACCAGCAACATGTAGCATTTGTTTCTTCCTCAGGCGATTTTAAACAAAGGAATAATGGTGAACAACTTTGGAGATCTTGAACCAAAATCCCCCAAGGTCCTTTCTAACAACTTATATGTCCCTGATGGCAAAACCTGACCAATTTACTACATCGATCCTTTGATTACCGGTCAAACTGGAGCTTAACACCATTGCCTTTAATGGCTTGACAAAGCAACCAAGTAAATGGGTGGTGTTTCTTTGCTTTTACGGTCGTGGAACATTCAGCATAGGCCCAAGTGGTTGTGTTTAACCATGATTCGGTAGCAGCGTTTGTGACTCATTATGGGTGCAACTCGACAGTGAAGATGGTGGTCGCCGGAGTTCCAATGGTGACGTAGCCTATACATGCAGAGCAGTACATAAAAAGGAACCTATTAGCGGAGGAGATGAAGTTGGCGATTGGGGTGGACTAGAGAGACGGGGATGGGTATATACGTGAACACTGCAGAGGTGGAGAGGAGAGTCAAAGAGATGATGGGTTTCGACAAAGGTGGGGAGCTGAGACAAAGAAGCTTGATGATGCGAGAGAAAGCTTCATATGCTTTAGGAGAATTTGGGTCGTCCATTAAAGCCCTTGATAAGTTGATCTAGAGGTTGAAGCACACCTGAGAGATTCCAACCTTTTGGTCAATCCAGCCAACAATATTCATCATAGCCAATTATAATTATTCATTATAATTTGCCTCCATGGATGTGTATGAATGAGGCATATATATTCTTGATAGTAATTGTGTCAAGACCTACAAATCCAAAGCATAAAATTGATGTATTCTTACATCTATTGATATATAAATTACAGCATATTTGGGAACATGGTGTTGAGACATATGATGTGTCTCTGAAATAAAATTTTATGTTGAGAGCAGCTTTGATGTGGACCATTAGTGATTTTTCGGCCTATGCTATGTTGTTTGGATGGAGCACAGTAGGGAAATTGACTTGTCCTTATTGTAGTAATGATTCTGATGCGTTTTATCTTCCAAAGGAGGGAAAAAATATGTTGTTTTGACAACCACAGAAAATTTCTTCCTCCATATCATCCATTTAGATGCAATAAAAAAGGTTCATTAAGAATAGGATGGTATAAACACCTCCTCCCCCTCACAAAGTTGGTGAAGAGATATTACAGGAGATTGATGAATTAAGGTTGCTGAAAGTTACAGAATTTGAAGCTGATGAAGTTAATACAAGCATCAGTAAAAACTTCGGTTGGAGAAAACGAAGCATCTTTTGGGATTTACCATATTAGAAAACTAATTTGATATGTCATAATCTAAATGTGATACATATTGAAAAAAATATTTTTGACAATTTGTGCAATACTATAATGAACATTGAAGGGAGGACAAAAGACAACGCGAAATCACGAGCTGATTTGAAACTTTTTTGTAGAAGGAATGAGTTACATAAAGATCTTTGCACCGGTAAATATCTGAAAGCATGTTATGCTTTGGACAAAAAACAAAAGGAAATTTTGTGTGAATAGTTGAAAAGTGTAAAGTTTCCCGATGGTTACGTTTCAAACTTGGCAAGGTGTATAGATATGAGGAAGTACAAATTATTTGAAATAAAAAGTCACGATTGTCATGTGTCAAATTATTTGAAATGAAAAGTCATGATTGTCATGTGTTTATGCAAAGGATAATTGCAATTGCATTTCAGGAGTTGCTACCGAATAAGATTTGGGAAGTTATAACAGAATTAAGTTTGTTTTTCAAAAGCTTAATATCATCTTAAATAAAGTTGGTTGAAATGAAAAAACTAGAAAGGAAAATTCCAGTAATTTTATGCAAATTAGAAAAGATTTTTCCTTCAAGTTTCTTTAACTGCATAGAGCATATACTTGTGCATTTAACACAAAAGAAGTTGGAAGACACTTTCCTTGATGGTTCGAGAAATATGTAAGTTTTCACTTACAATTATTGAAATGAATGAATTATAAGATTAAAGTGTTTAAATGATATTATAGTGTTTACTATGATAATTTCTTTTGTGTAGGCCTTAGAAAATCCAATAGAGAACAAGTTCATATGTGATCTTACGAAAGGACCTTTGCAAACTGTTAAATGGTATCTGGCGTATTTCGTTAATGGATACAATTATCATACAGAATATCATAGTCATAGCATGGCAACATTAAATAGTGGAATTTTCATACAAGGAGAATTGATGGATTACTATGGTAAAATTATTGATATATTTGAAATTGAGTATCCTGCATTACCAATAAAGTGAAGTGTGATATTTAAGTGTGACTAGTTTGATCCAACTCCAAATGTTGGTACAAAAGTGTATAATCGATACAATTTAGTTGAAATCAACCGGCGAAGAAGATTTAGACAATTTGAACCTTTCGTATTGGCAACGCAAGCGATCCAGGTATATTATATCCCTTTTCCCATCTTACAGTGAGATAAGTCAGATTGGTTAGAAGTTTGCAATGTTAAACCTTGAGATATTTTTGAATCACATGGAAAAGGAAAACAGAAAATTGAAAGTAAAGCGTTTTAGGAAGATATTTATGAAATAAATGCATCAGTTATATATGACGAGAATGAACCTTTGAACAATCCAAATAATGAATATGTTGAAATTTCATCTTAAGTCGATAAGGAGGGTGAGAGATATAAAAAGGAGCCTGAGTTTGATTCTAATTCTTCAGAAAAAGAAGATGATGATGATTTTGATTTATAATTAAATGCTGATAGCGATTAATTTGTGTTTGTAATAGAATATTATATTTAATAAATCAATTATTGAATTTTCAATATATTGTTATATATTGAATTGAATTTGTTATATTTCTAGAATATTCAATTAAATATGAATTTCATGTTAAAATATGTCACTAAGGAGAAAACAGGATATAATACGACCAAGGTTCAGACCACGATTTGGAGCCAGTCACTGTCCAGGTGAAGCATCACATTCTGTAGCTACAACTGAATCAAATGTCGTACCTCCAGCTACCACACTTGTAGATGAGGCATCACCTTTATACCTATTGCTACACCATCTACTACCCCCCATACTGACAGAGATATCAAGGGTAAAACAATGCGGATAAAGGAGGCAGCCTCCAGCCTAGAGTTGAGATAGTTGATAAAAGAACTTATATCACAATTGTCAATAATCTATAAGTGAAAATACATGAAACACCATATGTTTATAATTAACTTATAGGTTTAAATTTAAGCATGATATAAAAAAATTTATATTAAGTTGATTTCGTCTGGACCTACTTAAGAAACATGACATCCAAATTCACGGAGAAGATTGATCTTGAAGGTTACACATGGGAATATCTCTCAGGCAACAAAACATTTTTACTATCAGGAGTTTGAGGTACAACAAAATGTATCTTTTGTATTTTTATATATTAATTACATAAATATTTTAGATTATAAGTACTTATCGTATGTTTTTCCTTTTTTTCAAAAAGAATTTTTTGGGATTCTGAATTTAACGTAGTTATTTATAAAGTATGGGAGAGACGAGCTCATACACATTATAGAGACTTTGTTGGTGTGATACACAAGACTAGTGTATAACCTTCTTATATTTATGAAGAAATATGAAGTCGTCGGTAGCAATATTGGACATCACCCAAGGCAATGTCCATTCCAGAGCATAATTTTACCAATGGACATGGAGAATTGGGGGGGGGGGGGGGGGGGCCCCAAGAGTCTTTTCATATATACTGAAGGATCTATTACCCACCACGAGCATGCAAAGAGACTTGTAAGTATCTACAATTTACACCTTCTGTTTTTTTTAATTTGATGTATTTCAAATTAATTTGATGTGTGAATTTTAGAATAAAAATATATGTATTATGGAGAATGACAATGTTATAAATGTCTGGTGCCATACATGGCAATGCTGTTGAGTTATTTTCTTTGTTCAACAGAAGGTAAATATCATAAAAATAGAGGAAACTTTGCTGAAATTTTTAAAAATTGTAGTTCACTTATAACATTTTATTCTAATGCAAGAAAAGTCTATGGGCATGAAACTTACACCCCATTAGCTCTTTTTGCATACTCACAATAAGAAGCATCACGTTGTGACCTTGGTCAACACCCGATATAGAGAACTAAATATGTGTGAAATTTATGCTTTAATATTAATGTTGAATAATTATCACTTATTAACATAAGCATTGCCTTCTGATAGGACCAAATACAAGAAAGTATTCAATGATAGTCTCAACAGTCTAAAAGTGTTAATGAGAGTCAAACATATCTTCATGCAGTGGGTAGTAGGAATCGTTGTGGAAGGATCTTCAGCTTAGGTTTATTTGCGAACACATGTTATTCACAAATCTCCACATCTAGTACAACATCATCTAGTAGGCGGTCCACATCCAATGAAGTCCATAAGTTTCGGAGCACAATATAAACATTGACAACTCAGTTGCAACGGTATATAAAGTACATAGCCCAGCTCCATAATGAGATGGATGGGTTGAAAGGGAGGGACAGTACCTCATTGCAGCAGTCAGAGCATCCGCATTCACCAAATGAATAGTATACTTGTAGTCATTTCATATGAATTAAATACTTATTATGTACAAAATAATTTTTTATTATCAATTAAGATAATTTTTACTTTATATCACCAATCAACTTTCTGTTTTAACAAATTAAATGTATAAACATATCAAAATATTATCAACAAATAACTAATAACTGTATAAATTATGCATCAACCATAAGATTATGAAATAATATTAAATGCAGGAAAAAATTTTAAAAAAAGTTTTAGTAAATTTACCGACGGAAAACAAAGTTCGCCAATAAAATCTATTAAATTTACCGACGGATAACTAATTTCTGTTGGTAATGTTAGTCGTTAACTTACTAATGGAATAACCAATTCTGCCGGTCAAATTACCGAAGGATAGAATATATGCGTTGGTAATTTTTCCGACCGAAGCAATCTTTCCGTTGCTAAATTTATCGACAACACAAAGTAATTGTCGACATATTCACCGACGATAACACAAAATATACCAAATTTCGTTAGTTAAATTACCGACGGATAGGATATGTGTGTTGGTAATTTTTCCGACCGAAGTAATCTTTCCGTCGCTAAATGTATCGATAACACAAAATAACCGTTGGTGAATACAAAATATCCGTTGGAAAATTAACGACGAAAAATATGTGATTAGTCACAAATTATTACTTACGGCCGTTTCTCCAACACCTTAATCCGTCGATAAATTCCGTCACTAACTTAACTTTACGCCTTTTCTTGTAGTGTTTTATTTTTGTAAAAATTCTCCATTATTAGTTTCATAGTTAACAATATTTAAGTAACACATCACATCCATAAATCTATTAAAGACATGATTTTTACGCAACCTATTAATGTCACATCGATCAAATATTAAAAATTAAGAAACTAAAAATTGAGGCTCCGTCCATCAACATAGCACCTACATTTTTGTAGAAATAGTGTGATTAAAGGCCTTTTGCTTTCCAGATACTAAAACGAGAAAAGGTGTATATTATGGCCAATCATGACAAATTGTAAGATATAAATTTCTTTTTTGACTAATTAATCATGCTTGAGCACGTGTGACACTTCTTGAATATAAATCAAGTTATCGACATAAATGTACTTTTATAAATCATTAAAATTAATGACTTTGATCACTAAAATCCCATTTCAAAGTGTTATTTTAGGACTCTCTAATTCATTTTATTTCTTAACAATTCTTTTAAGACGTATTTGATTTATGATTATTTTTTTAATCCTTTAATTAGTTTTTAACTAACAAAAAAATATTTTGTAATTTGAAAATAAATCTCTCCGTACAGAAAAAATCATATTTTGTAGATCAAATAAAAGATGCAGAGTTCAAAAGATAATATAAGAGCATAAACAATTTTTAGACAAAATAACTGAAAGTTTTAGTATAGGAAGTTAATCTCAACTTTTACATAGATGCCCTTAATCAATTAAACTACTTTGCCAATTAATCAATTAAACTACTTAATCAATTACTTTTCTTTGATTTTGTTATTTAAAGCTCACTCGTGGGACCAGACCACTCCACCAAATCCACTTTCGGCGTTACCAAATTCCAACCCTTGCCTTATAAATTAATTTATTATTTAAACAAAAATGAAAATTTTGCATTCTTTTTGACGAGCTAACTAATACGAACATACAAAGAAATCTAACCAATGATATTTTAAAATTAGAATTGAAAATTTCGTCTTTTTTTACAATTTTTGATAGCCTTTATTTATAACTATCATGATAAATATATTAATTCAATTAATATAACAAAATTACAAATTAATTTTCGCGTTTATATTTATTTATACACAGAATAATACAACATGTACTGATTAACTGTTTTACTCATTAAAATGAAGCTGGACAGGACTACGTACGAAGTTTGGTAGGTGATGTTACTGAACAGAAACAAATACGTCAGGCATGAGTTAGCAAGAATATGGTTGAACGATTTCATGAATCCCTTGTAAATATAATTTTAAGAGACGTGAGAGCATCTTGGGAGCTGTCAGCAAGTTAAGTTGTCAAGTTGTTTCACCAAAGTTCTCTCTTTTTCTCAGTTTCTCCTTCTGTCTCTGGCTATATCCCAGCTTCTGTCACGCAAAACCAGATTTGGCGGCGTTGTCTCTCTGGTACGTTTCCTTTTACACTTTCTTGGACATCTCCGATCATTGCGTTGACTTAGTTTGTATCCAACTTTGAAGCTTGCTGATGTTGCGTAATATATATGAACTTGTTTTGCTATAACTTCTCATTCCGTTGAGCTCCAGATACTTGAAGTTGCAAAACTGGAAACGCTTTACCTTAAGTCTTTCCTTAGTATTGCAAGTGTCCCCGGTTCTTTTTCTCTTTTTGCCACCAACATAATCCTGCATATTTCATTTAACATTGAGAATTGTGAGAATTGCTTTCTGGCTCGCAGAGAGTACATTGGATGCATTTTAACGAGGCATATTCCTGATACAGAGTGTAAGAAAGGATTGAATTTCATTGAAAGTCACATAATGGGGAAGACGATCTTCTATTTACACAACCCCTTTTGACATCTGTGTTTATTTGTGAAGCTCTATGTTGATGCGAATAACACTGGTACGTCTCTTAAGAACTTATCCAACTTTTGTCATAGGGATGTCCAAGAGAATTATAGTGGTGTTGTTGATTGGACTGTTAGCATGGGCATACAAGGCTATCCAACCTCCACCACCAAAGATTTGTGGCACCCGAGATGGCCCTCCCGTCACAGCACCCAGAATCAAACTCAGAGATGGAAGGCATTTGGCCTATAAGGAGTACGGATTATCGAAAGAGACTGCCAGACATAAGATCATATTCATTCATGGCTTCACCTCTACGAGACATGATGCATTGAGCGTGACGGACATTCCATCTGTAATTTATTCCTATATGTGTCTACTTTCATTTTCATGACCAAAAGGAAATACTTTATTTTGTTTTCATTTTTCAGGAAGTTGTGGAGGAGCTAGGGGTGTACTTTGTATCTTTTGATCGGCCTGGTTATGGAGAAAGTGATCCAGATCCAAAAAGAACGCCCAAAAGTTTGGCTTTGGATGTAGAAGAGCTTGCTGATCATTTAGGACTTGGCTACGAATTCTACGTTATTGGAATCTCCTTGGGAGGCCAGGCGGTTTGGGGCTGCCTGAGGTATATACCTCAGAGGTAAGACGAGAAGTCCTAATCCCCTTTTTCTGTGGCTTGAGAATGGTAAACTTGGAACAGCTGTATGGACCACTGGACAAAAATGAAAAGGGGGAATTGGATGGTTACTTTTTATGTTGATTAGTATAAAGTAGAAGAATCCAGACTGTCTCTATTGCTATAATTGCACAGAAATGTGGGTGTCAATTTCATCTGAAGCACTTACCTGTTCTGAATTGAGTATGTATTGAGCTTATTGCAGGTTGAAAGGAGCAACACTAATTGCTCCTGTCATAAACTATTGGTGGCCTGGTCTTCCAACCAAATTAGCTAATGAAGCATATTACAGACAGCTATTACAGGACCAGTGGACGTTACGTGCTGCTCACTATGCTCCATGGCTTACGTACTGGTGGAACACTCAGAAATTGTTTCCTGCGTTAAGCATTATAAATGGCAGAAAGGAAGTTATATCCAGGCAGGATCTGGAGCTTCTTCCAAAGGTTTCAAGGGGAAAGCAAAAGGTACTTAAGAGTTCCATTTTTGTCGTTGTCTCTTTTACTATGGGTTTAACAAAAGGTACGTGGACATGTATTCTTAGCATATACATATATATATATATATATAATCTTACAGATACGAATTTTCCTTGCTTGCTGGTGCATTTTCTGCAGTTACTGGCAACACAGCAAGGAGAACATGAATCCCTGCACCGTGACATGATGGTCGGTTTTGGGAGATGGGAATTTGACCCTACAGATATTGAAAATCCTTTTCCTAACAACCAAAGCTCAGTTCATCTTTGGCAGGGAGATGAAGATAGGTTGGTTCCTGTCAGTTTGCAGAGATATATAGTTTCAAGGCTCCCGTGGATTCATTACCATGAGGTTCCTGGCTCTGGACACTTTCTGCCATATGCACCTGGGATGAGTGAAACTATTGTAAAGACTCTTTTGCTGGGGACAAGGACAAATTAGCACGCTTTTATACTAATGCAAATGTATCTCACTAATTATCTACCTTTAGCCTGTTAGAAGCAGAAGCTCCATCTTCGTTTCCGATCAGTCTTTTTCTTCTTATATTACATGGGACCAAATTTGCTTACGTTTTTAGTTATACATTTTTCTGCATCTAAGTGTTGGAATTCAACCGTGATCAAATCACAGGCATAGCGAAAAATAAAACTTTTTTACGAATTCTTAACGGATCCTAATAATTGATTAATTTGAATAAAACAAAATTATGAATCATAAGAAATCGTATCTTATTAGAGTTTCTATTGAAAGTCATTTGGAACTTTTCTTGATACGATTTCTTATGATTCGTAATTTTGTTTTATTCAAATTAATCAATTATTAGGATCCGTTAAGAATTCGTAACTATCTCCTTTTATCTTTTCTTCCTATTAATAGAAAAATAGAAAAATCATTAGGGCGGTTTTGTAATTTTATTAAAATTAAATTCTTTAATTATAATTAAATTTGCACTCTAATTGTAATTAACTTAATGTTAATAAAATCAAATATCTTATATTTAATTTCTAAAGTTTCCTAAATTTTATAATTAAGTCAAAAAATTTTGATTTTTCTTTCACAAATTGCTCTTAAATATGTGACTCATTATGTTCCTAATATACTGTTAATGATTATAAATTATAATTCTAATTTATAATTAGAATTAAATAAATTAAAATTCCTTTTAATTTATCTTTAATACTCCAATTAAATAATTTATAATCATAAATCAAGATAAACGTCTAGCAACATATCATAACTACCTAAATATTAAAAATGTCAAAGTGGTTTGATTTAACCTGTTCATATATGATTATAATATATAATTTAATCATTTTGTCATCCAATATATTTCAATTAGACAAAATATGAATATATTGTTTACTCTTTTAGTCCAATCATATTAGTTCTGGCTAATTAGTAATTGATTTATAATTGAAATTTTAAAACGTCTTTTCAAATGTCAATTCACTCTAACCAAAAAAATTCATAAATCATTAATAATCAAGAACAGTAAAATGTTCTTTTAATTACTTTAGAGTGACGAATTCTTTATTGACTTACCCAATTATCTTCATATAATCAAGAACAGTAAAATGTTCTTTTAATTACTTTAGAGTGACGAATTCTTTATTGACTTACCCAATTATCTTCA
>JAOQMR010000005.1:29170934-29182536 GCA_027563865.1 Erythroxylum pelleterianum
TAAGATGGAGTGTGAAAGGGGAATCATGAAGATAGTTCGTGGAGCGCTAGTGATAATGAAGGCAGAGAAGATAGCTGTCAACTTGTACATAATAAAGGGAGAGACTTTGGTGGATGGAGAAGCTTCAGTTGCCTCGAGTAATAATGAGAGGTCTCCGATGATATGGCACAAAAAACTTGGTCATATGTCAGAGCAAGGAATGAAGATTCTCATAGATCGAAAGCTACTTCCTGGGCTTACAAAAGTTTCACTACCATTTTGTGAGCAGTGCGTGACAACAAGCAGCATCGGTTGAAGTTCAAAACATCAGACTCTAGAAGCACAAATATTCTAAAACTGGTTCACTCTGATGTATGGCAAGCACCGGTTGTGTCCCTGGGAGGAGCGAAGGACTTCGTATCATTTATTGATGATTATTCCAGGAGATGTTGGGTGTATCCAATCAAGAGCAAGGGAGATATGTTTTAGACCTTCAAGGAATACAAAACGCAAGTCCAATTGGATACAAGGAACAAGATAAGGTGCCTCAGGACAGACAATGGAGGAGAATACACTGGTACAGAGTTTGATAGTTACTGTAAGCAAAATGGTATCAAGCGACAATTCACAACAACATATACTTCATAGTAGAACGGTGTGGCAGAGTGGATGAACAGAACGTTACTGGAGAGAACCAGGGCAATGTTAGCGATAGCTGGTTTGGAGAAGTCCTTTTGGGCTTAAGCTGTCAACACCGCTTGTTATGTGATCAACCGGGGTCCGTCAACGGCAATTAATTTGAGGACATCGATGAAATTGTGGACAGGTAAATCAGTAGATTATTCTAGTCTTCATATTTTTGGAAGTCTTACATATGTGATGTACCATGCCCAGAATGTTTCAAAGTTGGATCCAAAGTCTAGGAAATGTATTTTCTTGGGCTATGCTGATGGTGTAAAGGGGTATCACCTGTGGGATCCCACTACCCGTAAGGTTGTTATCAGTAGGGATGTCATCTTCATAGAAGATAAGCACTGTAGTGAAGGTGTAGGAACATTAGGGTCAGATATTACGGTGATATAGGTGAACGAACATACCTCTGAAGTAGTGTCGGATCAGAATCCCGTGGAGAATGATGCTGAAGTCGATGAAATCAAACGATCTGATGCTGAAGTCGATGAAATTAGACGATCAACTCATACAAGGGAAGCTCCCAGTTGGCATTCTGATTATATTATGGATAGCAATGTAGCATACTATCTACTCACTAAAGATGGGGAACCATCAACCTTCTAGGAAGCAGTAGGCGGTTCAGATGTGTATCAGTGGATAACAACAATGCAGGAGGAGATCGAAGCTCTGCATAAGAATCAGACTTGGGATCTTGTACAACTAGCATCAGGGAGGAAACCCATTGGCAACAAATGGGTGCTCAAGATCAAACGAAACAATGATGACCAGTTGGAGAGGTATCGGGCAAGATTGGTGGTTAAAGGGTATGCTCAAAAAGAAGGTATTGATTTCAATGAAATATTCTTACCTATGATTCGATTAACTACCATTCGTATAGTTCTGGCATTATCAGCAGTGCATGATTTACGTCTAGAACAGCTAGATGTAAAGACAGCTTTTCTTCATGGTGATCTTGAAGAAGAGATTTATATGCTCCAACCAGAAGGCTTTGAAGAAAAAGGAAAAGAGAAATTGGTTTGCAAGTTAAACAAATCTTCGGACTCAAGCAGGGGCCAAGGTGTTGGTATAAAAGATTTGATTCTTTCATCATGAATCTGGGAAACAATAGATTATACGTAGACCCTTGTGCGTATTACAAGAGGTTTGGAGGTGATGATTTTGTCATATTGCTACTGTATGTTGACGACATGTTGGTTGCGGGCCCCAACAAAGATCGTATTCAAGAATTAAAGACTCAGTTGGCTAGGGAGTTTGAGACGAAAGACTTGGGACCAGCAAACAAGATTCTTGGGATGCAAATTCACCGAGACAGGAACAATAGGAAGATTTTGCTTTCTCAGACAAATTACCTAAAGAAGGTCTTGCGGCGCTTCAACATACAGGACTGTAAGCCAGTATCTACCCTACTCCCTGTTAATTCCAAGTTGTCCTCTAAGAAGAGTCCTAACAGTGAAGTAGCGAGGATAGAGATGTTTCAAGTACCGTATGCATCAGCAGTAGGTAGCCTGATGTTTGCAATGATCAGCACCAGACCAGACATTGCACATGCAGTGGGACTTATGAGTCGGTATATGGTAAATCCTGGTAGAGAACATTGGATAGTAGTGAAAAGAATTCTTCATTACATTAAAGGAACGTTGAATGTTGCATTATGTTACAGACAATCAGACACAAATATTTGTGGTTATGTTGACTCAGATTATGCAGGTGATCTCGACAGAAGCAAGTCCACCACCGGATTTGTGTTCTTACTTGCTAGCGGAGCTATAAGCTGGGTATCTAAGTTGCAGTTAGTTGTGGCTACATCAACAATAGAAGCAGAATATGTTGCAGTTACACAAGCTAGTAAGGAAACAATTTGGTTGAAGTTGGTCATGGAGGAGTTCGAGCATATACAAGAGATAATTTCTCTATTTTGTGACAACCAAAGTGCTTTGCATCTTGCAAAGAATCCAACCTTTCATGCCAAGAGTAAACATATCCGAGTGCAGTACTACTTCATTCGTGAGAAAGTGGAAAGATCAACACGAAGCAGAACATGGCAGATTTTCTGACTAAGGTTGTCAGCACAGATAAGTTCATATGGTGTTGTTCCTTCTATGGCCTGATAGAGACATAAGCAGCATGGAGCTGAGAGAGAAAGAATGGTGAAGATTAATTGGCATCCAATTCAATCTTCAAGTGGGAGAATGTTAAGACACTCATCCCATATCGGTGGGATGAGAATATGAGAGGAGGAAAGAAGCCTATAAAAGAAGGCTCTCTCCTGCTCCTTCAATGTACCAAAAACAAATATTCCACTTTCATGGTGAAATTCTTCTCTCTCCGTGGTTTTTACCCTATTGGGATTTTCTACGGAAATTTCTTGTATTTTTAATTTCTTCCTTATTTCCTTTATATTTCCTTTCTGTGCCTTCTTTTTCAACACAATAAAGGAACTAATGATGCAAACTTGATTTAAATAGACTAGCATGGGATTAAAAACCTTTATTCCAATCACGTAGCTTGTTGACGAATTGGTTAACCTTACTTTTAAATGATAATTAAGTTAGTTTATAATTTGCAACCAATTTTTTAGTTATATTTTTGTAGCATAATAATTAAAAAATATTCTTTATTTTATACATATTACAAATAAAATTGTGATGAGATCATAATTATAAGATTCATATTATATTTATGTATTATGCATAATTGATCATAGTTATTGTTTCCAATTAATATTGATTCAAAAAAAATTACCAAGATGGAATGAGAATTTATAAAATAATTTACAAATGTCGATAATTAAATCAATTTTTAATGATGAAATACTGATATGATTATACTCAAATAGAGTAGACATTAATTATATGTTCTATATCTAACCAGAACATCATATAATGAAAGTATTAAATTATACAAAAAAAATCATGGATGGAAATGTTAATCAAAATCATTTTAATATTCTTAAATATTTGGGTGGTTATGGTGAATTGTTAGATGTCAATCTTAATAGATACAAATTATTTAATTAAAGAATTAGAAATAAATTAAATGAAATTCATCTAATCTTTAATATGATTTGTTATTATAATTTCTATTCATTATCAACATAATTAAGAACTTAATGAGTCACAAATAAATAACGAGTTAAAAGAGAGTAAAATTGTTTTAATGAAGTTAAACTTGTCTAATTTGAGTGTTTGAAACCTTACGACGGAGACATCACTAACCTGGTTTATAAGTCTTTTAGTACTACCGTTAAATTAGCGTTCCCATAAGACGCGCATTTCTTTTATATCATCTCGTCCTTTAAAATGTAGCCTTGTTAGTACATGGTCTCGCAATATATGCAGTTTCATCTCCTTAAGACAATAGGTTTAAGTTGAGGTCCGTGATAAAATCAACAATTAATGTTAAAAAGGTTTATACGAATTTGAATGTTGCTGATACATTAACTTAAGTGGTTCCCAAAAATAATCATGAACTTTTTTGTAATCTTGTCAGGATGTATCTCAAGTAAATGATGTAGAATAACCTGTCTTCCCTATATTTAGGTTAGAGGGGGATATTTTTAAGTGTCTAACCCTATTTTAATTCTTTCGGTGATTGTAGACTACTTTATGGTTTGTGTCTTGACTTAAACGACTGTGTAGATCAATCGTGTAAGTCTCTGTAAATGAAGATATATGACCATGTGTAGAGATCATGTAACTCTTTGTAACCATATATGTTTACGAATAAGGCATTGCTAGAAAGATACATAGTAACTTACACAGTCGTGTAAGTGGCAAAAAATTTTATTTCATGATATAAAAGAGAGACGTAGGTTTTTGGAGTGAGTACGGCCACAATATTCAAAAGTGAGGAAAAATAGAGAGAGGGCAAAAAGTATTGCATTCTCATCTTTGTTTGATTATTTTGGGGCTTGGTTTGAGTGATTGTTGATTGTAATATCAACTTTGGTTTCAATCATAAAATATTATGAGAACTTGTTGTTTTTGGGGTGAGAGATCAACTTTTCTTATAAATTATTATTTAGTTTAGTGGATTTATTTGTTAATTTGTCTCATGATTTTTCTCTTTACACTAGAGAGTTTTTCACGTTAAATCTTGGTGTTTGTTTCATTGTTCAGTTTCTTATTCTCATATTTTTCTGCTACTGTAACTTGAAGAGTTCTTTCTTGTTGTGGATACTTAGTTGATCTTTTAGAGAGTTGTGTATTTGTCTCCCAACATGACAGTGTAAAGTTCCATCTTTATTAATTTACAAAATCTATAGTTTTTCTTGACTCACATTAGAATATATATTTTTTTAGTTAAATTATCCATTTGATCAAGATATGCTTTCACAAATTTTTTCTGAACTTTTTATATAAGAATATTTATCTATCTTTTTAACATATTTGTATAACATATTTTTAAATTATTAGAAGTTAAAAATATGAACTCAAATAAATCCACCAAAACCAAATTAATTTGTTTTAATTAATATGAAATTTTGTATAATTTAATTTAATTCAAATACGATAAAACACGAACCCAAATTTCCAATTGCTCTATTAAATGTAACTACATGTTTGTACATGTATACTTCAAAAATATGTTATCAATAAGTATAGTTAATAGTTGATTAAATAATAATAATCAAGGATAATGATTACTTTAAATTAATATATAATGATACATGCTTAAAGATTATTGATACTATTGAAATTAAATTTTGATGCTAAAGTTGACATTGATAATGGGATTATAATCTTATATTCAAAATTATAATTGTAGTTAGAATATTTGAAATTATAACAAGTTCATTTACTAAAAACTTAAGTTAGTCATACTTAAAATTTATAATTGTAAGACTTTTAAAAAACGCCAATTCCTTATAATAAAAAGATATAATTCGATTTGATAGATTTAAACATTTAAATTAGACAAAAATTGAAATTGAAGCATTAAGAAAGCTGAAGGAAATTCTGTAATTCAAGTCTTACAGGAATTGTTAAGGTTAAGTAAGCAAGCTGACTTGATATTTCACTCCTAATCATCTACTATAACCTAGTTATTCCAATTCTAATACTGTAATATACGTCTTCTAGTTCTAATATCATATTGTAACCTGAAATTGGACGGCATTGGTAAAGAATATGCATTGGAAATTAAATACCCAGAAGAGTGATAGAAAATCATTGATGGTCAAACCATTTAAAGTAGAATACGAATAGCGAACTGGATGGACAAGTATTGGAGCTAGATCTATGCAGCCATGCGTTTGAAGAACAGCATTGAGACCAAGCAAAATGCTGGAGATAGTCTCCCTGGTGGCGAAAAATTCGAGAGAACTATATGCTGAGCTAATATTCAAAATCCTGTCTGATGAGTTTACATTTTTCAGAAACAATTTTTAAACTTTTCCACTACATGATTACATTTCAGCAAACTTGCTGCTGCTGCTAAACCGCTCCGATTCCCCTAATTGGACGACATAGAAGGGAAAGAAAGAAAAAGGGACCAGTCCGAACTTATTCGCAAGAGATGTTTGTCTACTAGAAATTCAATCTCCCATCAAAACTAGTAATTAGCTCCATGATCCAACATTTATCGGGGTTTTATTCAGCTGATGTAAAGCATCCATCACATTTCAACACTTTTACCTCAAGTTATACCTAATTCACATCGTTGTACAATTCAAGCAGCAGTTTCCAAGCATTTTTTAACAGAAGCTCAAAATTCATAAAAATTATAATCATCATTACAATCAATAGCATAGAACATAGATCAATAGGAAGCCTGCCCCGATTGCAAGTTGGTTGAGGTAAATGTAAACTGACAGCAAAACTTTTGCTTCTGTTGACCAACGACAACCAATCATGGCTTCACGGACAGAAGAAGCTCGAAACATAACCGGACAAATGCTTACCTCTGGTAAGTGAGTAACCAACCTAGAAGCATAAAGATTGGTTCAACAAGGAGTTAGATCTTCCTCTAGACAAACAAATCACCTCCTTTCATGGGTAAAGATTTAATCTTCAACTTCAGCACTACTTTATTCATCCTAGTGAATGAAGCATGGTGGAACCAATGCATAAGCAAGACGTTTTGCCCAAATACTAGTATCCAGCCATCCTGCCACCCAGTTTAGCATCCGGGACTACGGAAACATAGATTGTTGAACAATGCCTAAATGCAACTGCCCAGGCAAGATTGAATAGCAAAATATAATAATTTAGTAAAAATTTCGGTGACACGCAAAGTTTAAAAAGATCTAATAATAATATACAACTTTACTTATAAATAATAGAGAGACTATTTTCAAATGACCACAATAATAAAAATAAAAATAAACAAACAATAATATTAAAAATAAAATAATAATAATAAAATGAATTAAAAATAAAATATAAAATAATTTATAAATTAAAAAATTACCATTGAATAGCAACAAGAAGTAAAATAAACAGATAGAAACAAAAATAGATAAAATAAAACGATAACAAGCAAAACAGACATGAAGGTGGATTTCAAAAGACCGGAGAATTAATGAATTCACATGACCGCAATGAAACAGCGCAAATAGAATTTGTATTGCCATAAAAAAACAAGTGGTTCCTAAACTGCAAACGTTAATTGGATATACCCACCACTATCTCGATTCTCAATCAAGAACTACTTCATGACCTATCTATTCTGTTGCAATCAATGCACAGTATACGTAATAGCCTACTCCTTAGATGAACAAAGATAAACTATACAAAATGTACTTTAATCTATGCAAACTTTAATCCACCAAGTAACTTAATGTACAGATTATCCACTAGATAAAACGGGAAACTCGGGGCTTGAGATGTTAAACAGGGCCTTGATTAGGCATGTGGCTTCCAATAGGCATACAACATGCAGGGTGCATTTGCTGCAAGATCGAGGATTGTTGAAGTGGAGCAGCAGGGCAAGGAGCCCAATTGTCATCAACAGGAGCGGTAATTGAACTAGCATCTACAGAGGTGATGTCATGGATACTTGACCTTTTTCTCTCTTTCTTCGCAGCACTCTGGCGAAGGAAGTATTTTTGGGCATGGCTAGCTACCTGAGTTGGTGTTCTTGTCATCACCACATTTCTTGATATGCTTCTCCAGTCACCCTTTCCATATTTCTGCAGCCCTATCAAAAATAACCTGTAACAATCAACAGTATCATCAATTACCAAGTCATAAATGTCACACAGGAGGGAGACAACTTTAACCAACAAATTAATTTCCAAAAAGAAAACTTTAACCAACAAATTAACTCAACACAAACCTTTTCATTGTACTAACATTGTATAAGCAAAATAAGCCATAGTTATGCAAACATATTTATATAGTTAACATAAAAGGGGGGAAAAAAAACAATTTCTTTCCTACTGAGGAATTCGAAGGAAATTATCTGAATTAAATATACCAATATGAAATCAAAATCAACACCAACTAAATCCTAAAACTTTCACTATATCAAATATTGAAATTCAGATATTTAGAATGAAAAATTTAAAATTTGGTGATTATTTTAAAAAAATTGCAAAAATTTCAACTGAAATTTCCATATTAACATATAAAACACTCACCTGTGCTCTTCCTCTGACCACGGATTCCCTTTCTTTCTATCAGGATTTTTTCCTACGTTCCCAATTTCAGCGCTACTGCTAAAAGAAATTCGACCGCTTCCTAAATCCCAATCCGAATCGGGTGACAAGTCGTCAGCATAAGCCGGCAACTCAACCCTACCGGAATCAATTTCTTCCACATCATGAACCAACGCGTTGTAGTGTTCCACGACTTCGCCAATAGACTTGCCGACTTGTTGCGCAATTATCTGCCAGCGATTCGCAACGTCCTCCGGGAAACTAACGAGCGCGTCCTCGAACTTCTTGTCCTCTTGCCGAGTCCAGCGACTTATAGCCGCCGACTGAGTCAACGACTGAGTCGACAAGTTGTCTTGGTACATGCTGCGCTGTCTCTTTCCTTTCGTTTCTTGGGTACGAAAATCTTATGTCGGCCTTTTTATATATAGAAACAATGTTCTTGATTAAGAAAACCAGGTGTTCGTGTTACGTTTACGTATAGGTGTGAGGTGTTTTGGCATAGAAATTATAGAGGGTTTGGGATTTCAGACTTCTTCAAACGTAACACTTTCGTTTTTTAGCTTTTATTGGCGTTTGAGTTGTACGCTCAATAAGTTGTCATTTTCTTTCCTTATTTTTTAATTTTATTTCGTTTTCTCAAAAGAAAGTTCTGTTTCAGTATTTTTTCGCCGCGTACACTAATTGTCATTTGCCCAGCAATAGTAGTGGATCATATCTTCTCCACCGCTTAAGCCGTTTCAATTTTATTTCCATACGAAGACGACGTAGTTTTATTTGTAAAACACGTTATCTTTGTAAATTAATTAATGAGGTGTCTGTTGATTGGAATTATTGTTATATTCTTGATCTTGGTAATAAGCTTATTTCCTTATTTAATTAAATAAAACATATAGAGTATATACTCCAAGGTTTATTTATTCTTTAATTTTGAAAAATAAGTAAATGCATACTCCCCTATTTTTATCTATTCTAAATAAGTTCGAAAAAAAATAAAGATATATTGAATAAAAATATCCTTAAGAAATTTACATGATTACTTAACTATAAAATAATAATAATAATAATAATAAATAATAATCACTAATTCTTCAAGATTTTGGAAAGTGATTTGTTTTAAAGGTTTTAGACTTAGGATTGACTTTCTATAATCTAAAAGTAGATTAATTAATGAATTGCTTGTCTTCCCCTTTTTTTTTGGATTTTGGTTTTTATTTCATAATTTTGATTTTAACTTTTATCTAAAGGACTATTTAATTTTACTTTTTATTTTTATAAAATATTTTTGGTTTTTATTTTTTTTATAAAAAAACTAATTGATTATTAATGTCAATATAATTATATTTTATTAATAATGATTAAATATTAAATAAAAATTAGAGATAAGTTAATTTTGTGAATTAATTAAATAAACTTATTTATTTTAATCTCTTGTGTATATATATATCAATAAATAATAAATTTATTGTATTTTATTTATCAATTTATATATTTTAGTTACTAATACTAATTTTATTTGAGATTTATGTTATTATTTTAAGATATATTTATATTTTGAAAGTATTTATATTTTTCAAAAATAAAAATTAAATATATTAATTATAATTATAAATGATATCTATTAAATAATTAAATATTAAGTTGATGGTAATCAAATTATGACAAAAATAAAAAATAGATAACAAAACCTAACTTCATAACTCAAACAAATATTCATAAATTCATGGAAATTCAAAGAAACAAAAACCAAAAATAAAAATCATAACTCAAACAAATAAATTTTTTGCGTTGCTAAATTGAAAAATGAAAACCAAAGGCAAGAAACCATATTCAAAATCAAAAGGTCGTAGAGACAAAATTTTGTTTAAATGTAATTATATTCTTGTTAGTAATAATAATAAATTTATTAAAGAATAGTTGAAGACAAATTTCTTGTTACTCAAGAGTGACCCTCACAATGTAAATCCAAAGTAAACGTTTTCAATTCTTATACTAGTCCCTCTTTTGTTTATATATATATATATATATATACTTTTTAACCTCTTAAATCTCTTAGCAACCCTATAATGTATAAAAAATTATACTCACAACTCAATCATAATATACTTGTACCGCAAACCAATTAAACGAGTCGTTAGACTCATAAATTAACTTTTAAAATGACTACCCGATCACTTGTTTTTTAACAAACCAGATATTCTTTTAGTAAGGCATCGAGTAGCCGAATTCCTAACAAGACAGAAAGCCACTTTTAGTAACTTTTTTGGTAATCTATTGTCTATTTGGTCATAATACCCTTTTAGTTGGTTGACCACTCATTCTACTTTTTAACACTTTATTCGACTAGTCAAAACTCTACAAAAATTAAATTAAAATTGTTAAATCCTAAATCTTTTCAAAGATAATCAACACTGTTTTAAAAATTTCTTTAAAAGCGTTTTGACAATCAAAAAGGCTTTTTTTTTAATTAAAAGAGCTAACAACTAGTCAGAGCTAATAACAGGATTAATGAGCCGAGTGCGACTAACACCCATGCGATCATCATTGAGAGTGGGCAGTATAATGTCCGGAGGCTGTTGAAAAACCACCATACCCAAAGATACCTCAGGTCTGAGTCGAGCCATAACATCAGCTGTAGCGTTTCCCTTACTAAAAACGTGATGAATCGTGACGTGCCAACTGCGAGACATCAACTCCCGAATGCTGCAGATGAGTGCATTATCCGTACTCTCCTGAATATGGTTGTTGAGCCATTGAATCACCGACAAGTTATCACTTTCAACCTCGACCTTGTTGATGCCCATACTCCAAGCGAGTTGCAAGCCATCGAGCAGCCCCCACAGTTCCGCAGTTGTAACCGAACAGATTTCAATATTGTGAGTAAAACCGGCCAGCCACGAACCATTGGTGCTGCGTAAGACACCACCCGCAGCAGCAGCCCCAGTCAACGGATCGACTGCTCCATCCACATTCAGCTTGGTCCATCCCGACGCTGGAGGCTGCCAGCAGACCTGCATCAGAACAGCAGCAACCCTACGCCCCGGTTTCATACTCGAAGCTTTCACTTGCTTAGCCTACCCTTGTCCTTGAATGACGATAGCCTTCGGACCTGTACTAATACCTTCAAAAACAAAAGAATTGCAAGCTTTTCAAATTTTTCAACAAAGAATACCGAAATAAGTAGGCCAATCCTAATCCACATAATCAATTCTAAAAGCATTACGAAGGTTATCAATCATCCATTCACTCAAAGAATTGGTAAAGAACTTGATAACCATGGAATGAGGTAAAACTGTAAGCCACACCGTACGAGCCCAATGGCAATCCCGAACG